>ML790848.1:145174-197135 GCA_009831015.1 Picea engelmannii
AGAAACAACTTATTCTAACAATCTTGGCCAAGCTAGGACCAGAATACGTTGTATATGTCTCCAATTTCCATTCTGGCAGATGTCTTTTTGGAACAAATTGGAAAATGCCTACATTGGCTCAGTTCATTGAGTCTCTTACACAAAAGTAGACAAAACTCATACAGATGGGCCTCATGAAATTTCCCAAAGCACATGCATTCACCATGCATGATGGAAAAGGGTCATCCAAACAGAACTGGAAGGAGGGGTATTCCAAACCCTTTAATGATTCTTCAGGTTCCAAAGACTCTTCATATTCCAAGAAGAAGAAGAAGAAGGGAAAGAAGTACACTTACTGCAATAAACCGAATCATGAAGAATCCACATGCATTAAGAAACAGATCAATCTTATGGCATAGGCACTTCAGCAGAACAACCTTGGAAATTCCATTCCAGAGGGATTCAAGAAGTAGAAGGAAGAAGATCCTGCTCCTAAAAAAGGTAATCATCATGCTCTGGTTGAAATTAATTCCTCATCTGATTCATGGATTATAGATTCTAGTGCATCCCATCATATGGAAGCGAAAGAGGAAGTTTTCTCTTCTTTGAGTCTATGCTCAAGACCCCCTATTCTCATGGGGGATGATACTCCAGTAGTAGTAGCAGGAGAAGGGAGAGTGGAACTCCACAATGGCAGTTTTGAGAATGTTCTACATGTTCCAAATATTTCTATGAATCTGCTCTCAGTTTATCAGATCACTCAGAAAGGTAAAAAGGTTGAATTTACATCAGATTCAGTTTCAGTAATTGACATGCATGACAATTCCATCATTGCAATTGGTGAGGTGGATCACAAGTCAAGGTTGTATAAATTCACTAAGTTTTTTTATGACAACTCCTCTATTCTACTTACACATAAGGAGAGCACTTTGCATGCACCTCCAATGAAACATGCATTTACTCTTGTTCTTCCATCAGTTTTAGACATCAGAGATCATTCCATACACTCAGATTTTGTACATGAAATAAGAAGGTAGTACAACCAGATAAGAAGCCAGTGCCAAAGCTTGATCATATGCCCAAGATGGCACAAACCACACTTCAAGAAGCATGCAACCTTGCAGGGAATCCATTGGATTCGAGGAGGACTCGATCCCAGCATGAGGAGCCTTCTCATGTATTTTCATCTTCAGGACCTACGATGCCCATGCATTGCTATATGGTTCAATCTATTGATCCACAGAACTACAATAGGGTTGTGGGAAATCCATTATGGAAAGCAGCTGTGCAAAAGGATTATGACTCACTCCTACAGAACTAGACTTGGAATCTGGTTCCACTTCCACCAAAAAGGAATATTTTCAAGTGCATATGGGTCCACCGGATCAACAGGTACAAGGCCCGAAAGGTTGCCAAAGGACTTCATAAGATCCATAAATATTTCTACATCTTCACGAAGACTTTCAGTGAGTAGAAGTTTCAGACTTTGCGGGATCGTCTTGCAATGAAGAACACAGTTGTCTAGCAGCTGTTATTTTCTTCTTTTGATACATTATCTTTTGAGGGGGGGTTTTGTTCCCACGTGGTTTTCCCTCTTTCCTCACTTTTATTCAGTGTTCATTAGTTACATTGTACATGAGTACCTAAAATGGCCTAGTAGTCGGGACTCATTTTTTACTCCATAGTGATGTTTAGGGGGGGTGTTGGAGAAATTTTTATTTTCGACACACTAATTCAGTGGGAGTTAACTGACTAGTTCTATTTTAGACCTTTTTTTTTACCATCACTATTATGCATGCATGCATTCCTAAGGAAAGCTAACTACTTGATTTCTTTTCTTAATTATGGAATGTTTTTCCCTATATATGAGTGTATTCTACTTATTCATTGTATCATATTGATCATGATCTATATATAAATCATCATCTCATTGGAGTAGTGTGAATATATTTTCTCATTCTTCCATATTGAATCTCTCTTCCTTTTCTTGATAAGCATTGTTTGTGCATGCTTTATCTAGATCTCCTATGCAGGTTTCCATGAAACACTGACACAAGGAAGGTTCACACTCGCTCTAATACCATCTTTAGATTTATATGAGAGAGAGTGATGCAGGAGCATCGTTGGCAAGCGCGCAGAGGTTGGACCACCAAACACGTGAGAGTTCTCCCAAAACTTCAACATGGCAGTACAACTAATTTTGGGATCCGCCTCCACTCAACGCCAAAATTCACCTTCGGAGACACGCTTGAACCGATGACGGGTTTTCCCTTTGGAGCAAGTTTTTGAAATTGTAAAACAGAGCAGAAGTTTCCACTTCGGCTTTGGAAAGTGACCAATCTAAGATAGTGTAGGATAAGGTTTAGAGTAGGCAAGTAATCAGGAAAAAAACCCTAGGGATATTTTGGGTTATGAAAAAGTTTGTAAGCCGGTTAGTGGTAGGTAGAGAGAAGAGAGAAATTGATCTGTGAGAGAACTGTGAGTGAGCAGAAAATCTTAGTTTTTGGAGATATTGTAGTTTGTATGTATTATGTAGCCAGTGGGCACTTATGAATAGAATATAATGGAAAATTGATCCAAATGTGTTGTGCTTGGACTGTGTGTATTTTCTTGTTATTTTCTGTTTTATAAACAAGTGAATGGAACTGTGAGATTTTGGCAGTTTCAATTGTTTCTCTTCATTTGGAGCTTTGCAAGGTGTGCATCCAGCCAGGGAAGAATGTTATGGAATTATTTCCTCTTCACTGGGACCTCTGCAAGGGGTTCATCGAGCCAGAGAGAAAACACCGTGAATCTGATCTATCGAACTCCCTCAGACGCAAGGAGTGCGTGGGAGCTAGAGTCTGAACCAAACAAAGATCAGGGGGAATACCACTTCGGAAAGTGTTATCGGGATCCAGGAACCCATTCCCTAGAAGGAGAGAAGACTGGGTCTTCACAGACTTAGAAATATCCTAATTTGAAATCGAGTAAAATATCAAGAGGAAGAACGTCGTCGAACGTTGAATCGAGGTGGAAATCCCCTCAGGCCATCCGATTGAAGGAAGGAGCACAGGCTTTAACCCTGCATAGATCATGTAAGGTAGCTAGAGAGGTAGTGGAGGGGCCCAAAGGGCCCATAGTGATGATAGTGGAGACCATTCAATGTAAGGTGGACTAGGTCCACTATATTATTAAATAAGGCCCACTATGGTAGTTAGATATAATAAATGGGTAATTAGATATAATAAATGTAAGAGGACTTCTTAGAAGGTTCTACTTCTAAGAACCTGAAAAGATCTACAACCTGAATAAGGCTCTGATTCCAATTGTTAAGAACTTGAATAGATATACAAATATAATCACCACAAATACTGAATACACAATAGATCCACACAGCAAGATAGAAGAAACCATACTTTATTAGAAGAAAACCCTTGAGGTAGGGAAACACCATACAATGGATCCTATTATGGAAGGGATCCTCTCCTGTTCACTTGCCTCTTCGAGGGGGCATCCTTCTAATGAGCTTCCACTCCAAATACAATATTTCTCTTCATGTCTCATTACATTGCTTGAACCCCTTTATATAATGCTACCATTACCTAAGAACATTCTAGAGGAGGAATCTTCTAGAAGTAGAACCTTCTAAGAAGTCCTCTTACATTTATTATATCTAATTACCCATTTATTATATCTAACTACCATAGTGGACCTTATTTAATAACATAGTGGACCTAGTCCACCTTACATTGAATGACCTCCACTATTATCACTATGGGCCCTCTGGGCCCCCCCACTACCTCTCTAGCTACCTTACAGATCTAGGAGGAAATTTCAGAAATCTAAACGAATGGTGGAGAATCCTCGAGGAGGAACACTGAAACCCCGTAGGCCTCCAGATCAGGTAGATCTATGAGGAGGTTAGTGACGAGAGGTTCTCAACATCCATTTTAGGACTTCGGATACCGGGAGGTGGAAGGACATAAGATTTTTTCCTTCATAAACCTGAATCATGAAATCTCAAAGTCGCGATTCAATTAGACCCATCAATCACAGGACGATCTGGACCATTGGTCCATTTCGGGACTTTGGGTACCGAGAGTTGGAAAGACAGAGGTTCTTGTCCCTCAGAACCCCAAATCGTGAAATAGCAAAATCACGATTCGACGTGAGTCGTCGATCACAGGGATTATTGTCAGCCATTGATTGAACGCCAAGGCATTTCAACGTTTTGACATTTGGGCATTTCATCTTTTTAGTGACCAGAGACTCCAAGGAGCAGGGATACTCCTTGTATCCTAATTTTGTGAAACGCAAAATCCCAAAATTAAGAGGTGCCGGGCATTTCGGCTTTTCGATGACTGGAGGTTCTAAGGAGCAAGGACATCCCATGCATCCTGATTTTGTGAAACATGAAATCCCGAAGGAATAGGCGCCAAGTATTTCGACTTTTCGGTGACCGGAGACCCTAAGGTGCAAGGATATCCCTTGTATCCAGATTTTGTGAAACGCCAAATCTCGAAGGAGCGAGCGGCGGGCCATTTCAACATTTCGGCTATCGGAGCTTCGAGAGACTAGAAGATGGGACACTTGACTCAGGAAGTCCCAGTCCCCGATAAGCACTTTTTCAGCTTGGCACTTGGTCACAACCCTTGGTCGCACGCTGTGCGAGCTCACGCTTGGTGCCCGAAAAATCCAATTGAACATTCGTAAGGGACCTGTGTAATTGTCCGAAGGGTTCCAGTTCGGAACCAGAAGAGCCATTTCGGCTCTAGAATCAGAAGATCCTGACCGGGAGGTTGTGCAACCCTTAGGAGGGATAGGGGGTTTGCCTCAGGTGGTATCAGAGCGCATTTTTCGTCTATATATTTCAGGTGAAGGGGGAAAAGAAGGAGATAGAAAACTCAGAGCTATACTCTATTTGTGACAGACAGTCAACACAATGCCGCCAAGAAGACGAGATCCTCCTTTAGCCAACCGTTCTGTAGAAATGGAGATGCGAGAGTTTTGTGCCCGAATGGAAGCAATGGAAGCAGCAAAAAGGAGAGCACCTAACGTTGGGGATGTCAGTGATGCATAAAGTGAAGAGGTAGAGTTTGAAGAAGCTACAAGAGAGGATGCTGCAGAAGAACATTTGTTGAGAGCAGTTCCCAGATTGGGAGGCAGAGCTAAGATAGAGGTCCCCATGTATGAGGGAAATATAGATGCTGAAGAACTGTTGCACTGGATAAGGTCCATGGACAAACACTTCAACTATGAAGATGTTGATGAGGAGAAGAAGGTGAATCAGGCAGTCACCAGGTTAAAAGGGAATCCAGCACTGTGGTGGGACGAACTGTAGGCTGAGAGGAGAAGTAAAGGAAAACAAAGGATAAAGAGTTGGGACAGGATGGTAGCCAAACTGAAGGCTAAGTTCATACCCAAAGACTACCAGATCAATCTGTTTAGGAAACTATAGAACCTAAGACAGAAAGGAATGACATTCAAGGAGTACATCGAGGAGTTCTACCAGCTGAACATCAAAACTGGACAGAGGGAGAGAGACGAAGAAAAAGTCGCCAGGTATGTAAATGGCTTGAGATATGAAGTCCAGGACGAGCTGAGCATGATGTCAGTGAGGATGGTGGAAGATGCTTATTAGTTTGCTATGAAGGTAGAGGAGAAGCTAGCTAGAAAAAAAAACCGGCGAGGAAGAGGTAAAAGCTCGATCCCAAGCAAAAGAAAGGGATTTAACCATGACAGAGCACATAAGTCTAAGGACGAGGTTGAGAAACCACACAATCACTTAGAACGAGGAGGAAGTTCACGAGGGAGATAGAATGGTGGAAGAACCTCTTCTAGAGGAAGAGGTAGGGGAGGAGTAAGGTGTTATAACTGTGGAAAGGTAGGGCACATGTCTTGGGAATGTCCCAAGAAGAAGAAGGAAGGAGGAGAAGCTCACATTTCAGAATCACAACGAAGAGATGTTGAAGTAGAGGGAGCAGAGGATGGAGCATCCCTGATGTTGAGAAAAGTTCTCTTAAAACTAGAGGAAGAAATTGAAAAACCAGTGCAGAGAAACAGTCTCTTCAGGACAGCTTGCAAGACTAAGGATAAAGTATGCAAGGTGATCATTGATAGTGGGAGTACTGACAACTTAGTATCCATAGAGATAGTGGAGAAATTGGAGCTGAAGACAACTGCACATCCAAGGCCATACAAAGTCCCATGGCTGCAAAAAGGACACCAGGTAACAATCACTAAACAATGCCTGGTTGAAATTAAAATAGGAGGGTATAAAGATGAAATCCTATGTGATGTAATTCCCATGGAAATATGCCATATTCTGTTGGAAAGACCATGGTAGTTTGACAAAAGTGTCATTCATGATGGGAGGAAAAATACATATACATTGGAGAAGAAAGGTAGGATGCATATGTTGCTGCCAATGGAGGAGAAGAGAGCAAAAGACGAAGCCAACACAAGCATACTTCTTATGAGTGGGAAGGAACTCCTGAAAGAAGTCAAGGAAGAACAGGAGATACAGTTCATTGTGGTGAGGAAGCCCAGAGTCATCCTTACGAGTACCTCAATGGATGACTTGCCTGAAGAAGTTTAGGAGCTGCTAGATAATTTTGTTGATATAGTGGTGGATGAGCTACCAAACTCATTGTCTCCCATTAGGAGTATCAGTCATCATATCGACTTGATACTAGGAGCAAGCCTGCCGAACAAGGCAGCATACAGATTAACACCTCGAGAAAATGAGGAGGTGAGGAGCCAAGTCCAAGAATTGTTGGATAAGGGTTTTGTCAGAGAAAGTTTGAGCCCATGTGTAGTACCAACTATGTTAAGCCCAAAGAAAGATGGAGGATGGAGAATGTGCATAGACTCGAGAGCCATCAGTTATAGATTTATTTTACCTAGAATGGATGATTTAATGGATTGCTTATATGGAGAAAATTTATTTTCCAAGATAGATCTAAAAAGTGGATATCACCGGATCAGGATGAGAGAAGGTGATGAATGGAAAACAGCCTTTAAGACAAATGAAGGCCTGTATGAGTGGCTAGTTATGCCATTTGGCTTTATGAATGCCCCGCTTACTTTTATGAGGTTCATGAATGAAATTTTGAAAGATTTCATTGGCAAGTTCGTGGTTGTATATCTAGATGATATACTGATTTTTAGCAAGGCCAAAGAGGAGCATTTGAGGCACCTGATGCTAGTAATGAGGAGGCTATAGCAGGAGAAGTTGTTGATCAATCTGAAGAAGTCCTCTTTTATTAAGACAGAGCTCATTTACTTGGGTTTTTTGATATCTTCGAATGAATTGAAGATAGATCCAGAGAAGGTGAAAGCGATCAGAGAATGTTCATCACCAAGGAGCATGTTCGAGGTAAGGAGCTTTCATGGTTTAGCAAGTTTCTACAAAAAGTTCATTAGAGACTTTAGTGGAATTTGTGCACCAATGATGGATACAGTGAAGAAATGGAACAAGTCCTTTAAATGGACAAAGGAGGCTGAAAGGAGCTTCAATACACTGAAGGAGAAGATAACAAAACGACCAATTATGATCTTGCCGAATTTCGAAAAGACATTTCAGGTAAGATGTGATGCAAGTGGAGTTGCAATAGGAGCAGTTCTAAGTCAGGACAATTGACCTATTGCCTATTTCAGTGAGAAGTTGAATGAGACTAAGAGGAAATACTCCACATATGACAAGGATTTCTATGCCATAATTCAAGCATTGAATAAATGGAATCATTATCTTGTCCCGCAAGAATTTGTCTTGTACAACGATAACCAAGATTTACAATTCATAACCCGACAAGAAAAACTAAATCAGAGACATGCAAAATGGGTTGAATTTATGAAAAAATTTACTTTTGTCATAAAACATATTGTTGGGAATGCTAACAAGGTTGTTGATGCGTTAAGCAAGAGAATTTTAATTCTGTAGGAATTCCAAGTGAAGACCTTGGGGTTTGAACACCTTAGGATATGTATTGTGATGATACAGATTTCAAAGAGGCCTATGAAGCATGTACAATCCCTATACTGAGAGATAGAAGTCAGTGGACATAGTATATGGTTCAGGAAGGATTGTTGTTCAAAGGAAATCAATTGAGCATACCAATATGCTCAATGAGGGACAATCTTCTGAAGGAGAAGCATAGTGGAGGATTGGCTTGACATTTCGGCCATGATAAAACGTTTGCACAGTTGAGAAGATCGTACTATTGGCTAGGTATGAGAACAGATGTGATAAATTTGGTGAACAGATGTAGAATCTACCAACATGCAAAGGGGAAAAGACATAACACTGGATTGTAACAACCGTTGCCAATACCAGAGAGGCCTTGGGATGCAATAAGCATGGATTTCATGTTGGGATTGTCAAGAAAACAAAAGGGATTCAATTCCATATTTGTGGTGGTGGATAGGTTTTTAAAGATGGCACATTTCATCCCATGCCAGAAGACCAGTGATGCAACACATGTTGCAAATCTGTTTTTCAGATAAGTTGTGAGACTTCACGGCCTACCCAAGAGCATTGTCTCAGACAAAGACACAAAATTTGTTGGTCACTTTTGATGGACATTGTGGAAGAATATGGGGATATATTTTTCCTTCATCTCATCTTATCACCCTCAAACAGATGGGCAGACTGAGGTGGTAAACAGAAGTTTGGGAAACTTATTGAGAAGCCTAGTTATTGAACACCATAACCAGTGGGATCAGATTCTGCCACAAGCAGAATTTGCATACAATGACTCACCAAACCAAAGAACTGGAAGGATCCCGTTCCAAATACTCTATGGAATGCAACCCAGGGGAGTGTCTGATTTAAGGGACTTGGAACAGGGAGAGATTAGAAGTGCAGGAGCAGAGGATTTTTTTGTTGAGATGCAGAGACTCCATGGTCAGATCAAAGAACAATTACAGAATTCTAACCAGAAACACAAGCACAAAGTTCATCAACATCGCAGGGAACTTCAGTTTGAAGTGGGAGATCGAGTTTTAGCACATCTCAGGAAGGAAAGGTTCCCTAGGGGAACATATAACAAATTGAAGCTGAAGAATATAGGACCCCGTAAGATCTTGAGGAAGTTTGATGAAAAATCCTATGAGATCAAACTGCTAGATGGTGTGGGAATTTCACCCATATTCAATGTCTCAGACCTGTACCCTTATATGAAAGATGACACAGAAGGATCAGAATATCAAGGAAAGATTCAGTGGGAGAAGTAGATGCCTGTGGCAGATAAGCTACAGATGGAGAAGATTCTGGATCAGAGGATTGGCAAGAAGACCAGGAGGAAGACTTATTTTGAGTATCTGGTCAAATGGAAGGGACGTCCAATAGAATATGATAGTTGGGAAAACGAAGCTGCTATCTAGAAGCAGGGAAGGTCAGTAGAGGAGCTCATGGATAGGAGTCCATGACTTTTTTTGTCAAGGGGAGTATGATGCAGGAGCATCGTTGGTAAGTGCATAGAGGTGGGACCACCAAACACGTGAGAGTTCTCCTGGAACTTCAACGTGCCAGTCCAACTGATTTCAGGATCCGCCTCCACTCAACACCGAAATTCACCTTTGGAGACATGCTTGAACCGATGTCGGGTTTTCCCTTTGGAGCAAGTTTTTGAAATTGTAAAACAGAACAGAATTTTCCACTTCGACTCTGGAAAGTGACTGATCTAAGATAGTGTAGGATAAGGTTTAGAGTAGGCAAGTAACCAGGAAAAAAACCCTAGGGATATTTTGGGTTATGAAAAATTTTGTAAGCTAGTTAGCGGTAGGTAGAGAGAAGAGAGAAATTGATCTATGAGAGAATTGCAAGTGAGCAAAAAATCTTAGTTTTTGGAGCTACTGTAGTTTGTATGTATTATGTAGCCAGTGGACACTTATGAATAGAATAGAATGGAAAATTGATCTAAATGTGTTGTGTTTGGACTGTGTGTATTTTTCTGTTATTTTCTGTTTTATAAACAAGTGAATGGAACTGTGAGATTTTGGCAGTTTCAATTGTTTCTCTTCATTTGGAGCTCTGCAAGGTGTTCATCAAGCCAGGAAGGAATGTTGTGGAATTGTTTCCTCTTCACTGGGAGATTTGTAAGGTGTGCATCGAGCTAGAGAGAAAACATCGTGAATCTGAGCTATAGAACTCCCTCAGACGCAAGGAGTGTGTGGGAGCCGGAGTCTGAACCAGACAAATCTCAGGAGGAATAACACTTCGGAAAGTATTATCGGGATCCAAGAACCCATTCCCTAGAAGGATCAAAGATCGAGTCTTCATAGACTTAGAAATATCCTAAGTCGAAATCGATTAAAATCTCAAGAGGAAGAACATCGTCGAATATTGAATCGAGGTGGAAATCCCCACAGGCTGTCCGATTGAAGGAAGGAGCACAGGCTTTAACCCTACATAGATCCAGGAGGAGAGTTCAAAAATCCAAACGGACGGTGGATAATACTTGAGGAGGAACACCGAAACCCCACAGGCTGCCGGATTAGGTAGAACTGCGAGGAGGTTAGCGGTGAGAGGTTCTCGACATCCATTTTGGGACTTTGAGTACCGGAAGGTGGAAGGATAGAGGCTCTTGTCCTTCAAAACCCTAAATCATGAAATCGTGAAGTGACGATTCGATCAAATCCGTCTATCACAGGACGATCTGGACCGTTGGTCCATTTCAAGACTTCGGGTACCGAGAGTTGGAAAGACAGAGGTTCTTGTCCCTTAGAACCCCGAATCGTGAAATAGCGAAATTGTAATTCGACGTGAGCCGTTGATTGAACACCAAGGCATTTCAGTGTTTCGGCATTTGGGCATTTCATATTTTCGATGACCGGAGACTCCAAGGAGCAAGGATACTCCTTGTATCCTAATTTTGCGAAATGCAAAATCCTGAAATTGAGAGGTGTCGGGCATTTCGGATTTTCGGTGACCGGAGGTTCTAAGGAGTAAGGACATCCCATGCATATTGATTTCATGAAACGTGAAATCCCAAAGGAATAGGCGCCGGGTATTTTGGCTTTTTGGCAATCGGAGACCCTAAGGTGCAAGGATATCCCTTGCATTCAGATTTCGCAAAACGCAAAATCCCGAAGGAGCGAGCACCGGTCCATTTCAACATTTCGGCTACTGGAGGTTCGAGAGACCAGAAGACGGGACACTTGACTTGGGAAGTCTTGGTCCCTGATAAGTTCCTTTCTGGATTGGCACTTGGTCACAGCCCTTGGTCGCGCATTGTGGCAACTCACGCTTGGCACCTGAAAAATCCAACTGAGAATTCATAAGGGACCTGTGTAATTGTCCAAAGGGTTCCAGTTCGGAACCAGAAGATCCATTTTAGCTCTAGAATCAGAAGATCCTGACCAGGAGGTCGCGCAGCCCTTAGGAGGGAGAGGGGGAAACTTCTGCTCTGTTTTACAATTTCAAAAACTTGCTCCAAAGGGAAAACCCGACATCGGTTCAAGCGTGTCTCCGAAGGTGAATTTTGGCATTGAGTGGAGGCAGATCTCAAAATCAGTTGGACTGCCACATTGAAGTTCCAGGAGAACTCTCACGCATTTGGTGGTCCCACCTCTACTCGCTTGTCAACGATGCTCCTGCATCATACTCCCCTTGACAAAAAAATTCATGGACTCCTGTCCATGAGCTCCTCTACTGACCTTCCCTACTTATGGATAGCAGCTTTGTTTTCCCATCTAGCATCTTCTATTGGACGTCCCTTCCATTTGACCAGATACTCAAAATAAGTCTTCCTCCTGGTCTTCTTACCAATCCTCTGATCCAGAATCTTCTCCATCTGTAGCTTCTCTACCATAGGCATCTGCTTCTCCCACTGAATCTTTCCTTGATCTTCTGATCCTTCTGTGTCATCTTTCCTGCAAGGGTACAGGTCTGAGACATTGAATATGGGTGAAATGCCCACACCATATGGTAGTTCGATCTCATATTTGTTTGCATCAAACTTCCTCAAGATCTTAAAGGGTCTTATCTTCTTCATCTTCAATTTGTTATATGTTCCCCTAGGGAACCTTTCCTTCCTGAGATGTGCTAAAACCTGATCTCCCACTTCAAACTGAAGTTCCTTGCGATGTTGATCAGCTCTGTGCTTGTATTTCTGGTTAGAATTTTGTAATTGTTCTTTGATCCGACCATGGAGTCTCTGCATCTCAATAGCAAAATCCTTTGCTCCAACGCTTCTCATCTCTCCCTGTTCCAAGTCCCTTAACTCAGACACTCCCCTGGGTTGCATTCCATAGAGTATTTGGAATGAGCTCCTTCCAGTGCTTCTATTTGGTGAGTCATTGTATGCAAATTATGCTTGTGGCAGAATCTGATCCCACTAGTTATGGTGTTCAGTAACCAGGCTTCTCAATAAGTTTCCCAAACTTTTGTTTACCACCTCAGTTTGCTCATCTGTCTGAGGGTGACAAGCTGAGTTGAAGGAAAAATTTGTCCCCATCTTCTTCCAAAACGTCTGCCAAAAATGACCAACAAATTTTTTGTCTATGTCTGAGACAATGCTCCTAGGTAGGTCGTGAAGTCTCACAACTTCCCTGAAAAACAAATTTGCAACATGTGTTGCATCACTGGTCTTCTGGCATGGGATGAAACATGCCATATTTGAAAACCTATCCACCACCACAAATATGGAATCGAATCCCCTTTGTATTCTTGGCAATCCCAACATGAAATCCATGCTTATTGCATCCCAAGGCCTCTCTAGTATTGGCAACGGTTGATACAATCCAGTGTTCTGTCTTTTCCCCTTTGCATGTTGGCAGATTCTACATCTCTTCACCAACTTTATCACATCTATTCTCATACTTGGCCAATAGTATGAGCTGCTCAACTGTGTAAACATTTTATCATGGCCGAAATGTCTATCCAATCCTCCACTATGCTTCTCCTTCAGAAGATTGTCCCTCATTGAGCATCTTTTTATGCACAATTGATTTCCTCTAAACAACAATCCTTCCTGAACCATATACTCTGTCCACTGACTTTTATCGCTCAGTATAGGGCTTGTACATGCTTCGTAGGCCTCTTTGAAATCTGTATCATCACAATACATATCCTTAAGGTGTTCAAACCCCAAGGTCTTCACTTGGAATTCCTGCAAAATTAAACATCTCCTGCTTAACACATCAACAACCTTATTAGCATTCCTAGCAATATGTGTTATGACAAAAGTAAAATTCTGCATAAATTCAACCCATTTTCCATGTCTCTGATTTAGTTTTTCTTATCAAGTTATGAATTGTAAAGCTTGGTTATCGTTGTACAAGACAAATTCTTGCGGGACAAGATAATGCCTCCATTTCTTCAATGCTTGAATTATGGAATAGAACCCCTTGTCATATGTGAAGTATTTTCTCTTAGTCTCATTCAACTTATCACTAAAATAGGCAACAACTCAATTGCCCCGACTCAAAACTGCTCATATTGCAACTCCACTTGCCTCACATCTTACCTGAAATGTCTTTTCAAAATTCGGAAAGATCATAATTAGTCGTTCTATTATCTTCTCCTTCAGTATATTGAAGCTCCTTTCAGCCTCCTCTGTCCATTTAAAGGACTAGTGCCATTTCTTCACTGTATCCATCATTGGTGCACAAATTCCACTGAAGTCTCTAATGAACTTTCTGTAGAAACTTGCTAAACCATGAAAGATCCTTACCTCAAACATGCTCCTTGGTGACGGCCATTCTCTGATTGCTTTCACCTTCTCTATATCCATATTCAATTCATTCGAAGATATCACAAAACCCAAGTAAATGAGCTATGTCTTCATAAAAGAGGACTTCTTCAGATTGATCAGCAGCTTCTCCTGTTGTAGCCTCCTCATTACTAGCATTAGGTTCCTCAAATGCTCCTCTTTGGCCTTGCTAAAAATCAGTATATCGTCCATATATACAACCACGAACTTGCCAATGAAATCTTTCAGAATTTCATTCATCAACCTCATAAAAGTACTCAGGGCATTCATCAATCCAAATGGCATAACTAGCCACTCATACAGGCCTTCATTTGTCTTAAAGGTTGTTTTCCATTCATCACCTTCTCTCATCCTAATCTAGTGATATCCACTTTTCAGATCTATCTTGGAAAATAAATTTGCTCCACTTAAGCAATCCATTAAATCATCCATTCTCGGTAAAGGAAATTTGTACCCAATGGTGATCTTGTTGATGGCTCTCGAGTCTATGCACATTCTCCATCCTCCATATTTCTTTGGGCTTAACATAGTTGGTACTACGCATGGGCTCAAACTTTCTCTGACCAAACGCTTATCCAGCAATTCTTGGACTTGGTTCGTCACCTCCTCATTTTCTGGAGGTGTTAATCTGTATGCTGCCTTGTTTGACAGGCTTGCTCCTGGTATCAAGTCAATATGATGACTGATACTCCTGATGGGCAGCAATGAGTTTGGCAGCTCATCCACCACTATATCAACAAAATTATCCAGCAGCTCCTGAACTCCTTCAGGCAAATCATCCATTGAGGTACTCATAACGGACCTGTGTATATGTCTGAAGGGTTCCAGTTCAAAACCAAAAGAGCCATTTTAGCTCCAGAATCAGAAGATCCTAACCAAGAGGTCGCACAACCCTTAGGAGGGATAGGGGGTATGCATCAAAGAGAGAGAGAGAGAGAGAGAGAGGATCAAATGCAACCAACTATCAAACCAAAAATCCTACAATAAACGAGAAAAAAACACCAAGGCAATGAAACACAAAACCATAACAACTGCACCCTAGAGAGATCACTCAATCTCAATAGAGTTGAACCATGTGTGTACAATATTTAAGTAAATATCATATTAAGATGTCAATTATATATTAGACATGCATTAATAAATTCATTTCAACTTTAGGCTATTCTATGCTTTTATGCTCTATTTCACTTTAGTGTGTTTCTCAATATATCCCACATTCATAAAGTGGGTTGACTTGACTAGCTTGTAACCCTTTATAAGAAATAAAACTTTCACTTTTTCATTAATCAATGCAATCTTGGTTTTCTTTTTCTATTTGTGTTATCACTATATGCTATCAGAGCACAAAAGTCTGAAGTTGTATCAAGAGTCTCAAGGTCCCTTTAAAAGACAAGGTTTCCACACTTGCAATAGCTTGTAGAGGATGGATTTATTGAGTTGCAATATTATCCCGGAGAGGACCAAACTACAGACATTTTCACCATGTCTTTGGGCCCTGAACAATATGTAAAATTCCAAGTTAATCTTGGTGTAGTTATCAGATTTACCATTAAGGGAGGGTGTTAAAGTAAATGTTAGGTTATAATGGTCATAAAGTCACTTCGACTTTATATTATTTTATTATTTATTTCACTTTAGAGTGTTTCTCAATCTATCTGACATTCATAAAGTGGATTGACTCGACTAGTTTGTAACCCTTTATAAGAAAGTTTTTGCTTTCTCATTAATTAATGCAACCTTATTATTTTGTATGTGTTTGTGTTATCATGATATGGTATCAAAGCCAAAGAGTTTTGAAGTCATATCAAGAATATCGAGCCTTTGAAAGATAAGGTTTCCACACTTGTGACTACAACACTCTAGATGTTATGCAATTTGTGTGAGTGTGAAGACTTGGGGACTATTGTCAGCAAAGTTGGATCAAGGGATTTCTAGAGTGACACATCAAAGAGCCAAAAAGGATTCATATCATTCGAAACTAGAATTGATTGATTTATTTGTTTTGAAATCCAAGTTTGAAATTTTTTGGTTTTAAAGCTAGATTCCAAAAAAAAAGAAAAATCAATTCAATTGTTTAAAGAAAGGACCCTATAAAAAAATTTAAGGAGAAACATTATATGACCATCAAGGACAAGCCTCACCTCATTTTTACAAATCAACCATTACATGGATTTTCATATGGATCAATGGTCATACAGATCAACGCACAAATAATCTGTCTTACAATAAATAGCCACCAATGAAAATTTTAGTGGTTGTCATCATACGGGCGTCATCAAGACCCATACAAGACTATATGGTGTTAATATTATGGTAGTTGTGGGAGGTATTTACCTCCACGTGTGAACCTGACGGGAATAGGAGGCTCCAGAAAGCAAGAGAAAACCCTAATGAGTTGGCTAATAACCCTAGAAGCCTTGTCGGCTCAAGAAGATAATTTATATTAGGTTATTAGCCTCCAAGAGAAGAAGTCAGCTAGAAATAATAATAATAATATACTGAACAGACACATATCTAGAAGGAGAATTCGGCCCCAGCAAATCTGGCAGAACCAGTATAAATATAGGGCGCCAGTTCTCATTTGACAGCATCTAAGAATTGTAGTTCACAGTTTGGTGTGCACTACAGTTCCCAATCTGGTGCACACGTGTGGAGGAGAGCTGCAGTAGCAGCAAGTTTTCAGTATTGGCTTGAATATCTCTTGGCTAGGCTTTGGACTGTCTGATCATCTTTTTGTGATGCGCTATCCTTAGGGAAATGTGCGCTAGCCTTTGTTTCTATCCTTAGGAAAAGGTGCACTAGCCTTTGTTTGGCTATCTAGCCTAGGGTTTGCTTCCGGAGGAATTCTCAGTCAAGGTTAAGGTGCTCGGAGGGTGGCTTCAGCCTATGGTTGGGTGACAAGGGTATCGTCAATGGTAAAATGAGCACACCATCTTTTATATTCTAACAGGTTATGGTCCCACACCTACTTTAGTCAGTCTAAACGCTGGAAGGAAACATAGCCACTAGGATATTGAGCTCATTGAGGAATTGTCGCTAGGGTTAATAGCAGAAGTAGCTTCAAAGACACTGCAGCTAGGGTTACTAGCAGGCACAGTTGTAGAAACCCTAAAACTCTTGTTGAGGCACCTTAAGTGAATGGATTGACCTAATCTATAGATAGATCAGTGCGCCCTAGCCCAGCGCATCTCCTAGTACTCTCAGAAGACCAAGACGTGAAGTTTGGATTTCTGGTCAAATCTAGGGTTTGACCAAGTCAAGTAGCCATGAAAAACTCTATGAAGTCTGAGAACAAGTTAGATGGAGCCTCTAACTTCAAAGCATGGAATACAAGGATTGACCTCATCCTTGCTAAGAATAAAGTGTTAGATATTATGAAAGGAAAGATCGTGAAGCCAGAGTTTGAAGAAGGAGAAGAGAAGGAACCACAGAACGTTGCAGCTATGGAGAAGTTCAAGGATCTTGAAATCAATGCCATGAGTATCATAGTGGATTCTATAAAATACCACTTGATACCCTACATCTCCCATCTTGACTCATTGAAGAATATGTACGATGCCCTAACAAATCTCTTCTAAGTCAGAAAAATCGAACAAGTTATGAGTCTGAAGAATGAGCTCCATGACATGAAGATGAATGATGATGACAGCATAACATCATACTTTGTAAGGATCTCCCAGCTAAGAGATCAACTACAAGCTATTGAAGAGATCACCTCAAAGAAGGAATTGGTGAACATAGTACTCAATGGTCTTCCCAAGACATGGGATGCATTTTCCACAAGCACGAACACAAGGAAGGAGTACCTGACATTTGAAGAAATTTGGACTTGTTGTGCTCAAGAAGAATCAAGGATCAATGCAAAAGAGAAACCCCAAAAGAAGTATGATGATCAAGCCTTCACAGCAAGATTCAATAACTTCAGGAACAAAAGGAAGTTTGGCTCAAGGAGGAAGCCAAATCAAGAGAAAGACATTTTAGAAGTACAATGCTTCAACTGTCAAAAGTATGGTCACTACAAGAATCAGTGTCCCGAGCTAAAGAAAAGGAAAGAGAAACACGAAGCATCCATTGTCGAAGAAAAGGAACCTACAAAGAAGACTAAGCATGATGGAAGAGAATTCTTCTTCTAAAAGGTAACACCACTCTTCTTATTCCTTGTACATTTCTTGTCTGCATCGTCTCTGTACATATCTTGTATATCTATCTCTTGGAAGATAATGTGTTCCAAGAAGAACTATACCTATGGAAGAACAAACAAGATGAAAAGAGTTATCATTAGATAATACACATGAAAGAATGAAATACAAATCATGTGGAACCTATTGCAACATAAGCCGAATCAATCATGAAGAAACTTAGTAGAAGCAAAGACAGAAAGAAGTCAGCAATCAAGAAGAAATTGGAAAAAGACTTGTGACGTTTTGTAGAAGACAACAAGATGGAAGTGTGGACTCTCTTAGACAAGAAATCCAATTATATATTGCAGAAGACAATAAAGATGCAGATGGAAGTATGGACTCTATCAGACAGAGGGAGCCGATTATATGCACTCTTACATGAAGCAAGGGTTAGGAGGGAGCTAATCCTATGATCCATTGAAGATGATGATGATGAAATATATATATATATATATATATATATATATATATATATATATATCCATGGTAGCAACCATGAAAGACAATACATGTTTAGTTCAACCGCAGAAGAAGACTTCTTCAAAGAGAAGCCTTAAAGTATTCCTGGTTGTTCATCCAGATACGTGATCCTATGATGAAAAGAAGAAGTGGAATATCTAGGGCATGGAATCTATAAGAAACTCCATGGACCCAAGAGCTAAAGAAAAACATGAAGAAGAACATGAGGATTCCAAGAAAGAAAGAGGAACCAGAACAACCAATCATTGTATCAAGAATCAAAAGATTACCAGCTTGATATGAACTCAATACAAGCAATCAAGCAGAAGAACTTGAAGTCGTGATGAAGAACAATGTATAGAAGACTTATGAATAAAAGCATTGTGAGATATAGAACCATAGGTTCTCCCAGACGAAGGGAGAAGACTACGATGATTACTTGTTCCAGTACACCAGACATATCACTACTTGAATCATTATATCATCCGCAACATCCATGAGTTGGAGTTCTACATCAGATGAATGCAAAGAATGCTATCCATCGAAAGTGAATAAAGATCAAATGAAAAGCAATCTCAAGACTTTGAGGCATACCAGAAAGAGACTACCATATGAAGATAAAAGAAGATAACTTGGTGGAGAACCTCTAGTACACAGCAGAAGAGTGGTGAAGATGTCCTATAACATCAAGATGACTACTCAGTAGACCAAATCTCATGATGACAGAATAAGTGCCACATAGATATGTTCCAGCTTTCCAACTATGATATACTCTATTGTTCAGATCTACATGAAGCATTCACAGTGTTCCAGACTAAAGTACATTTGAAATCAAGCATTACATTATCCATGATGAAATCTAGAAAGGAGAAAATGATTCTCCAATACATATCTCCACAGATGAGCAGATAAACAGACATTTTGGTAAAGCTCCTATCCAAGATGAAAGAGTTTGCATACTCAAGCTAGAGCTCATGGAAAAAAATTCCTTCCTATTGGAAAAGGAAGAAATGACTCTCCAAGTTAGGAGGGAGCACTGAAAACATTATTGAAAACATTCATTCTTAAAATTGAAAAATAGTCCATCTTGGACAGATGCTTTCCTGTTCGGAAAGTGGATTGAGATTTCTGACGAACAGTGACTTTCCATTATGGTTAACATGGGAAGTAGTCTGATTGTTGATGTATCATAGACAATGACTTCCCATTGTGGTTAACATGGGGAGTGGTCTAGGGAAGTCTCTCTTCTTGAGGGTTACTCAAGAAGACTAGCCTGGCTCGCCAGACAATGATTTCTCATTGTGGTTAACATGAGGAATGGTCCATTTTGGAGTTTGATGCAGGACAGTCTTTTCCTCTTGTGGTTAACAGAGGAAATGATCCAGACAGTCATTCCTTAGGGTTTATACATTCTCTCCAGGGCGCACTTTGATTAGTGTAGGAGGAATGGCCCAGGGTGGGGAATGGTCCAAGCTCAGCAATCAGGGACATACATTCCTTAGGGTTATACATTCTCTCCAGGGCGCACTTTGATTAGTGTAGGAGGAATGGCCCAGGGTGGGGAATGGTCTAGGACAGACACTCCTTAGGGTTATACATTCTCTCCAGGGCGCACTTTGATTAGTGTAGGAGGAATGGCCTAGGGTGAGGAGTGGTACAGACCCATACATTCCTTAGGGTTTATACATTATGTCCAGGGTGCACTTTGATTAGTGTAGGAAGAATGGCCAAGGGTGAGGAATGGTCCATGCTCAGAAATCAGAAACATTCATTCTTCCTTGTTTGAGAAGAATAGGGAAGATAGCCCATTCCTGATGTTCTAAACTGAGGGCAAATATTCTTTCATATCTCACAGACCTGAGTGAAATATTGGCCCAGCTGATTTAGTTTATTGTTAACAATATTTTCTATGCAGGATGGCATCAGATGATTGCTATGGAGACTACCTATCTCCAGACAATAGAGATATACTACTGTGGTGGATATGTTCCACTATTTTGAGGCATATATTATTTTAGAGCTCACAGATGTGAGTGAAAGATTGGCCCAAACAAATCAGTTTATATCATAACATTGTTTCTGTGCAGGTTGCTATCAGATGTTTGTTATGAAGACTGCATGACAGTAGATGAGGACTACTGTGGTGGATATGTTCCACTGTTCGCAACCTTACGTTGTTGATCAAGTACTTGTGTGTTATTTGGTGTGGTAGTGAACCACTAGATTGTAGTTATATACTACTATGAATAGACACAGTTGTGTTCTATTTTTGTTCTAACTGCCTTGAAGACTATCAGCAGTTTATTGGAAGTAATCACCATCCAGATGAATGATGAACAGAGATTTTCCAGATGGAAATTGGTTCAGAGCATTTACTCCTCTAGATTATAAGAGTGGCTCTTGTATCACTCTATGGTGTGAGTCACTTATCCAACATCATGTCTAATTACCCAGATGAAGTATGGTTTCGAGAGATGATGCAACTGATGGTGATGGTGATGCTCATGATCTAGTCATGAAATAGTCTAGATGACGATATTGATGCTACCGGGTAAATGGTATGTTTTGTGCTCAATTCCATTACCTGTAAATCCATGTCTAGCTAGGAGGGAGTGTTAATATTATGGTAGTTGCGGGGGGTATTTACCTCCATGTGTGAACCTGATGAGAATAGGAGGCTCTAGAAAGTAAGAGAAAACCCTAATGAGTTAGCTAATAACCCTAGAAGCCTTGTCGGCTCAAGAAGACAATTTATATTAGGTTATTAGCCTCCAAGAGAAGAAGTTGGCCAGAAATAATAATAATATACTGAACAGACACATATCCATAAGGAGAAGTCAGCCCCAACAAATCTGGCAGAACCAGTATAAATACAGGGTGCTAGTTCTCATTTGACAGCATCTCAAAATTGTAGTTCCCAGTTTGGTGCACACTGCAGTTCCCAGTCTGGTGCGCACGTGTGGAGGAGAGCTGCAGATGTAGCTGCAACAACAACAAGTTTTCAGTATTGGCTTGAATATCTCTTGGCTAGGGTTTGGACTATCTGATCAGCTTTTTGTGATGTATTATCCTTGGGGAAAGGTGTGCTACCCTTTGTTTGGATATCTAGCCTAGGGTTTGCTTCTAGAGGAATTCTCAGCCAAGGTTAAGGTGCTCGGAGGGTGCCCTCGGCCTATGGTTGGGTGACGAGGGTATCATCAATGGTAAAACAAGCACACCATCTTTTATATTCTAACATATGGATCATAAATCTCAACCACCAACCAAGAATTTTTAACTACACAAAGTTCTATGTCATGTTTTCAATGAAATTTCTTAGTTATTTTTCACAATTTAGATGATTTTGGAGAAGATTGAATCTACTCTTAACTGTATTGTTTCCCACATTTGCATATCCAAAATAATTGATTGTTGATTTTGTGATTTACAGCAAATCCAAGGATAAATGGACATTTTTCTAAGTGTTTCACTAATTTTTGTGGTAAGATTGATTAGAAATATGTATTTTATGTATCTTTTGTTGTTAATTTTGAGAAGATGTATCAAAATTTGTGGTTTTGGGGGTTGTTTCTAGCCAAATTTATCATAAATCTACATATTTTTTATTAATAAATGGATGTTGCAAGTGTTTAGGGATAGTACACAATTATTCTTACTCTAGAATTGTAGATTGAGGGATGAAAACACGAGTATTTTCAACATTTTACTTTTATTCAATGTTCATTTTTTCATTTGTGACTTGTACCCATAGCCTCTTTATCCAAAATCATGCTATAGGGAAGCTATAGGTTCAACAAGAATTACGATATGTGGAAGTAACATATGATGGTCATATTTTAATACGGGTACTTGGTTTCTACCATCCTAAATAAAGATACATGACCTGATCCAGGTGGATATCGGTGGCCACCCACCTATTCCAACTGGCCCAAAACAGTCTTCTGGCAATTTACTATTTTTAGCATTTTTTTTGTTCCTAAACTTCCGAGATCATTTTGAGGGCCTAAATGAAGTTTTTTTTAGATAGAGCACCTCAATGATAATCAAAGGCTCTAATTCATCCCCCAAAATGAATCTCCTCGATGATACCTTTCCAACGAGCTATTGTGCGCCCCAAACGAAGATCATATGCCAAATTTACGCCCTCGGGAAGTTAATACACCAAACTACCCAAAACGGGGTCCACTAAATTGTTGGATTTTCATCTTGCGAAGTTAGGATTTTGGATTTTATATATGTTAAAAAGGCCTTTAGAACCTCATTTTAATCTTCTTCATCTTCTTCCGAATGAGCGTAGCCATCACATCTCTTCTCAAAGATAAGTTATCACCATTCTAAAGAGTCTTTTACTCTGTATTTCTATAGTTTTGTACACTTTGCTCATTAATAGGAATGGTGCATTACTGTATCATTTTGTTTATAGTTGAATCTCTGATATATTTTTGTTGTATTATTTGATATCTGAAATATCTTTGTACATATCTTTATTATATCTCTGCTCTCATTTCATGTCGAAAATAATCTGGATCATGACCACAAGTTGCGAGTAGAGACTAGGACAAGCTTGATGAGTGAGATAGAGAAGCATTAATTTTCTTAAGTTTTTTGTGACATATGAAATGTTTCCCGAGGTCCACAAAAGAAATGTTTATGTGGTGATTTGAAATCATTTGAAATAGTTGCAAGGGCAAAGCTTTCTTCCTGAAGAATATGTTGATCTCAATCATGATGCACGAGAGTGCGTCCTTGCAGGAGAATTTACTCAAAATCAAGGATATCAAAGAACATGTGTTCACTATTAGTCGAAATATGGAAGAAGAGGACATGGTGGTAATCACGTCGAAAGTCTTACCATGTGCTTATGGACACTTCATTGAGACCTTCAACATCACCACTATGAATGTTGACCTAAATTTTGATGAGCTATGCAATTTAATCTTACAGTAGGACAAACAGAAGAAACAATTTGGTAGTGGTAGTGAGACAGAGGGTTCAGAATAGACCTTTAGATTGAATGTCAAGGGAAAAGGAAAGTGAGAAAAAATAAAGGTCAAGGCAGTGGTGAGGATGCAACCGGAAATCTGAAGAACATCATACATCCCTTTTGTGGCAAGGTGGGCCATATGAAGAAACATTATTGAAAGAGGTTGGTTGATCAGAAAACTAACTAGGGATGGCCTCAACAAAGGGCTCATGTTTCAACGCATACAATGGAAGAGTTAGTGTTCTATGCATTCATGGCCAAGTGACCAACAATTGAGCTCAGGTCATCTTTCTTGTTACATTGATTCATGTGCATCACAACACTTCATCAATGGAAAAAACTAGTTCACAAAGTACATTGCTTGTTCCTCTATGGATGAAATGATCTTTGATAATGTGGAAGCATATACAGTAATGGAAAAAAGCAATGTGAAAATCTCCTTTGGAGGAAAAATGTTGTTTTTTTTATGTATACTATGGCCATGCATGGAACTTAATATACTATTAGTTAGTCAAATTATGAGACACTACCCCTAGTTATAAGTTAATTTTAGCAATCACAAATGTTACATAGTTGACAAGGAGACCAAGAATACAATTTCTCTTGGTGTGGGCGATAACATTCGACAAAGAAAGGACCATGCATTGGAAATTAAAAGTGCATCATACATCAATACACTTTGGCATCAATGGTATGGGCATATTAACTTGACCTACTTCTCTCAGTTATTTCAAGAGAATTTGGTAGATAGACTTCCTGACATCCAACAACAGATTCAAGGTGTGTGTGGAGCTTGCTAGGCAGGGTAGAAAAACTTAGCGTCATTTTATGCAAGACAAGCTCAGAGAGAACATAGATTCTGTTAGTTAGTTCATGAAAATGTGTGGGACAATGAACACAACATTAGTCACTAGTGCCAAGTATTTCCTTTTGTTTGTTGATGACTATAATAGGAAAATGTGGGTGTATTTTATGAAATTGAAATTTTAAGTGTTTAATGATTTCCAAAAGTTTCAAGCATTTGTAGAAAACTATTCATGTTGTCACATAACCTCTCTTAGCACTGATAATGGTGGGGAATTATATTCAAAAGAATTTGATAACTTATGTGCTAAACACGAGATCAATAAACAATTCACTACACCCTACACTCCACAATAGAATGGAGTTATTGAAAGGTTAAACCACACTATCACAAAGATGGCTCGGGCTATGGAAAACAAGTGTGTTCCCAACAAGTTTTTGGCTGAGGCAGTATTCACAGTTGTGTATTGTTGAATAGATATCCCAGGATCGTGGTGAATAAAAAAAACCCATATGAAGCATGGTCTAGGAGGAAGCCTAGATTCAATCATATTAAGGTCTTTAGTTATACTCCCTATGCTTGGATTCCAAAAGAGAAGAGAACCAAGTTCGATCCTAAGAGAAAGAAATTTTGATTACAGTGTACAACAATTTTCATAAAAATTATAGACTGCTTGATGTTGACACTAATTAGTTGATATTCAATAGAGATGTTGTAGTTGATGAGGAAGTTAGACCTTTCCAACCTTCTTCAAGGAAACATCATAGACCAACAACTCACTATGACTAAGGATTCAAGTATCAAGCTTCAAGAACTACACCTTAAAGTAGGGGAGGATTCTAAGTTGGAGGAGTTTCCAAGATTTAACTTTGATGATATCGATACATGTGTAGGTATACTAGATCATAGTGAAAGCTTCGATGGGGAATATGTAAATAAGAGACCAAAGTGGTAACACAAAACCATTGCAAATATTCATATGGGTGAAATGATTGAGGGATGATCATCGAGAGCTAAGAGAGAGAATATATATATATATATATATATATATATATATATATATATATATATATATATATATATAATTAACTTTAATGGAAATATCCATGAATTATACGAGCCACAGGTGTTCAAGAAGGCGAAAGGGAGACCTTAATGGGAGAAGGCCATTGACACTGAATATGAAAGTCTAATGAAAAATAAGACTTGGGAAGAAGCCCATTCTTTGAAAATGAGTGTACAAGGTCAAGTACTAAGTTTTATCACATTCTAATTTGCATTAAGTTTTTCGAAACATTTTTTCCTTGTGCTATCTTTCCACTCAGATTTTAAAACTTTTTCACCAACTTCGTCAAGATCCCATCACCCAAATCCTTCACTTTACCAATCATCCAAAATAGTCATGTCATCCATGAGTCAAAATTGGAAAATATCCCAAACCTATATAAAGCCTTAATGCTTATCTAAATCCCTCAATTCCATCACTTCATTCATTTTTACCCTTATTATCATATTCTTGTTGGAAATTAAAAATATTCCTTTTATTAAGCTTAAGCTCCCTTATCCTATCTACATAGTCATGTGATGAGCCTCATATACCCAAAGTCCTTAGAAAAATGGAAAAAGGGTTTATAATTATTGATATTAATATTTAACCGAATATTTAATTCATAACCTCACGTCAAATCATGGGCATTGTTGAGGAAAAGATATGAAATGATCTTACTCAAGCATTTTTAGATTCTGCTTGGCTAGAAAAAAATAGGCGGTAATGTCACCCTATGTTTATAGCCATCAAAAATAAAATCCTAACTCACACGTATTAATTACAAGTGCTTAGGCTAGTCTTTTTTACAATTAAAAGCTTAATGGAAAATTCATTTTAATATGATTTTCTGAATATAATAGTTGTTGAAATAAGCGTAGAGACAAAAGTAAAGACACCAAGATTATAATCAAGATAGATGAAACATAAATCAATCCTTTATTTCAATTCAATTCACCAAAGAGTCATTCTCTTTACAAAATTTCGGGCAGATATTTTGGACCAAAGTCAAACTTAGACATCCCTAATGGAATATACAAAAGGACCTCTGACAGAAAATCAAAAACTGAACTCTAAAAGCTAGATCATCTTGCCACAGATTGTTGCCCACTCGACTCTGCACAATATCATTTTTCAGTTATGAAAATTAATTCACAAACAGACAAGTCTACACAGACTATCAAAGATAGATCAACACCTCTGAAAAGCAAGTGTCTGAATGATGTAATTCAGCCCTAAATATTGTTGTCTACAATAAGACCCCCCTATCATAAAAAAGAATTAGGCTTGTGATAAATTAAGGAATGAATGAAAACTGAACTATCTCAACATATACTCAAAGAGCAAACCTTAGTATGCTTCTCCTTCTATCCTCCTCTTGTTCCTCCCTTTCATTTTTCCTTTAAGCAAATTAGAATTGGTTGAAGTAGATGAACTACATCATTAGTTAAATTAACTAAAACTAAACCAACTTTTTAGTTAGAGGGAAGAGTAATAAATCATAATAAGGGTTTTAAATAAATAATAACTAGTAGGTGGGACCCCTTGTGACTCCCTTTTAGCTCTTAACAATCATAAAATAACTAGTTAACTTAAGCAGAACACCCCTCCTTGTGACTCCCATCATCACATTCAGATTTGACAATTTATCTCATTGATATTTGAAATTATTTCCAAAAATATATTACTCATATATCCAAAGAAAATATGTTGTCCAAAACCTTTGAAGTCAATTGTCATCAACAATAAATCAAATAAAACTCAAAAACCATATTTCTCACTTTGAGATGCAATATTTCCTTGATTTTTTTTGTCACCCTTTGATTTCTCAAAATTTTCCTTTGGTTGCATTGAGCCTTTAGGCCTAATTGTGTTGATCACATGAGAACAATCATCCCTCAAATGCATCTAAGAAGACACAGATTTATCAGAGCCATTGGAGGGTGAGGAAGGGGAGACAGTGGCTTTTCCTTTGTTAGGGGCATGGTGTGCCTCGGTTTTCAACCTTTTGCTAGCATGAGAGGACTGAACTGGTGAGTGGACAAGTGCAGCTTGGCCAATCTGATTGATAGGTGGGGGAGTAGACAAGGACAAATTGGGCCAGCCACGATGTTGGGAGACTATCAGGTGGACAATCTCTTGTCATCCGTCATTTTTGGGAACCTCGAGTTGCAATGAGACATGAGGGGGCACGTGAATACCAGGGGCTTGTGGAGTTTGGAAGGGAGGCATAGGTTGGACCACTCCTTTCCCATTCCAATTCAAAAATTCAGCCGAAAATAATTGGCCTAACTCTTGCAAGTCAACATGAAAGTGTATGGATAATCTTGGCCTTCTTGGGTCTCTGTTCCAATTACCTCTCCCTATGTTGCCTATGCCATGGCTACCTCGGCTGAAAAAGTTCATTCCTACATGCATGATTGATTAGAAAATAGTCCCTTTAAAACCATACATGATAACTCCTTAAAAATATGAAATAGATTTTGTCTCAGTAACATATCAGACTCATGCAATCCAATCCATACAAATTGTTTAATTGTTGTCGATTAGCAGGGGATGAACATAGGTTCTGGGATATGAGAGAGATTTGTATTGAACAAAAAATGATAAAATGAGAGGAGAAAAGAATCATGATTATTTCTTAGAGAAAACAAACAATCAACTGTAATGTAAACCAAAGAATCATAAAACTGTGTTCCAACCAAGAAACTGTGATTTCAAATTGCTTCAATATAGAATTTTCTTAACTGTAATTAAAATTTTAAGAACAGGGAGTGAAAAATGGATGTGGGAAGGCGAGGGGGATGTAATTAGCGAAAAGAAAAATAATGGTGGGGAAAGAGAGCGGTTATTGTTCATAAAATTAATTAAGCAATCCATAAAATCATTCCATATCAATGTAAAAGATCCAACACCAACCAAAATGATCATTGTACCAAAAGAACAACTATTGTGTAAAATTTAAACAATCATGTGCATTGACTTTCTCATTGTTCGCAATCAATCTGTAACATAGTGTCATCAAAACAAGACAATATGCATTCCATAAAAACCTGTAGAGGAGCTCAGTTCTTCTCATTTATCCATTTAATGTTTTTAAAACAATTCCCAAATGAATACACAGTCAATTATTTCCACTTTGTTCAGTGCCAACTTATCAACCACTTCCCACAAATTATTTCAATCATCGAATACAGACAAAAAAATCGTGCCCAATCTCATCCTTTAATTCATTTAATAATTAGATTGTAATGAAATTATACTGTCACAGATAATGTGCTTATCTCTACTAGGAAACATGATTCTCATCAATACACATAACGGACAACCAAATACAACCATCAATATTTTGAATGCAAAGACCTTGACTTGCCATTTAAACTCACAAACAACAATCACCATTCAACACATACTATATTGTGGAATACGCAAACATTCGACAAAAACACAAGAAAATTTGACTTTACAGGTCGAATCACTCTAAATCTAAACTTCCACAATGTTGGGCTATCAATTCAATACAATGAGGCAGCAACAACATGTGCGCTTTCATCTTACAAATTGATCAAATTAACAAAACCATATTTTTTAAAAACATGTGACCCTCTTTGATGGCGCAATCAAATAATATCAATAACACATACAGTGGATGGCCATGCCATGATTACCACGATTGCAATACTCCATTTGACAATTTAAAACACATAGTCACATCAATCATTAACTCAACTTAACATGTTGTAGGAATGCCACATATACCCATGCATCACACACAAAACATCGTTGTGCATTAATCAATTGTAATGTTCGGTTAACAATTCAACAATTATAATGTAAGAGACAACGACTGTGCATTCAATCCAAATCTCCAATCAACCAAATTACCATGTTGACATTATTAATTTGATTGTCATAATACCCAATGCAGTGACTAAATACCAAAACCAACACCACTGTCAACATAATCAACGGAGACGAGCTAGAAATCAAACACTGTTAATAATACACCAACAACTCATAACAACCAACAGTATACCTGACAGGCCATAACAGTTCCCTCTATCAAAACTCGGGCTTGAGAAATCAACGGTTTGCTCTGTGGACCAACATCTGGAGACTGGAGTCGACTCCCATCATTGGGTGAGAACATTTGAGACCAATGGTGCACACACAAGGTATACCACAAATAACCTCGCAAACAGGGTGATACTCCCGTGATAGGAGAGACTATGAACAAATAAGTAAGGCTTCATTATGGTCCTGTAACAACCCTTAGAACACGCAAGGTATAACCCACATGGTTTCCCAATCAACTAGATAACAATGCTGAGATAAAACAGAGCTAAGAAGAAGCAATATGACCCACTGTGCAACCATTAGTAGCATGAACAAACCAACACCCAAGTGAAACAATGCACAGTGACACAAGGCGTTTCAAACCCAGTAAACCCCATAACAGCAAACAACTGGGTATGGTGATAAGAAAGCATGGAGATGGCCAGCTAATATGGACCGAATAAAAACCTTTCAACCAAGACCAACAAGGATGACATAGGGTCTTCATGGTTTCTAACACTGAGAATGGTCAATAACATTACTGCAATGAAACCTGCACCAACCATCCATTCCAGAAAAATATCACCAATTTACATAGTTGTCAGACTTAAGGAAGGCACAAACCCATACATCCAAGCCAATATCTATTTCATAACCAGAGCATATTCATGGATGGAAAAAAAGGCATACCTGTAATCAAGAGCACCTTAAAAATGTGAGTCGGACGAGTGGTTCTTCCTCTTCTTGAAAGTCGGAGCCTAACCACACCAAACACAGTTGAACAATAGCCCGACTAGGGTGGCAGTCAGTGGAAGGAGTAGGAGTGGTGTGCAATAAATGCATGTCGCCTCCACCATTACTCATTCAATTCCTTATTACACACCATCCAGCCTCCTATTAACACATTCAATTAAACCATTCATCAGAATTAGCATCCATCTCTTGTCAAATGTGCCACCCATATCACATTTATCCATTGTCAACTTACACCATAATGCATATCAACTATATAACTCAATAAATCGCATAGATATTAACTCATTAGCTAGGATAACAATGATCATTTTAATTTCAATGCATGTAGTGTAGCATAAGATCCTATTTCGATTTCTTCCTTTTGCATTTTGTTTAGTTTGTTTTTATCTCTCTTCAACTACTCTTATGTATTGTTGCTAACATGTCTATTGTGCAGGTGTCACATTAATGAATCCATGGACGGATAGCAATGATAGTAACGGATAACATAGGCCATTGTAACATGATATTAGAGCCTAGAGAAGTAGTAGAAACATATAACATGCCTTATCCATCATTCAGTTGTCACAATTAGAACCAACACATAACATGCCTTATCTATCGCCAATAAAATCAAGACTTCATCAATCATGTAAAACCTTGTAAGCGATGTTGAACAACAACATAAACATGAAATAAGAACTAGATCTGATCTCTGAATCTACAATGAGGTCCCACCTACTAGTATTATTTACTTTGTTAGCTTATAATAATAGGCTTTAGCAATACTTTGCGGGCAATAAAAACCTCATTGCGATTTTAATCGTCAACAAACTGGCAACTCCACAGGGAAATTTGTTTTCAATAGATTTAGAACTCATAACTCATGGTTTCGCAGACCAAGAACAATAGGTCAAGAAGATATAACCAAGAAGATTATGCAATAGGGGGAAGTGAGCAGATTTAATTGAAAAATGACCGGGAATCTGGCAATAACTCATTAAAAGTGTTAAGTATGAGGGGGTTTATCCCTGTATGCATAATCACTCAACCAGAATCTGCTCTTTACTTCAAGGAGAAACTTTATGAATTTGCTCTTTAAAATCTCAAATGGATGAAGAAATGGAAAGAAGAAGTGGGAGATAACCAACTCTTTATAAGACAACAATGAAAGCATATAACAAATTCAAGTGTGTTTCAGAGAATGATCGCGACAACTGTGTAAGCTTGATTGTTATTAACTAACAACACCTTGCAGGAGTGTCATTGTGGTAGAACTGATCCAACATCTTATTTTTTATCAAATCGACTAAAAGATGGTAAGAAACAAAACCATGACGGAAATAAAATTGAAAAAAATAAAACAACAATAAAATGACAGAAATGAAAAGCAGCAAGAAACTTTTAAAAACAAAGTAGAAGTCAAACTATTGTAAAGCATGTTATCCCCCACTTTTAGGGATAACTAAGGAGATTATGTCTCGAGGCCCACAAGTCCTAGACATGGAGTATCGAGAGCTAGATCGACTTGAGCATGGCCCTGGAGGGCCCATATTTTCTTCCTTTCAGCGCCTCCACTTTGTCAACAGTAGCAACATTCATCACCTCGGCTTGGTCCTGTATCAGAAATGTTTCTTGCTCCATGCAATAATGAGTCCGAGTATCATGGTATGTGTCACTCTAATCCTCGAGACCTTTGAATATGTGCATTTAATTCTTTTTGTTTCTAATGAGTTCTTGGATATTATACTTATCCACTTGACCATGTCTGGGGAGAATGACAAGATGCCCTAGTAAGCTTGTGCCCATAGGTTTTGAGTTACCACTAGGGGGGGGTTCTAAAAATTCATCGTCTGCTCCCATCATACTTATCACTTTCCATCTTACCTCCTGCTCATCCATCCCATTACATTGGGATGGGCATTGGGTTGGCCAATCATTTAAGGGTTGCACCTTGCCTCGTGGGAAGAAGGGGCTAAAGCCCCAGAAAGTGAAAGCAATTGGCAAAAGATAAAATCCTAAAAATAAAACCTTGAGATGCTTCACCCAGGGATCCCTGAGAAAGCAGTAAAAAGATTCTCAGCAAGAAACAAGAGGGACCCATAAAAAATAATAAAACAAGACCTAGTCAGAGGATAGGGGGTCTCATCATGAGCTAGCCTATTAGGTCCATGGGCACCTAGTAGTATGACACTACTAGAAGTTGGTCACCACACCAGGGTAGTGGCTCCTTATTGCATGGCCAAGAGAAAGGGAGTCTCATCACAAGCCAACCTTCTCATTTCTGTGAAAGTGCTTGTGGGTAGCATTGCCACCACTCATCACCACGTTAGGGCAGTGTTCCCTTATTAGCTTCTTGAAAGAAAAATAAATAAAGAAATAAGAATAAAAGGCATGAATGGGCTTGGAAACATTTGAATCTAGGATAGGTCCAACTCACCTTCTACAAAGGCACCCACAGGTAAGCCTTGCATTTCCCTACAATCACTTCACCCCTTGTCAGGACATCCCTTATCCACCTCACCCTTTAACATGACTTGGATTTGATCTCTTTCAAAAACAACCCATTTCTAGTGGACACTATCCCAATAGGACGCCCTATCACTTCCTCCAAACTTGCCTTGCAAATTTGTATAATGTCTTTCAGCACTTGACTGGGTGAAAGGGGTTTTATGCACATGTTTAATAAAATTGATGATTGGATGTGAATGGCATTGCTATCATCCATGTGACTTATGATGCCATGGAGGGCGTATATGTTGATGTGCAGGATCATACCCAATGGAAAGATACCATATTGGACAAGAACACATGGGGAGATGATTAGTTCGAAACTCCATGCGGTAGAAGAGCCCACCAGATGAATATTGAGACCCCAGTGGGGGGGAGAGACAGGACAGAGGGGTTTGCACCAGAGAAGAGGAAGATGTTCCATAGAGGCACCCTAATAGAGCCTTACCTAGGGGGTTTGTGCTGTCTCCAATGGAACATTGGCCTTGGAAGGCCCATGAAGACATTCGACATTATGGACGTTTTGGGAGACACTTATGGTAGTAGTGGCACGTGTGGCATCTTGGAGAATCCCAAGGAGGGCTAACGTCTTGCTCCAGGAGCTCTATGCTACCCTAAAAAGGGCTAACATCACCCTAGAAAGGGCATGACGTCTCACTTTTGCTTGATTAGGGTTTAGTTTATGACATTTAATATAAAACAATATTATTTGGTATTTTGGCCTTGTCGGCCTTTTGGTGACCTAAAATTTAATTAAGGTCATTTGTACTGTATAAGTAGAGAGCTAAAAATCTCATTTTGATCATCATATTTCACTCACCACTTGGTGAGGTCAGAAATTTTTGGCCCTCTTAGGGTTATTGGCTGACATTGTGGTGCACTTGTTGAAGGAGGCTTATTTTGGTGATTTTTTGGCATTTATCTTGGTGGAAGGTTTACAACTAGGATTTGGCTATATGAATGTTTGGTGGATGTAAGTAAATTTATACAATACACTTCTTATTTGAATGGTTATGGTATTGTTTACTTTCATTTTGTTATTATTTGTTGGAATAAACCCTAGGGGACAAGCACATGTTGGTGTCCTTGTTTCATGTCCCTACTAAGTTAAGCTAAGAGTCATTTTTTATTAGTTGAAGTTAGATAGAGTCTTTCCATAGCAACACTCTACTTCTACTCTTCTAGCCCATATGTTTTTACCTTGTCTTTGAGCTAAGGAAAGAGGAAAACACACTAAGGCCTAGGGTTTCTACACTTTAGTGAGCCATTTTCCCCTAGGATTTGATTGATGAAGCCTTTCCTTAGCAACACTTCATCATTAAACTCTCTTGTCCTTGGCCATATCATTTATTAGTAAAGCTAGTCATTTTCATCTTGTTAATGAGCTAAAGAAGGAGGAGAAATCACTAAGGCCTAGGGTTTCTACACCTTATTAAGCCTTTCTCCCCTAGGGTTTCATTGTCGAGGCATTGACTTAGTAACACTTCAACATCTAACCCTCTTTTTCGTTAGCTGTATCACTATCATTTCGACCCTTCAACTTTTGCAGTGATTTTGACTCCATGTACCCTAATAGCGCACTGATCTAGACCTTCTATGTTGAGTACCTTGATCATACACACATCCAATACTTTGAACAACTACTAATCCTTCTAACCCTAGATTAGACTAATATTTACTAACCCTATTGTTTCCGTCATCTATTTGTGCTATAAACATATCCATGCAGCATTTATTGTGTCTTTAAAGCAATTAAAAGATTGGCTAAGGCGTTACTTCCAGTATTGACATTGTTACATTAATGATAAATTGCCATTGCTTAGCAGTTATTGAAGTGATATATGTATTGTAATCATTGTTATTGTACATCGTTGGCTTGCTTCATCAATATTGTCTATCAAATTTCTTTATATCAGAAGTTCTTGATTATATGAAGTACTAACCAAGCAAGTGATATTATTCATATATAGTTTCCTTGTTGCTTTGTCTCGGGCAAGTACACTTTTGGTTACTATTTCTGGTTATCTTTACCTTTATTGGTTGTTAAGCCGGACTTTCTAATCTATGGTGCCTTATGAGGGGGGGGGAACTTTACTTAGCCTTTTAGGCCTTTGCCTTCTCAAAACCCCAGGTCACCAGGGACATCTCCCCTAGGCCTACCACCCTAAACAAAAAGAGTTATCCTATTGAGGTGACAGTGGTAGGATAGTCTCAGTTATACCAATTTGTCCTTCTTCCATCCATCTTTTTCTACAACTACAAATTGTGCGATAACAAAGCAGAAAATAGAATAGTGCAAAATTGAAAGCAGAGCTAGGTTACTAGTCTACAAAAAACCCAAACAACATTAGAAATTTTCACGTTGGTCCCTCGTAATGTTTCAAGCGAAAAACGTTAGTGTTGTAGGAAAACAATTGCTCCTATAAATCCTTTAGAATGTAAGAGTTAGTATCCAGTGCAAAAGAAATTTTGAAAGGACCCAGAAATAACACTGGCAAGTCTGAGGTAATTATCTATTAATATTATGGTAGTTGCGGGAGGTATTTACCTCCACGTGTGAACCTGACAAGAATAGAAGACCTGGGGAAGCAAGAGAAACCCTAATGAGTTGGCTAATAACCCTAGAAGCCTTGTCGGCTCAAGAAGATAATTTATATTAGGATATTAGACTCCAAGAGAAGAAGTCGGCTAGAATTAATAATAATATACTGAACAGACACATACCCAAAAGGAGAAGTCGGCCCCAGCAAACTGGCACGATTATTATAAATACAGGGCGCCAGTTCTCATTTGTAGCATCTCAGTAGTTGCAAACAGATCCAGTTTTGTGCAGCAGTTTCCCAGTTGGTGTGCACTGCAGTTGTAGTCTGGTGCACAAGTTTGGAGGAGGGTTGCGGGTGCAGTTGCAGCAGCAGCTAGTTTCAGTATTGGCTTGGATATCTCTTGGCTAGGGTTTGGGACTATCTGATCAGTATTTTGTGTTGCGCTATCCTTGGGGAGAGATGTGCTACCCTTTGTTTGGCTATCTAGCCTAGGGTTTGCCTCCGGAGGAATTCTCAGTCAAGGTTAAGGTGCTCGGAGGGAGGCTTCGACTTGTGGTTGGGTGACGAGGGTATCGTCAATGGTAAAATTAGCACACCATCTTCTATATTCTAACAGGTTATGGGCCCACACCCCTTCAATCAGCCTAAAACATTGGAAGGAAACATAGCCACTAGATATTGAGCTTGTTGAGGTACTGCCGCTAGGGTTACTAGCAGGAGCAGTTTCCAAAAGCACTGCAGCTAGGGTTACTAGCAGAAGCAGTTGTGTTGCGCCCCTTTCGTCACCTTGGTGAGTAGAATAGAGGTGCTTACAAGCTCAGTTGGGTCTGCTAAGTAGGACAGCTGTAGAGAAAAGAGTTAGAGAAAAAAAATAAAAACTACAATTAAGAATTAAACTAAAAGATGCAATAAAAACAAAATTCATGAGCATAGGGACATAGAAACAAAAAGAACCAAAAGACCCATGTCACCAATGTTTGAGGCTAATCTATTGATGAAAACAAAGCACCAAGAAGAAAGGGGACTATGAGTCCCTTCTTCCTCCAAGGGAAGGTTCTTGGACCCTCACTAGCTAGCTCTTCTTACAACAAAGAAAATGGAAAATGGTGATGAAAGAACTCTTTACAAATCCACTCAATGGTGAAGTGGATTGTCCAATGTAATGGTGCCAATATGCTTGTGTCAAGGATGGAGTCCTCAAAACAATAGAGGCAACATAACATTACTTTGAATTCCTTGAGAAAATGAGGTGCATTCATGGCTTTTTATAGCATTGCTTTGGGTTATTGTTTAACTGCTTTGTAGTGTGAAAAGAGGCCATTTAGGGAATTATTAGGTCTTTGACCAGCCCACCAGTCGGATCCAGCCCAGATTTGAGGGTCAAATTGGCTTGGGAGCTTAACCATAAGTGGTTGTGAGGCCGACCACTTCCATAAATGCGTCGTTTAGCAGGTGCGCGGCTTTTTTCACTAACAGTCGCACATCATGCGCCTGTGCACAATTTCTACGTTCCTGATCCGCACATGTGCGCGCATGCCCAATGTCTACAAAGCGCTCTTCAATTTTTCACTACTTTGTATAGTTTTTTGACCTTTTTGAATGCTGTGGTATTAATTCAGGTTCATGAATGACTTCATTACTGTTTGATGATGCTGAGTTCTTGTAACCATATGCGGACGAAATTTCAGTGATAACAGATGCCCCCTGATGGATGAGGTTAGGAGCATACGTATAGCCAAAATCCATCAATGTTTCTTCTACTAAGAATGTTGTCGTAAGAGAGAGTAATAGTGTGATTGTCTAGAGAGATCTGTTGGAGGGAAAAAGGAACCGGTAGGACCCGACCTTCCATGAGGTGTGTAAAATATAAAACTGTGTACAAACGAGGTGGGCATCGCCCATGCTTGTGTCATGTAACTCTGAAAAAGATGACTAAAGCGTTGGTGTAGACAACTGCAGCACCCTCAGGGGAAGTTGTGATAAAGGAAAAAGACAATTCTGCAAATGAACATACTCTGAAGAGTAGGCAATGATCGCAGTAATAAGTAGCAGCGATTATGTGGGCATTGATAGCCCAGCCAAGTTCAGAGGTCTTCGGCAAATGAGAGAAATAACTACAATATTCACAAAGTAAGACCCACCGTAACATGAGAAAGTGTCGGCATCAAATGTTATGGGGGTCAACGATAGCAAGGAGAAATGGTGTTTCACCCTGTGTCATCCGAGATCTCTCATTGAGTGGAGAATGAGAATCAAGATACTATCGCCCTGCTGGAAAATTGTGCTGATGTCGACAAAAGGGGAACACGACTCCTAGAAGCAAAGGGCTTTGTGAAATCTACTGAGGTGAGGAAGTGGCAGAGGTACATGGACGAAGTCAAGATGTGGGAAGACTCAAGACTTCCCTTGGTTGGAGGATGTATGCGATAAAAAGTGGTCGCAACCATGCAACGAGGTCGAGTGTCAGGGGGACGACAAGACCGGTGATAAGTTGTGCCAGAGGCGGGACAAGGTGAACAAATTCAGAGGGTAGAGGTAAGTGACCTGTGGGGTACTCTGAAGATATGGACGATGCCGGCAAGGGTAGATGATAAGTAGTGCTCCAACCAAGGGTGACATGGATTGCGGTTGGCCAAAAAAGGAAAGTAGGTTGCCCAAAGGTGACGACAAAAAGGGAATGTAATGACTAGGAAATAAAGATGCTTGTACAATAAATAATGAATAATTTTGGGGAGAAATGTACAAATACAGAAACGGGTGCCCCAGTGTGATATGGGTGGCTCATGTAGGGCATAATTTGCTCAAAAAATTGATGAAGGGTGGGGGGGCCATTGGTGAGTTTATGTATGAGGTAGGTGAAATGGAGGGAGATTTGCAGATGGGCAAACTGATTGTGGATGGAATGTAGGGTTCATGATACTGTGGAGGTGCAGTCAAAAAATAGAACCGTGAAGAGATCATCTGGGAGTCTGTGTGGGAAAGCTAGCAAAATGAGGAGAAAGAGTATGTGGTTTGATTCGTGACATGATGAAAAACTATCGGGGCTCCCATCCCTAAAGGGTTTTGAAAAACAGCATGAGTGTCAGAAGTGCCACAAGGTGCTATGAATGGGACGACTCATGTGGGGAAGAATTCTACCGAGTGATAGTACCGAAGATGAAAATGGAGGCGTGGGTACTGCAAAGCCAGAAATGGGGATCCTAGAGGCAAATGTCAGAGGGTGTGACTGGAAATGTAAGTGCAATGCAGAGGGAAAAACTACATGCCAGTGCTGAGTATATACCTGAAGGGGTTGTGCCGATGTATGATGACCAAGTACCTACACATATGAAAACCAAATACCCAAAGTGAACAATATCTGAAGAGAATCGAAGATATGAGCATGTATTTGATAAGCGTAAATATGCACATGCGTACCTGAAAAGGCGCCCCGGGGGCTCAGGATGAAAAGAGGCCCAGGAACTGCTTTGATGTAGATGACGGGATGCTGATCCTGTGGCTGAAGACGGATCGAAAAATGGACACCATGGGCTCCCGGAATGGTGAGTGGAAGTTTGGCAAAAAGGCCTATATATAGTTGTAGGGCCCACATTGCCACCTCATTTGTACCTACTGCAATAGTGACTAGACGAGCAGTTTCCAGAGGAGTTTTGGAGATTCGGGGAGGACGAGGCATCCGACTGGCGATTAGTGAGCTTCAGGTTAGTGGTCTGATCATCCTGCATAGAAATAGGATTTCATTTTTTTGGGCAGGGGCTGTACGGGGGGTCGTACAGATATTTTTAGGGGGTATGGGCCCCACATGCATGGGAGATCCAGAAATAGGCGCACACAGGTGCGCGCCTGTCCACCGGATATACGCGCATGGGGGCGCGGTAGAGGGGTTTTAAGGCGCGCTCTAAGAGTGCGCCTGTGGGTTGAACAGACGCGCATAAGTGCGTGTCTGTGGGTTGAATAGGTGCGCAAAAGTGTGCTTCTGTAGGTTGAACAGGCGTGCATCTGTGCGTGCCTGTATGGTGAACAGGTGCACTTGGGAGCGCGCTTGTGAAGAAAACAGGTGCGCACTGATGCGCACCTATGTAGTGAACAGGTGCACACACATGCGCACCTGTGTAGTGAACAGGCGCGCATGTGTGCACGCCTGTGGGTAAAAAAACCGCGCCTAGGAGGCAAGGTGAAGGTGTATAAAAATGAGTCTTTTTTATGTTGTTGATGGGGTCTTGAGCTGATATAGGACTCTGTGTTGTGTCTGCAGGTGGACGGTTGTGACGATGCCAATGGGTTGGTGAGAGCGAGACTGGTCTCAGCTATGAGACATCGTCGCCATTGAGGGGCCTGGGGTGCGTGCGACTTTGGCAGCCTGTGGGCTACTAAAGTTTTTTGAGTGCCCATTGATACAGGCACAGGAGTATCTTTTACAGTTCCTAATCCAGATGTGGAGTCCGAAGCTGCACTGCTTCCTCGTGTGAGGAGAGAATATCCCCTTCACTGTGGTGGAGGATGTATATTTCTTGACTAGGCTTCCCTTTCAGGGAACGCCCCTACGATGGAGCCGGTGCTTCCTAGGGATACGCAGCTCGCGACTATTGGCCGGAGATATTGTTCGGGTCAGAAATTTATGTCCAGGACGGTGGTGAGCATTGCGTCTATAGATTCCCTGGCGCATCATTGTATAGTAGCGATTATTGTGTGAGTATACGGGTCACTAGCGACCCAGCAGATCAATGGTGGCCAGTTTCTGGTGCTGGAGAGAGTGTTGTCCAGCGAGCGTTTCGCTTGGGGGCTTACGCTGCACGCGAGGATGGTGGCGCAGTTGGTCCACTGTCGGTCGACTGATATAGGGGAGTTTGCTTTCGGGTCCATCCTAGTGGCCTGGTTTCTAGAGAGGGTGTCGATGTTGCGCCCGAGGATTCTATTGGGGGCGCCTCGGGCGCGAGAGCCACGGTTGAGGCGGTGGTTGCTTCGCCATGGTGCTGGCGAAGGTGGCCACTTCTTTTCTGTAGAGGCGGCGCAGGTATGGCGGTATATGCCACAGGTGATCTTACGTTACCCCTATGCTGGGATTGACTTCCGGGATGACCCAGACATGGTGCTACCTCTAGGGGAGGTTTTTTATCATCGAGGTATGTTTGGTGTTTATGTGTATATTTTTTCTATTTTGTATTTTGAGATATCAGTCCATATGTATATGATATAGATGTTGATACTATATTTTGTTTGTTTTCATATGCAGATGTCGCACCTCGCAGGCGCGAGGTGGAGTTGCAGTGAGCACCGGAGAGAATGCCATGAGGAGAGAGACGTCGGTGTGATGAGGCCGCGGTGCGACCAATTGAGCCGGAGAGGGCAGCGAGGAGGCGTCGGTTTGATGACCCTGGTGCTAGGCCATCACATGCTCCTCCGGCTGCTGCCGGAGTGGATTTTGAGGACATCCGCCGTCGTTTGGAGACGGTGTTACAGGACATGCCTGAGGGCATGTGGTCGTGCATCCAGGACGAGAGTTTCCTGGAGCAGTGTGTGGGGGTTCCGTCGCCATGGCAAGGCATAGTACGACGAGTAGCAGTGGTTGCTGCTATGACGAGCGGATGACTGTTGCCGGGGCAGGAGGGGCCTATAGGGGGTGGACCACCACCGCCTGGGGCAGGTGGTGGTGGACCGCCACCACCTGAGGGAGGAGCAGGTGGTGGTGCTCTAGAGGCACCGTGAGTGGTGCTCTGAGGCCAGTGAGCCCATTTTGTACCGAGGTGCTGCATTGGCCTGCGGATACGTGTATTTTTGTATGTAAACATTCACATGGTACTGTGGACCTAGATATATACATGAGTATACTTGTTGAGACCTATGTGGTGTTTAAATGTTTTTGGTTGATGTTTTGATGATGTCTATTCTATGTATATGCTGTGACAGGATTGTGATATGTTTATGTATGTGTAGAGGTAGCTTGATGTGATATATGCCAGTCTAACACAATATTAGCTAGGTTATCTGTAATTTGATTCAATTGTCTTGGAATATGTGTAAATATAATGGAATCAAAATGTCGAGATAAAAGCCTAACCTGCAGGTATTTGCGAAAGAGGCAAGGATCACGGACGCGATACAAATTGTTGAGCTGGAGAACGACTAGTTGAGAGTCGAGGAAGACGCTAAGGTGACGAATATGATGATGCTGGGCGTCGGCCAGGAGGCCAATGACAGCAGTGTATTCAGCTTGGTTGTTGGTTGTTGACCCCAAACATATGCCGCTCGAATGGAGCATTTCATGTGAGGGGGTGTAGAGAGCCCAAGTAGCCAAAGCGAGATTTTGTGTCCAACGGCTGGCGCCGTCAGCGTAACCGATGTGGTAGGCTGGTGGAGGAAGCATCTGTCAATAGTACAAAGGATAGTTTAGATGTGAGGGGAGGAAAAAAATTAAAAACGCTAGAAAAGAAATAACCTAAAGTAGAATGACTACTTTTAAGCATAAAATTTCTTGAGATACAACCCGTTGACAGGTTCTTTGAGGGAGAGGCCTTCAGGAGAGGCCAGGATGTATGCGCCTTTGGTGAGGCAATGTTGAATGATGTATGGGCCATGCCAGAGTGACTCGAATTTTCCATGGCCAAAGGTATCATGGGCGATATCGTAAACCAGGACGAGGTCGCCTTCACGAAATGAGCGAAGGTTGACATGGCGATCAAAGGTAGCCTTGGATCATTTTTTAGCTACCTTGTTATTCTGTAAGGAAGATCGACGATCTTCATCCAGAGACTCTAATTTCAGAAAGCGTTGCTCCATTGGAGCAGTGTCGGTTAATAGCTCAATGGCGGTGTGTAAGGTGGGAATTTTGCACTCGATGGGAAGAGTTTCCTCGACCCCATGGACTAAATGAAAGGGTGTGAAACCAGTAGCAGTTTTCAGAGTTGTTCGGTAAGCCCATAGCGCAGAAAATAACATATGATGCCAATTGGTTTTATGTTTATTAACAGTGCACTGTAACATGGTCTTGAGGACTTTGTTAACTGCCTCGACCTGTCCATTAGACTGAGGGTAATATGGTGAGGAAAACTTGTGAGAGAAGCCTAACCAATATGAGAGTTCGACGAAGATCTCATTCTCGAAGTGTTTCCCATGGTCGAAAACGAGTTGGATGGGTACTCCAAAGCAGGATATGACGTGGTTAAAGAAAAAACACGTTGCAGTGTCAGCGGTGTTGTTGAAAGTGGGCATAGCTTCTGCCCATTTGGTGAAGTAATCAACGACGACAATGATGTATTTGTGACCATTGTTGGAGGGGGTATTACAAGTCATAAAGTCGATGCCCCATTTGAAAAAAGGGTCAGTAGTAATGACAGGGTGAAGAAGTGCAGGGGGAGCTCGAGCTTTGTTGGCATAAAGCTAACATTGCTCACATCGTTTCATGGCATGAATGCAATCATGAAACAAGGTAGGCCAAAAGTAACTGGCTCGGATAATCTTTTGAGCAGTGGATATACCTGAAAGATGGCCCCCACATGCGCCACTGTGGCAGTTGTTTAAGACTCTATCGGCTTCGTCAATAGTCAGGCATTGACAAAGAATGGTGTTGATGCCTCGTCAGTATAAGATGTCTCCGATGAGGAGGTAGCGAGGGGCCTGATGGTGAATACGACGACGATCATCTCGTGAAAGGTGGTTACCTAACTTTTGAGTTCGGAGGTAGACGAGGAGGTCGCCATACCAAGGATCATCCGAAGTGATGTAAAAGAGATGTTTGTTGGGAAAGTCAGTGTTGACGGGGGCACTGGTGGTGTCAGAGGGGAGGGCCGTGACAAATTCGGCTAGAAAAAGGGCCTTCTTACTCTTAGGTGTTGAGAACTCGAGGTCGTACTCCTGAACGATAACAATCCATCGAGCGAATTTTTCGTTAACTTGTCGATGGCTGAGCAAGTATTGCATTGGGTTGGAATCTGCAACGACCTTGGTGGTGCGAAGCAGAATGTAGTGGCGTAGTTTTTGGACTGCGAGTACGACTGCTAGAGCAAGTTTCTCTTCATGTTTATACTTCAAGGGTGGCCCTGAGAGGTTTTTACTAACGTAATAAATGACATGTTCACAATTGTCATCACCGAGTTGGACGAGAATGCCGGCTATTGATACAGTTGATGCTGATACATAGAGGATATAGTCACGATTGTAGTCAGGTGCACTAATTAAAGGTGCATTTGAAAGCGTTACTTTAAGATCGTCAAATGACTGTTGGGCATGGTCGTCCCAGTGAAAAGGGATGTCGTGACGTAGTAAGCGAAGGAAATCGTGTGTGCGTATGGAATAATCGGGGACAAAGCGTCTAAGAAAGTTAGCTTTTCCCTGTAGGCTCTGAAGTTGCCGTAAATTCCGGGGAGGTGGAATTTCGGTGATAGCTTGTACTTTGAGGGGGTTGATGATAATACTACGTTGGGAAACAATAAAACCGAGGTGCCCCGCGATGACACAGAACACACACTTGAGAGGATTCAAGCAGATGTTGTACTGACAACACCGTTGAAAGATGATTCGTAAATCATCGAGATGTTGGGTGCATTTCTTGGATCGATTTGTGAGGTCGTCTAAGTTGGCAAGGATGATATGTGCTAGATCATGAAAGATGTATGTCATAGCCCATTGGAAAGTTGTGTCAGCATTCTTTAAGCTGAAAGGCATGACACAATATGCAAAAGTACCCCACGGGGTAGTGAATGTGGTTTTATACTGATCGGCTGGGTGGATTTGAATTTGATTATAACCAGAGAATCCATCCATGAAGGAGAGAGCCTCGTGGCCAGCGCAGTCGTCGATAATTTGATCGATGAAGGGTGTGGGAAAGTTATCTTTGGGACATGCGTGATTGAGATCGCGAAAGTCTGTGCAAACGCAGATAGTGCCTTGTTTTTTGTTAACGGGTATAGGGTTGGAAACCCATGAAGTATAGGCGATGGGGTAAATGAACCCGGCGATGCATAACTTGTCAATTTCGGCTTTGATAGCCGCGGCTTTGGATGGGTGTAGCGGTCGATGTTTTTGGCGAACTGGTGTAATGTCGGGCCTGGTGTCAATGTGATGTTCGACAATAGAGGGATCGAGGCCAGGCATTTTCGTGTATGACCAGGCGAAAATATCCCTATATTCCTAGAAGAGGGCTTTATATGCGGTGATTTCCTGAGGAGTGCAAGCAGCTCCAATGGTGATTTTTTCGACAAGGCCATTTTTAATGGAAATGTTGATTTTAATGGTGGGGGAAATGTTGGCAATGTTGCCTTCTTCAAAAGCATCAGGGGCAGGGATGGGATTGTTGAACCAGTCGATAGGCCCTGATGAGATAAAATCCTTGGTTTCGACCGCGTAAATGGGGTTGTGGTTAGGAGGCATGGGGGCTTCCTATGGAGAGAAGAGTGCGTGATAGTGTAGTGAATCCCAGGGAGAGTCAGGATGATTTAACTCTTCGAGTATTTCTTCGTCGCATTGGAAGTGACGGGAATACAAGGGGTCATGAGGAGTGATCTCGGTGACAGTGGTTTTGTGGTTGCCCCCTGGTGAAGAAGCAGGGAGAACATTGTGAGGAGATGGTGAGGGTTCACTCGACATAAACCATATATTGAAGTACGGAGGGGTACCCATGGTGGTTGGGTGGAGAGTGTTCGTAGGGGAGTGAGCGGGAGAGTTGGGGGGGTTGGGAGGTGAATCCTCAGATATGTCATCTAAGAACCATGGAGGTGTTGGGAGTGCCTTAGGTTCGGGAGAAATGACGTGAAGAGCCGCTAGTGATGGGGTAATGTCAACTATTGCCTCTGTGGGTTGGTGAAGCAGGGTCAATTGGTGTTGCCTATATTCAAGGATCATAGGACACTAGTAGGTAAAATGAGCTAATGAATCGCAGAGAGAGCAAGGGCGTCTCATACGTTTATTGACTGAAGTGGTGATATAACGGATGTCAGTGATATTTGTTGAGGAGGACATAACAAGACTGGGGTTGTTCTGGAAGTTCTGGTGTACTACGGCTAATGTCTGTCGAAAGCATGGCAGTGCTGGGCAATGGTGGGTATAATGGCCATATTTTGAACATATAGCACAAGCGTATTTGGTCCTCAACCCTTTACTACTGGAAGGGGGGGTGGTAGTGGCAGGATTAGCTATGGTGGCGGGTGGTGGAGGAGTTTGATTAAGTGGGATCAAATTCTGTAATTCTGGTAGCGACGACAATTGTTGGTTTGGTGGCCCTCTTTCTCACATAGTGCACAAGGTGGTGGGATGCGTGGAGGAACTGGAGCTGTGGGCTCCTTCTTCTTTCTCCTACCCCCAGCTGTGGTAGGAGGGTTAGTGAGTGGGGGTGTGGTTGGAGTGAGAATGGGAATCATCATGGGGATGCCTTCTTTCTAGGGTGGAAGGGATGGTCGAGGGACCATCTCTGGTGGGTGTAAATACCAAACAGGGATTGCTAACACCATATTAGGTAGTGTGAGCATTGAGGCTACTTGAAAAGCTTCGATACCTGGTGGAGGGTAAAAGAAGGGAATTTGAGTGATGGGTTGGGGAACTGTCTCCCAAAATGGAACATGTCCTGGGGGAGATGTGGAATCGTGGACTGGTGGGGTCGACGAGTGTCCAAGAGGTTCTGGAGGAGGGGTTTCTGCGACGAGTGGGACGTCAGATGTGACAGAAGCCTCTGTAGGAGGAAGGGTATCCTCTGTGTTAGATGATATGACGCATACTTGATTGGCAGGAGGAAGGAGTGGTGGTTCTCCATGGTATGTTCCTAACAAGGATGGATCTTTAAAAATCCCAAGACCCATCTCGACGAGGGGATATGCGTCATGGTTTGTGTGGATGAGAGGAAGAATGTTATCGATGTTGGTAGATGGGTTAGGCTCATAATGTGAGACTTGGTCAATGGTAACGATCTTCCCATTGTGAGGGAACATCATCGTCCGAAAGACGGAAGAAGCCACTGCCTTCATAGCATACATGTAACTACGACCGAACAAGATACTATAATCGAGTGGGGCGTCGATAACTTCGATATCGATGAGAATAGTCTTGCCCCCAAGTTCGATGGGGACATTTTGGAAGAGCCCTTCCAGAGAGGATGGTCATCCGTCATAAGCTCGTAAGGTGATAGCAAAGGGAATGAGTTCAGGGGAACCAAGCTTATGCCAGATGGTTTTGGACATAATGCATGTAGATGCACCTTCATCGATGATACACCGATGAACTGTGATGTTCCGTATTTTGACTGGTATTTGAAAAGCAATCAAGGCGGGAAGTCGAGGTTCACCACTATCAAAATCAAAGGTAATGAATCAAGTATCTGCGGGGTCGACTGCCCCCAGGGCGAAAAGTAATGATTTCCGTTGAGTAGGACAGGTCTGGAGGACCTCCAATACTGACATGGCAGTTGGGGATTGTGCTAAGTCGTCTACCAAACTATAGTTATGAGTTTCCCTAGCCTATGGGTTATGAACATTCCTGCGCAATGGGATGCGAGGGATGCAAAGCGGAGGTTCAGCGGAAGGGCGAGGAATCACTAACGGGGGTCCCGTTGGTGGAGGGTTTGTCTCTGGAGGGATAGGAGGAGACTCAGTAGGTGCATGATCTGACAATTATGCGTTTGCAGAAGGATTTCTTCCTCACTGGTGAGGAGAATTGTACGATCTGCTAGATTGTTGGGGTTGGGGTATTGTCCTGCCTGAGGTGGGGGATGTTGTGTGTCATGTTGGGTGTTTATCACACCTTGATGTGGGATAGGATTTTGCAGCACGATGGGAGGGGGTTGTTGCACATATTGTTGGGGTGCCTACTGAGGGGTAGGTTGTGCAGGAGAATGGAGAAGACTACCAGAGTCTTTTAACCGTTTGAAATCAGCGATCTGGGGGCAATGATGAGTGTAATGGCTGAAATCACCACAAAGGGCACAAGGGAAGATGGTTTTAACATTGTTTCTCCCTTGGCGTTTATTATTATTGCCCCCTTGGGGGTTTTGGTTCCCTTGGTTCTGGTTGCCCCCAGTGGGTTGGTTCTGTTGGGGTTGATTCCCGCCTTGACCTGGGTTGTTGTTGTTCCTGTTTCATCCTTTATTCTTGGCATTGTTCGACGGATGGGTTGGATTGGCCGTATTCAGCTGTTCGAAATTCTGTTATTGTTGAACGGTAGAGGGTTGAACAAAATTCACCCCCACATGAGGATGGGGGGGAGCCATGGGTTGTGGAGGACCAGGAAATGGGAAGTATGGATTCTGTGGTGGTAACGATCCATAAGGTACATAGGAAGGCGTAGTGCTTTCGCTATTACTATAGGCTGAGGTTGAGGGAGTACCACTATTTGTTGAAATAGGTGGGTGTATGAAAGGTGTCAGCGGTGGTCCACTGATGGGTGGAGGTATAGCAACAGGGTATGGCTATTGATAAGGGGGTGGGGGGTAATAAGAATTTCCCCCATACGGCGGCGGGTATTGAGGCGTTCCATACATCGGTGGTGGTTGTGGTTGTGGACCGTGGTGAGTAGTGGCACCAATCAGTCCACCTGCTGAGTGGGACATCCCAAGTTTGTCTTAGCCAAATGGCACAGGTTTTGGAAGATCAGGAAGTACAGTGTATAAGTATCCTGACTATGCATAGATGAGGTCATACTGTTGGGCCTTACTGATGGCTTCCTCTTCGGATTGAGGGAAGGTGGAAGCTACATCCTTTCCAAGGAGAGAGACAAGTGATCTAAGAAACCAGTCGAGACACTGTTGCTTGGTGGTTCCTTCTTTGCACAAACTACGTCGCCTACACCACTCGTGAATGTGGTTAGTGATGTGTGTGGCTGCGGTATGTTTGAAATTAGAAAGTAGTTCTAGACCATTGTCATGGCAGATGGGTAATTGGAAGAAAGTTAAGAATGCTTTGGCCAATGACTCAAAAGTTGCGTGGGACCCTGATTTTTCTTTGACATACCATTTGGCTTATGGGCCAGTGAGTGTGTGTTGAAATAATCGTAGTCTGATGGAATCATCCATAATGCTATTGGAGGAGCACCATAGGTGAAAGGTCATGACATGGTTGGCAGGGTCATCGCCTGCCTTTCCTTCAAACTTGGGTATGTCTGAAGGTAGTTTGGTTGGCATTGCAGGCCATTTGGGATCATGCAATATAGGATCATTGGTGAGTATGGTGAGATCCGGTATGTTGAGAGAGGCAAAATATGGCATATGCAGTGGGGGGGGGAGGATTAGCACCAGCCATAGTGTGTTGTGAACCTGACCCTTGAGGGGGGCTAGGTGGGTTGGTGCTCCCTCCTTGAGAGGAAGTGGGTCCCCTGCTTCTGTGTAAAGGAGAGTGAGTGAACGGATGACCTTGAGAAGTTGACCCAAGTAATGTAGAACCAAGCAAAGTTGATCCTAAAATAGTAGCACTCACAGGAGTGTGTGAAGGAGGTGCCGGTGAGCGGGCACGACCAGATACTCCTCCTAAGATAGGAGGGAGGTTTAGCAAGCGTCGTGAACAACGGGGGTTCTGTGGTTTCCCTATGATGTCAGACTAGTTGTGTGAATGTGTGCAAAAAGTGGTGAGAGTAATATAGAAGCAAGAGCCATTGCGTTGAATGTTTACACAATATATATATATCCAAATCAAACTGTAATCAGATGTGCATCATACATAAAATGTTGTGAAAAAGAAGCATATATATGGGTAAGTGGGTTTTGTCCACATGGGGGAATCAAAAGAAAGTGAATGCTCATGTCCTAGAAGACGTAACGCCCTTCCTCTCAAATAGCACTGGACCTTCCAATAGTACTCAATAGTGGGGTTTGAAGTCACTGGAAGAGAAACTAGTGAAGGATGAAATAATTAGTTATAATGAGGGGTAAAGGGAGCATATCCCGAAAGAACTGGCGATATTTCCCAATAGCCACACAAAATCCAATCAAGGTGCAATTGCAGCCCACAATTGCCACCTAGGTAGATGTCCTAAAGTTGGTCACTAGGTACCTCGGTCAAAGTGCGGCATTTAGATTTTCAGCCTAAGAAATGGGTCACGGGCTGGATCCCGTCCAAGAGTTGGGTGCCTCAAGGGGGGACACACAGAACAACCGGACCTCGGCCTTCAACCCTTCACGGGTATCTCCCTGCCTTATGGTAATTGGAACACTTGACTTGGAGGATTTTCAGTTCCCTATTTTACAACCTCTATGTTTTGACAATGTGAGAACCAGATAATGGGGAGTTTTTTGGATGCCTATCCCCAAAATCCTACCTAGACTAAAAAATTTCTTTTGGCACCTCCTGTGGAGGAAAACTTAGTGATTTTTTAGAAAGATTTTAGATGTAGTTGTTTTGGGAGGTTGGGGGTGCAAACCAACCTCGTTGATTAAAAATGGGAGTGGATAGTTTCATCAAGAAAAGGGTGGGGTGTTTTCGGAATCCTTTTGGGAGGAAACTTACTTTGACCTCCACGTTTCAAGAAGAAGCTATGTGAGTGATAAGTGACTTTTGTGTGTAAGTGAAAGTGTGCCAATTTTTAGTGAATTAGATGTCACCTTGCTGCATGTGGACTTTGCTTGGTCCTTACAAGAGTTTGATTACCTAATTAACTAAGTGCCTTTGGTACAACCTTGCGTAACTCAAAAGTCCCTAGGAAACTAGCATGTGGACATGTGGGTCCATTACTATCCCTTTAACTCCCTATTGTGATGTAATTTAAGAAAAACTTTGAAACTATCCTAGATTGAACATGTGGGCATGTGTGGGCCCATTACAAAACCTTTAAACTTCCCTGGTGTTTTGATCTAAGAAAGCAAAAATTCAAACACTATCCTATCTTTGTAGCATGTGGGCATGTATGGGCCCGTTACAATATTAATATGTGTTTGAAAAAAGAAAACTAAGAGGAGTCCCAAGAAGGGTTGTTGTCCTCTCCTAAAAGGTTTTAATGTTCTTTTAGGGGAGATGAACTTGTTTCACAATCTTTTTCTGATTCTCAAGGTCGCTTGGAGGCGCAAGAAAAGAGCATACTAAGCAATTGTAATTCAAATTCTAGTCCCAATGTAAGTTAGATGTGATTAAAAATGATTTCCAACTTATATTGTAAGTCAAAACAAGCCATCCATGTGGCAAAAAGCAAAGAAGGGAAATTGATTTTATCCTCCTAAGTGCCTATGTGTGTTTGACTAACCCCTTTATATGATGAGGGGACTAAGTGTGGTGCAGCTTTAAAACATGCTTGACATCATTTTTAAGAAGGCAAATGGCCTTCCCCACATCTCAACAACTTTACAATGTGAAATTTTGCACAGATGCGCGGGTCCTAGTGAAGACAGAGGCGCACAGAGCGTATGCGCGCGAGCAGAGACAAGTTAAAAAGTGCACGTGTGCAGAACAGAACCATGAGTCAAATGCATGGGCACACGATGCGCGTCTGTGGGCTGAAAAACCCGTGCATATGTGGCGCACGGCCGAGAACGAAAAATCCGAATGGATTTCTCTCAATTCAACTTGGAATTGGCTGGTTGGCAGGTCGGCTTAGGCCGGTTAGTGCACCTGCAAGTTAAACAAACTAAAAGAAGAGCAAGAAAAACCCAAATGAGGTAGGAATTCGATACCTTTCCCCAGTGGATTCGCCAATCTGTTGTGCCTCTTTCATCACCTTGGTGAGCAGAATAGAGGTGCTTGCAAGCTCAGTTGGGTCTGCTGAGCAGGACAGCTGTAGAGAAAAGAGTTAGAGAAAGAAAATAAAAACTACAATTAATAATTAAACTAAGAGATGCAATAAAAACAAAATTCATGAGCATAGGGATATAGAAACAAAAAGAACCAAAATACCCATGTCACGAATGTTTGAGGCTGATCTATTGATGAAAACAAAGCACCAAGAAGAAAGGGAACTATGAGTCCCTTCTTCCTCCAAGGGAAAGTTCTTGGACCCTCACTAGCTAGCTCTTCTTACAACAAAGAAAATGGAAAATGGTGATGAAAGAACTCTTTGCAAATCCACTCAATGGTGAAGTGGATTGTCCAATGTAATGGTGCCAATATGCTTGTGTCAAGGATGGAGTCCTCAAAACAATAGAGGCATCATAACATTACTTTGAATTTCTTGAGAAAATGAGGTGCATTCATGGCTTTTTATAGCATTTCTTTGGGTTATTGTTTAACTACTTTGTAGTGTGAAAAGAGGCCATTTAGGGCATTATTAGGTCTTTGACCAACCCACTAGTCGGATCCAACCCATATTTGAGGGTCAAATTGGCTTGGAAGCTGAACCATAAGTGGTTGGGAGGCCGACCACTTCCATAAATGCATCGTTTAGCAGTTGCGCAGCTTTTTGCGCTAACAGTCATGCATCGTGCGCCTGTGCGCGATTTCTACATTCTTGTTCCACGCATGCGCTCGCGTGCCCAATGTCTGCAAAGAGCTCTTCAATTTTTCACTACTTTGTATAGTTTTTTTACCTTTTTGAATGATGTGGTATTAATTCAGATTCATGAATGACTTCATTACTGTTTGACGATGCTGAGTTCTTGTAACCATGTGCGGACGAAATTTCATTGATAACAAGTTGCAGAAAACCTAAACCTCTTGTTGAGGCACCTTAAGTGATGAGATTGACCTAATCTTCAGATAGATCAATGCACCCTAGCCCAGCGCATCTCCTGGTACTCTCAAAAGGCCAAGACGTGAAGTTTGGATTTTTGGTCAAATCTAGGGTTTGACCAAGTCAAGCAAGCCATGATGAACTCTATGAAGTCTGAGAACAAGCTAGATGGAGCCTCTAACTTCAGAGCATGGAATACAAGGATTGACTTCATCCTTGCTAAGAATAAAGTGTTGGATATTGTGAAAGGAAAGACAATGAAGCCAGAGTTTAAAGAAGGAGAAGAGAAGGAACCGCAGAACGTTGCAGCTATGGAGAAGTTCAAAGACGTTGACATCAATGCCATGAGTATCATAGTGGATTCCATAAAAGACCACTTGATACCCTACATCTCCCATCT
>ML790848.1:199807-211225 GCA_009831015.1 Picea engelmannii
TTTGTTTAGTGTCGGAAGAATGGCCCAGGGTGGGAAATGGTCCAGGTTCAGAAATTAGAAACAATCCTTCTTCCTTGGTTGAGAAGAATGGGGCAGATAGCCCATTATTGATATTCTATATTGAGGGCAGACATTCTTTCAGATCTCACAGACGTGAGTGAAAGATTGGCCCAGATGATATAGTTTTTATCATAACATTATTTCTATGCAAATGAAGACTACTGTGGTGGCAGATATTCTTTCAAATCTCACAGACGTGAGTGAAAGATTGGCCTAGATGATACAGTTTTTATCATAACATTGTTTCTATGTAGGATGCTCTCAGATGTTTGTTATGAAGACTATATGACAGTAGATGAGGACTACTATGGTGAATATGCTTCACCTTACGTTGATGATCAAGTACTTGTGTGTTACTTGATTTGGTAGTTAACCACTGGATTGTAGTTATGCACTACTATGAATAGACATAGGTGTGTTCTATCCTTGTTCTAATTGACTTGAAGACTATCAGCAGTTTATTGGAGACAATGATCATTCAGATGAATGATGAACAGAGATTTTCCAGACGGAAAATAGTTCAGAGCTTTTACTCCTCTTGTATCACTCTATGGTGAGAGTGACTTATTCAGCATCATATCTAACTACTCAGATGAAGTATGGTTTTGAGAGATGATGCAATTGATGATGATGGTGATGCTCATGATCTAGTCATGAAATAGTCTAGATGACTATATTGATGCTATCGGGTAAATGGTATATTTTGTGCTCAAGTCCACTACCTGTAAATACCTCTCTAGCTATGAGGGAGTGTTAATATTATGGTAGCTGCAGGAGGTATTTACCTCCACGTGTGAACCTGAAAAGAATAGAAGACTCCAGGAAGCAAGAGAAACCCTAATGAGTTGGCTAATAACCCTAGAAGCCTTGTCGGCTCAAGAAGATAATTTATATTAGGCTACTAGCCTCCAAGAGAAGAAGTCGGCCAGAATTAATAATAATATACTGAACAGACACATACCCAGAAGGAGAAGTCAGCCCCAACAAACTGGCAAGATTACTATAAATACAGGGCGCCAGTTCTCATTTGTAGCATCTCAGCAGTTGCAGATAAAGCCAGTTCTGCGCAGCAATTTCCCAGTTGGTGTGCACTACAGTTGCAGTCTGGTGTGCAGGTTTGGAGGAGGGTTGCAGGTGTAGCTGCAGCAGCAGCTAGTTTCAGTATTGGCTTGGATATCTCTTGGCTAGGTTTTGGGACTATCTAATCAGTCTTTTGTGTTGCGCTATCCTTGGGGAGAGATGCATTGCCCTTTGTTTGGCTATCTAGCCTAGGGTTTGCTTCTGGAGGAATTCTCAGTCAAGGTTAAGGTTCTCAGAGGGAGGCTTCGGCCTGTGGTTGGGTGACGAGGGTATCATCAATGGTAAAACGAGCACACCATCTTCTATATTCTAACATTATCATTCCCTTAACGTATATGATTAGATCATCAAGGTAGATATGGATACTGATCACTTCATCAAGAGTTGTGTATATAGGTCTTTTAAAAGAGGTATTTTCATCAGGTAAGCCAAAAAGAAAGGCGTTTATAAGTCATGGTACCCCAATTTGTGATAAGAGTGGTTTTGTGAACATCTGCCCCTTTTTCCTTGATTTTAATGTAACCCAAAAATTTGTCAAGGGTAGGCCTCATCTGTGACCTTACAATGTGCCGCAGAATCATATCCATAATGAGAGGGGGAAAAAGATTTCTCATAATAGCCTGACTGGAGGTGAGAAAATTAATGCACATTCTAATATGATCGGTGGTCTTCGAAACAAGTACCCAATTAGAAAACCATTCAGAATAGACTGGAAAAATAACCCCAACCCTTAAGGAATTTTCCAACTCCCTTTGAAAAGTTGCTTTAAATGCAGAGTTTATAGGTCTTTTCTTTTACCTAGTTGGTTTCATGTCTTCCTTGATGGGGATAGTATGTTGTATAAGATCAGGATCAAAACCGTGAAGATCCTTATAAGATGAAGAAAAAACCATCTTGAAATATACCAAGTAGCTTGGCCAACTTCATTTCTTCTTTATCAGAACATTGGACACTTATTTTAACATTCCTTGAAGATTCGAGTACCCCAATGTTCAGGGAGATGGTTTCACCCACCTTCCTTCTTGACTCCTCTTCTTTATCTTTATTGCTTGCATAACTTGATGAAAACAAACTCTCTAGGGGAGTCAGTCCCTTAGGAATATTTTTTTCTTCTATGGGTATAATTTCCTGGGGCTTAAGAGGTTCGTCTTGAATGAGAGCGCAAGCACTCTCATCGTTTGGGAGGGCTTGGAAAGATTCTACATTGTCAGGGATATGTGGACGATATAGAGATTGAAAAGAACAATCAGGCCTATGAGGAAAAGGTTGTTGATTAGAAGAAGTTGTGAAGATAGCTAATCGATCAGCCATCGAATTCAACTCCCTCTTAACATGGGTGATATTGAAAGATAACATATTCGAGATAAGTGCCCAAATAATTTGGGTGTATCGTTTTATCAACTTGTTATTAGGAGAGTAAATTTTACATACGATATTCACAACAAGCTCGGAATCCCCAAAAACTAAAAGGTGACCACAACCGAGATTATATGCGTTCTCAATGCCTAATAATAAAGCTTCAAATTTAGTGACATTTTTTGTACAAGCAAACTCCAACCTGTAGGACAAATTATGAATTTTCCCTATAGGGGAAATCAAGATAATGCCAACCCCATTTCCTTCATCTGAGTGTGATCCGTCAAAGTGCATGTGTCACTTCTCATCATCTAAATCGATTTGTTCCAAAGGAATATTATCCTCCTCAACGAAGATGGAATACACTCCTAGGTCCTCTTCGATATAATTTACATTAGGTTGTGGAATGCTCTCTATGTAGGGTGAAATCCTTCCCTCTCTAAGTGTTAATGTTTTATGCCAATATTATAGTTCTTTGCATTTCATAAGATAAGAGCATAATAAGAACAAGATCACTGAGAAATACACATCCACAAGAGACACAACATTTATCCTGGGAAACCCTCTAGGGGAAGAAAACCCAACAAAAACTTCCTTATCATAAATAGCTTATACAAAGTTCAAGAGATAACTCAACCAATACAGAAAATCCTCCTCCAAGAGATGCGCCACCCTTCTTCTCCTCTCACCAACTTGAAATATCAACTTGCCTCATAAGAGAATGAGCAAGTGAAGTGTGTGTTAGAAGTGAGGCACTAGCCTCTTATTTATATCAATCTGGCACGTGTGAAGAGTCACCATCTGGCAGGGCCGACCTCTCACTCTGGGTGGGTAAATCCACCTTTAATTAAATATGGCCCTTTCATTATAACTGCTGGGGTCGACTTCTTATTCTGCACATTGTAATTGTCCGATAACCAATCCGCAAAAGGGGATTTGGTCCTTATACAATTACCGACTTGATTAATCCTCAATGGGGATTAATCTAATAATAAGAATAATAATAATTACATGATTAATCCACAATGGGGATTTAATCCAATAACAAAATAATAAGAATGCTCTTTGCAGTTACATTATTTCAACACTAAGGACTATAATGTTCTTACCATTATGAGGAATGGATAAATGTGTCACGTTGAGTGAGATATATCCACATGTTAAGGATTTCCAAACTCTTCCCAATATGATTGAGTAATTTCTCACTGGCATATCAATTACATGAATGTTCAGGGTTGTCCTTATTTCAGGATGAGCGCACAAAACTAAGGTCACATCTTTAATCTCGCCTGTGGTTGTTTGTTGTAGACTATTATAGGAGAGCATTATTCTGGTGTTTTCATTTGTACAAGACAATCCTATTTCTTCCATAATAATCTTTGACATCACACTTGGGCTCGAACCGCCATCAATGAGACAACAATGGGCAATCTTATCCATAATTTTTACAGAAATATAAAAAGGGGGATTTTACAGGGTACCTAAAGTTATGTACACCTACTTTATTTACAGAGGAATCCTCTTCATTTACCTCTTCAGAGAGGTTGTCTACAACGAAAGCTTTCCCTTCCATGAATTGTTTCAGATGCATTTGTTGTTCAGGGACGACAACCATGTCCAAAAGGGTTTCATTTGCTTTGATGTTGGCCAACTGATTCAAGATATCGTATTTGGAAGAGGGGAGAGGAGAGGTTGTTCCTTGACTATTAGAAACCTTAGGAACTTGAATAGTAGTAGTGGGTGAGGATGACCTTGGGCTAGAAGAATTGCGAGGAGGATCAAATTTTCCCTTGGGAGCATAGGCTTTGTTCCTAGTATTGATGATCATGACATCTTCTGGCTCTGCAAAATCTATGACAGTAATGGTAGTTTCAGGTCTTTCACCAAATATCTTATCTCTGACACTCTTCCTTACCTCACATGTGGCTTCCTCATGGTGCTCCTCGCAAAAGTTACACCACTTCGAGGCAAGATAGCTTTAGGCTGAAAATTATTTTCAATTGAATTCCTAAAGGGAAGTGCAGAAGAGGATGAAGCTCCAGGGGTGAGAGGGGAGACAACTCCTTTCCTCTCATATGCTATCATATAGTTGTTCATATCATGTACTAGTTGTAAAAGGGCAGACATCTCTGTTTGTCTGACTGATTCTCCTTGGGGAAGACCTGTTGTTTCAAGTTGTTCTTCATACTCTGAACAAGTATGCAGAGTGGAACCAAGATTATCAATGGATTTTTACTCAAGCCTATGATGATAGGGGGAAGGTAATGCATTGTAGTAATGCATGAAAGCTTCTTGGTTCTGAGTTTGAATGAGTTCAAGGATCTGATTATATAGCTTAGTGAAACGCAAGTTGAAAGACTTGATGGTCTCACCATCCTTATAGGTGACATTATTATATTCCCGTAACTTCTCGACGGGGCTTTTAGATTTCCCATAAGTGGATCTGAACCAATAGTATGACTCCTCCTAGGTAGACAAAATCTTAGGAGGAAGGTCAAAGAAATCAGCCGCAGCCTTTCCTTCTAAGGAATTGATGAATAAGTGCATGCAAGTATCATTGTCATTGACTCCTATGTTACGATAACCATTAGAAAATGCCACCAGGTGTTCGTTTATAGTGACAATGTTATTTCCCGAGAACTTAGGAATATGCTCCTTGAACTTAGGAAGTGGACAAGTAGCAGGTGCTAAGTTAAGAGGAGAGGACACATGTCACAGTGTGGTTGTGGCGTCTTCTTCAAACTGAAAAATCCCATACTTTTTAATAACTTTGGTGGGGTTTGTGGTAGATTATACAAGGATATGTCAGTTATATAATCTACCAATCACTGACGAATTTGAAGACTGAGAAGAGGAAGCACTTCCAGTGCCACCAGATCCACCACTAGATGTCATCTTGTGGATGATAGATGGGGAAAAGAAAGACGAAGTGGATGAATCAAACAGAGTTATCCTTAGAGCACTTTGTTGGGTAGATAACACGGCGTTCCTTCTTCCTATTTCAGCAATAGGATTAATTTCGGGTGATAATCATCTTCTTCTTCTAGAGACACGAGAGTCTAAGGACATAAAAGAAAGGCCAAAAATGAAGGAACAAGAAGGTTATTGTTGATTTCTAGGTTGTCTACGTCTAGCTTCCCAATGTTCTTGGGCACTAATATCTCGTTCAATTGCTGCCCATGAATGATTAAGCTCGGCACGGGTATTGGCAGTGTCTAAAATGGTGTTAAACAGGTTCAAAGCAATGTTGGTCTGATCATAAAGACCGGGCTCAATATTGGGTTGCCTTGCAACAGACATAGTCATTAAAAAATAAAACAGTCAAAGAATCAATATCAAAAAATAGATGTATCGATGAAAATCGAGTATAAACATTAACCAGAGAGATATTGAAGATCTCCCCGGTATGGTCGCCAAATAAATGTTGAGGAAAAGATATGAAATGATCTTACTCAAACATTTTCAGATTCTACTTGGCTAGAGAAAAATAAAATCCTAACTCTATGTTTATAGCCATAAAAAATAAAATCCTAACTCACAAGTATTAATTACAAGTGTTTGGGCTAGTCTTTTTTACAATTAAAAGCTTGCTGGAAAATTCATTTTAATATGATTTTCTGAATATAATAGTTGTTGAAATAAGCGTAGAGACAAAAATAAAGACACCAAGATGATAATCAAGACAGATGAGACATAAAGCAATCATTTATTTCATTCCAATTCACCAAAGAGTCAGTCTCTTTACAAAATTTCATGCAGAAATTTTAGACCAAAGTCAAACTTAGACATCCCCGATGGAATATACAAAAGGACATTTGACAGAAAATAAAAAAATGAACTCTAAAAGCTAGATCAGCTTGCCACATATTGTTGCCCACTCGACTCTGCACAATATCATTTGTCAATCATGAAAATTAATTCACAAATGGACAAGTCTACAGAGACTATCAAAGATAGATCAACACCTCTTAAAAACAAGTGTCTGAAAGATGTAATTCAGCCCTGAATCTTGATGTCTACAATAAGACCCTACTATCATAAAAAATAATTAAACTTGTGATAAATTAAGAAATGAATGAAAACTGAACTATCTCAACATGAACTCAAAGAGAAAACCTTAGTATGATTCTCCTTCTATCCTCCTCTTGGTCCTCCCTTTCCTTTTGCCTTTAAGCAAATTAGAATTGGTTGAAGTAGTTGAACTACCTCATCAGTTAAGTTAACTAAAACTCAACCAACCTTTTAGTTAGGGGGAAGAGTAATAAATCATAATAACAGTTTTAAATAAATAATAACTAGTAGGTGGGACCCCTTGTGACTCCCTTTAGCTCTTAACAATCATAACATAACTAGTTAACTTAAGCAAAACACTCCTTCTTGTGACTCTCATCATAACATTCATATTTGACAATTTATCTCATTGATATTTGAAATTATTTCCAAAAATATATTACTCATATATCCAAAGAAAACATGTCCAAAACATCTGAAGTCAACTGTCAACAACAATAAATAAAATAAAACTCAAAAACCATATTTCCCACTTTGAGATGCAATATTTCCTTGATTGTTGATGTCACCCTTTGATTTCTTTGAATTTTCCTTTGGTTGTGCTGAGCCTTTAGGCCTAATCTCGATGATCACGTGAGAACAATCATCCCTCAAATGCATCCAAGAAGACACAGATTTATCAAAGCCATTGGAGGGTGAGGAAGGGATAACAGTGGCTTTTCCTTTGTCAGGGGCATGGTGGGCCTTGGTTTTCAACCTTTTGCTAGCATGAGGACTAAACTAGTGAGTGGACATGTGCAGCTTGGGAAATCTGATTGATAGGCGAGGGAGTAGGCAAGGACAAATTGGGCCAACCACGATGTTGGGAGACTGTCGGGTGGAAAATCTCTTGCCATCCGTCATTTTCAGGAACCTTGGGTTGCAATGAGACATGAGGGGGCACAAGAATACCGGGGGCTTGTGGATCTTGGAAGGTAGGCCGAATCCAATTGAAAAAATCAGCCTGAAATAACTAGTATAACTCTTGCGAGTCAGCATCAAAGTGTATGGAGAATCTCAGACTTCTTTGGCCTCTATTCCAATTACCTCTCCCTCAGTTGCCTCTACCATGACTACCTCAGCTTAAAAAGTCCATTCCTGCATGCATGATTGATTAGAAAATAGTCCCTTTAAAACCATACATGAAAAATCCTTAAAAATATGAAATAGATTTTGGCTCAGCAACATATCAGACTCATGCAATCCAATCCATACAAATAGTTTAATTGTTGTCGATGAGCAGGGGGTGAACAAAGGTTCTAGGATATGTGAGGGGTTTGTATTGAACGAAAAATGATGAAATGAGGGGGGGGAAGAATCATGGTTACTGCTTAGAGACAACAAACAATCAACTGTAATGTAAACCAAAGAATCATAAAACTATGTTCCAACCAAGAAACTGTGATTTCAAACTGCTTCAATATAGAATCATCTTAACTATAATTAAAATTTTAAGAACATGGAGTGAAAAATGGATGTAAGAAGGTGAGGGGGATGTAATTAGAAAAAAGAAAAATAATGGTGGGGAAAGAGAGCAGGTATTGTTCATAAAATTAATTAAGTAATCCATAAAATCATTCCATATCAATGTAAAAGATCCAACACCAACCAAAATGATCATTGTGCCAAAAGAACAACTACTGTGTAAAATTTAAACAATTTTGTGCATTGACTTGTTCATTGTTCCCAGTCAATCTGTAACATAGTGTCATCAAAACAAGACAGTATGCATTCCACAACAACCTGTAAAGGATCTTTGTTCTTCTCATTTATCCATTTAATGTTTTTAAAACAATTCTCAAATGAATACATAGGCAATTATTTCCACTCTATTCAGCGCCAACTTATCAACCACTACCCACGAGTTATTTCAATCATCAAATACAGACACAAAAATCGTGCCCAATCTCGTCCTTTAATTCATTTAATAATTAGATTGTAATGAAATTATACTGTCACAGATCATGTGCTTATCTTTGCTAGGAAACATGATTCTCATCAATACACATAACAGACAGCCAAATACAACCATCAATATTTTGAATGCAAATACCTTGACTTGCCATTTAAACTCACAAACAACAATCACCATTCAACACATACCATACTATGGAATACGCAGACATTCAACAAAAAACTCAAGAGAATTTATGTGATTGTACAAGTTCAATCACTCTGAATCTAAACATCCACAATCTTGGGCTATCAATTCAATACAACGAGGAAGCAACAACATGTGCGATTTCATCTCACAAATTGATCAAATCAACAAAACCATATTGTTTAAAAACCAGTGACCCTCTCTGATAGCGCAATTAAATAATATCCATAACACATACAGTGGATGGCCATGCCATAATTACCACGATTTCAATACTTCATTTGACAATTTAAAACACATAGTCACAATAATCATTAACTCAACTTAACATGTTGTAGGAATGCCACACATACCCACGCATCACACACGAAACGTCGTTGTGCATTAATCAACTGTAAACTAATGTTGGGTTAACAATTCAACAATTAAATGTAAGAGACATCGATTGTTCATTCAATCTAAATCTCCAATCAACCAAATTACCATATTGAGTTTATTAATTTGATTGTCATAATACCCAATGCAGTGATAAAATACCAAAACCAACACCATTGTCAACATAATCAACAGAGAAGAGCCAGAAATCGAACACTGTCAATAATACACCAACAACTCATAACAACCAACAGTATACCCGAAAGGCCACAACGGTTCCCTCTATCAAAATGCGAGCTTGAGAAATCAAGGATTTTCTCTGTGGACCAACACATGGAGACTGGAGTCGACTCCCATCATCGAGTGAGAACCTCTGAGACAAATGGTGCACACACAGGGTATACCACAAATAACCTAATAGACAGGGTGATAATCCCGTGATAGGAGAGACTGTTAAACCCTAATATACGCTCATTACCCCTTAATTAAGGCATATTACATTAGTAATGTTATTTTATTTATGTCAGCTTTATTCCATTAGTTGTAATTATACATCCTAGTCTCCTATATATACCAAGGAGACATTTTCATTTGGAATCATCTTGTACTTGAACATTTAAGTAGGGTAAAAGGAGGTTGCCCCCTTGAAGAGGCTTTTTATATGAAATTGTCTCTTTTTCAAGGCATTGAGTACTTTTTTTGAGGTTTTTCTATGCTATATTGATATTTGGTTCCTAACATATGGTATTAGAGCTCAAGGTCTTGGGGTTTCGCTGCTACATCTGAGATACATTGGAATTTTCACTATAACTTTTTTTCTACAACGTTTCAGAAAGAACGGCTTGGACGATATTTAGTAGACGGATAAAGGTACGTTGGGATAAAATTTCAACTCTTGAAGCCTTATACTTTCGGAGATACAGCCTGTACAAGATAGGGTTCTGGAATCATCCTGAAATGAGTCATTGCAGAATTTTTTCTATAAACAATTTTTTGTAACGTTTCAGACCCTGAACTCCAGAGGCTATTCACAAAAATTAGTAAGGTATCCGTGGTAAACATTTCAGCTTCTGGGTCCTCTTAAATTTGTAGATACACCCTGTGTAAGATAGGGTATCTGACTAGTCCTATTGACAAGTCTCAAGAAGGTGTTCCAAGTAAAACAATCATAACTTCTTCCTAGAGTATCCAAATTGAGTGGGACTGGTTTCATTGGATCGTGGATAGTCTGTAGTATTTCAGGTACGAGTTTTAGAATTTTATATCAATTATTTTGTGCAAGGCACGCTATACAAGTGAGATCTCCTGGAAAGGAAAAAAATCGACAAGTTGTGGGGAAGTTACCGTAAATTCCACTTGGCAAATCCAATTTTGATCAGATCTATGGCATTGTAGAGAAGAAATATCAGAGAACTACATAAAAGAAACTTTCATACGGAGAAGGGCCATAACTTGGGAGATACAACATAAAAAAGATTGTCTAGCAGAACCACCTTAAAATCAAGGTTCAAGAGTGATACTTGGCCAACATGCCACCCAAAAAGGGAACTTCTACACCAAATAAGCCTCCAAACAATCCTACTTGGACTCTTGATGAAGGTGAAGAAATGTGTAGGGACATAAATGATTTACAAAAGAAGATAGTAACAAAAGATGAACTACAAGAGATGGAAGTTAAGTTGGAGGCAAAGATGGATGGTTTAAAAGAGGAGATCATGGAAGTATTGAAAAATTTCGTAACAGAGAAGACACCTGAAAGTAAAAATGCATCCCATAAAATTCATGATGAAAACACAAGGAAGGTGAATCCAGAATGGAGAAACTCCAATTTTGGGTTGGAGACCAACCACGTTCCTAAGATCGATATAAGGAAGTTTGATGGCAAGGACCCAAACACATGGATACTTCAGATGGAGCAATTCTTTGATCTACATAATGTGCCACATACACAAAAGGTACGAATTGCTTCTTTATATTTAGAACCTAATAAATTTGTATGGTATCGATGGCTTTGTTCTCACAAATCACTCGTCACTTGGACAATTTTCATGGAAGAAATGATAGCACACTATGAGAATACAAGGAGCAATATCTTCTTTAGCCAATTGATAAATCTCAAACAAAAGGGTTCAGTTACCAAGCACATTGAGAACTTCCAAAGATTGAATATAAAGGTAACCGATATTCCAGATGAGCACTTGATTGATGTATTCATAGGAACTTTAAAGCATAACATTCAACATGAGGTTCTCCTTGGGAACCCAAATCATTGGAGAATGCATTTAAGGTGGCAAGAAATGTTGAAAGTAAAAATATGGCTATGGCTACTAGAAGGAACAATCCTAACATCTATAGAGAGAACAATGCTCCTTCTTCTAAAACACCTCAACCTACAA
>ML790848.1:283654-295348 GCA_009831015.1 Picea engelmannii
CCTGGCGGTCATCCTAATGGCCAGACTAGGGGAATGGGATGGATGAGCAGGGTTTTAAGATGAAAAAGTGAGAATATGAGGGGAGCGGACGATGGTTCTTCAAACCCCCTTTGGTGGCTGCCCAAAACCCATGAATACCAACTCACTAAGTTACCCAGTCAATTACCCCAACAGTGGTCAAGTAGATCAGTGTAAAACCCAAGCAGTTATCTGAAATGAAAGAGATCTAATGCATACATAAGAAGGTTATAATGATCAAATATGACACATACCATGATACCTCGGACCAATTACCTCATGGAGCAAGAGCCCTCTCTGATGCAGGACCAGGCTGGTAGTGATGGAGGCTGGTACGGATGACAGGACAAAGCTGGCTGAAAAGAAGAAGATGGGTCCTCTAGGACCATGCTCAGGTCGCTCCTGCTCTCGGTACTCCATGTCTAGGACCATGTGGGCCTCGAGACATGATCTCCTAGTTATCCCTAGATATCGGGGATAACATGGCCATAAACAACTTCATACAATGTCATTTTGGTAGCTCCATGATAAGTGGTATTGTATCACCATTTGGCCAGGGGAAGCCATTGTGCCCATTGGTGTGGCTTTTCAAAAGAAAAGCATCTCAAATAGGTTTCTAAGCACTTGTTGACCACTTATGTTTGGCCATCAGTTTGGGGATGATATCCAGTGTTCATATTCCGATGTGTACCTTGAAGTTTAAATAACTCTTTCCAATTTTTTTTGGTGAATGTGGGGTCCCAATCTGAGACAATATAAGTGGGCATACCATGTAGCTTAAAGATCTGATCCATGAAGACTTGGGCAACTGAGGAAGGAGTGAAAGGATGAGCTAGGGCACAAAAATGAGTAGCTTTTGAAAGACAGTTGACAAACACCATGACGACTGATTTGTTACCCGCTTTTGGGAGTCCCATAATAAAATCCATTGAGATGTTGGTCCAGATTTGTGTTGGGATTGGTAGTGGTTGCAATGACATCTTCACCATCTCTCCCTTATTTCTTTCGCAAGTGTCATAGGATGCTACAAAATCCTGGATATCTGTTTTCATTCCTTCCCAAAGGAATGAACGCTTAGTCCTTTCATAGGTTTTATGAAAGATAGAGTGAATTGCTATCGGTGATGAATGTAGCTCCTCTAAGACTCATTGTTTTCAAGGCTGAATCTTTTGCCAGAACAATGCGCCCTTTATACCACAATGTATATTATTGCCACGTGTAACCTTTAGGCAAGATGGGATTTTCCTAAAGCCATTGGATGAGTTTCCCTAAGTATTGTTTGCCAACCGTTCCCTGTGGGCTTCCTCGAGTCACCCTGGACTTGGTAAGGATAAGGCGAGTGATCCCTCCTCAAATTGTTTGGATAAAGCATCAACCACAACATTTTCTTTATCCTTCTTATATATGATCTCATAATCATACCCCAGCATCTTGGTGACCCACTTATGTTTCTTTGGTGAAGACAATCACTGTTCGAGGAGGTACTTCAGACTATGATGGTCTGTTTTGATCTAGAAATGTCTTTGTATGAGATATAGATACTATGCTTCCATTGCATGAAGGATAGCCATCATTTCCTTCTCATATGTGGATTTTTCCAAATTGTTGTCACACAATTGTTTACTAGTGAATGCCAAGGGGCATCCTTGCATTGAGATTGCTCCAAGACCTCTGCTCGAGGCATCACATTTCAAGGAAAAGTCTCTGTAAAATCATGCATTGCTAACACTAGAGTAGTGTACAATCCATCCTTTAAAGTCGCGAAGGCATTTCTTTTAAGCCGTGAATTCAGGGGAGCTACAATTTTGAAGAAAACTGAGGTACTATGAGGCTTCCAAATCTGGTCTGTCCTTGACCAGAATTTAGCTCTAAGTTTCAATTTCCAAAACTGTCCTTTGCTGTGTTTTAGGACAACAAACAATTTAGTAACTTTCTGCCCATAGTTTTTATTGGTTAAGTGTTCTTTGAGGTGCCCTTGCAAGTGTTTTCGAACCGGTGGTTAGCACATACAATATATCTCAAAACAAGTAACACTCTAGATCTTTACAACACAAATAAGCTGATTTACACTCTAAGCATGCATGAAAACAGGACACGTATTTTTGGTCAACATGACCCTCAATAAAACCCCCCGGGGAAAACCCGTTTGGAATGGAAGTATATATAAGTGGTGTCTAAAGCATGAGATACAACAAGTAATAAAATATGATGGAACCTGTATACAAAGCAAGCTCCAATGAACATAAGAGTGAATGAGCCTTCAAGGCACCTATGCACCCCTCTTAAGCCTCCATAAGGATACCTAAGATTTGGATGGCTAGGATCTTCCCATGCCATCTCTAATCAAAGGTTGAGATCATCCCACAATAATCTCACTCACAAGCCCACTTTGGGTTAAGTTCCCGAAGTTCACTTTATGTCTATTAATTCACCCACTTTGTGAATTAATTGTCACTTTTGGCTAAAGTGACTAATTTCACTTTTGACTTAAAACTCCTAAGTCAAAGTGAAATTAGACATAAAGTACAAGGTACAAAGGTACCAGCATCTCCCTCTTGTGGTTAGAGGCTCAAAACCACAAGGGAACCACTTCCCGAGGTACACCAAAACTCAACAAATTTTGCCATAATTTTTGTGCAAATTTCCTGTAGTAGTCGGTAAGTCCTAAGAATCCCCTCAAGCTCTTCAGTATTTTGAGACATGGCGAATCTTGGGATCGACAGTAGTAAACCTTGGTATATCAAAGAGAGAATATAGTCATAAACTTCAGAAATAAACTCTTGAACATCAAAGATACCAGAACATTCACCATGAATAACACAAGAATATAGAGAAAATATCCCTTAAGGTAGAGTAACACCAAATACTCCTTGCTGTCAAAGATAGTCCATCCAAATAAAAAGATAAATATTAATTTGTAAGAAATGTTGTGAATAGAATGCTAGCTAGGGACTAAGAAGCTGATGGGGAGAAACTCAAGTAACTTAGAGAAGAATCCCCTCAAGCTCTTCAGTGTTTTGAGACATGGCGGATCTTGGGATCGACGGTAGTAAACCTTGGTATATCAGAGAGAGAATATAGCCATAAACTTCAGAAATAAACCCTTGAACATCAAAGATACCAGAACATTCACCATGAACAACACAAGAATATAGAGAAAATATCCCTTAGAGTAACACCAAATACTCCTTGCTGTCAAAGATAGTCCATCCAAATAAAAATACAAATATTAATTTGTAAGAATTGTTGTGAATAGAATGCTAGCTAGGGACTAAGAAGTTGATGGGGAGAAACTCAAGTAACGTAGAGAAGAATCCCCTCAAGCTCTTCAGTGTTTTGATAATGGTGGATCTTGGGATTGACGGTAGTAAACCTTGGTATATCAAAGAGAGAATATAGCCATAAACTTCAGAAATAAACCCTTGAACATCAAAGAGACCAGAACATTCACCATGAACAACACAAGAATATAGAGAAAATATCCCTTAAGGTAGAGTAACACCAAATACTCCTTGCTGTCAAAGATAGTCCATCCAAATAAAAAGACATATTAATTTGTAAGAAATGTTGTTAATAGAATGCTAGCTAGGGACTAAGAAGTTGATGGGGAGAAACTCAAGTAACGTAGAGAAACTTCCAAAAGGTGTATTCCCTAATAACCCTTTTAATGCCCCCTTTTAATGGCAGAAGGTGAAGAGCAGCATCAAAAGAACACTTGAAAGGGGGGAGACGGTGAATGAAAATGCTCACAAAATGCAATGGTAGAGAGGCAGGACAATACCAACATCGCCTTTGTCCCAAAAGACCACTGGAGACAATCTTCTTATAAACCAACTAATCTAGAGAAGATGGACCCAAAAATGTTATACAAATGTTTGTCAATGAAACTAAAAATGAGCAATGATGTTTAGCACGGTATGTTGGAAAAGCCCAACTTCTAAAACCTTCAAGTGCAAATTCTCAGGGTAAAGTCTGCACCAATCTAACAAATAATGCCAAGTTCTTCAAGAGGTAAGAGCATGTAATAATTTTGGTTTGATTGAACGTAAGGCTTGCTATTTACAAATGAAGGAAATTAGTTGGGTAACATACAAAGTTTGATTAGAGAAAAGTGATATGGATTTTATGGATTAGAGGTAAGCTGGGAAAAGTATGGTCCTGTCATTGATGTTAATGCTAAGTTGGAATGTTTGGGAAATAGGATGTAAACACACATATGACATCTTTCCATACAAACAAAATATGTGAGGAATAGTACCAATCTCATGCATAACCTCAAGCTTTTGCCCACTAAATTCCTTGGCCTGGTCTTCATTAATGTTTAAATTTGAAATCCATAGATTAAATCATTGTGAACAATGGGAAAATTTTGAAAGCTCTCCATTCCCTTTTGTTTGATAATGCACTTTTCCACATTGAAGATCAACGGAGCTGCTTTTAACTTATTGATTTGATTGATTTTTGCTCTACATTATGGATGCTATGTAATAATGAGCTTTAATGGGGTTTTCCCAATTAAAAATTTCATTTCATATTTATTGGTATAGTGTCTAGCAGTAAGGTAGCCATGTATGAACCAAGCCCATTGGCTATTGTACCCAATAATTTTATGCTCACAGATATATGCTGTTTGTAGTGTACACGAAGTAGCAAAATCTTTTGTGTTGTATTTTTGATTTGCAATAATTGGCTGTATCTGTTTAAATATGTAACTATGTGTCAATCTGTCATGGCCATTATTGCAACTGAATGCAACCTCATGTAGTTACTAGGTAGTGGGAATTTAATCTCGACACAATCTATTTTTGAGTAAATGCATACGTACTTACATTGAAGTTTTCCTAGATTAGTGTAGCAAGATATTGATGATTGAATGCTGCTCATGTAGAAGTTAAACTTCACTATTCCAGAACATTACACATTATATGATTGCAGGTTACTACAGTTGGAGGCTATGGAGGTTTGGTTGACATCATATCAGAGTTCGGAAGCCACCTATGTATTTTCCGCTGCAAAGGACTTTGACTAAATTACAGTGGGCTTTCAAGGCCACAGAGTGGAAGTTCTTACCATTATCCTCCCAAGGAATTTTTGGTAAAAAAGGCTCCATTTTTGCAACCGAGGAGTTGCATGCTAACTATGATTTTGCTAGTCTGTGTATAATCTATAACTTAAGTGGTAGAGTAGTTTTTTCTTTTTGCAAAAATCTGAGATCTTGAGAATTTAAGGATGATTCTGATGTTTGTGTTGGTTCTAAAGTCATCAAAATAACTTTTGATGATTAATTCACTGAATTGCAAATGTTGTTTTTGCCTATAGGTTACTCACTGTTGCGGCTTTTGTTTTTTAGTATTTACCCTAAAGCAGGTTTTAGATATTTGGATAAATGCTTAATTTGATTAGTTTCACAGACAATTTGAGCTTTTGATAGCTCTATTAAACAAATTGTCTATATAGTATTCAAATTGCTTACAAAAGTAGTTGAGATTTTAGAAGTATGACATAAGCCTTTGTTGCTGATTTGATTATTAATGATGTCATTAATTTTTCCAACTTATCTTTTTAAGAAAGGTTGGCACTGCTCCATTTGATATGGGTTAGATTGTAGTGGTTGTTTCATATAAACTCATAAGGAAGGTTGAGACTATTGAAACAAAATGGTGAGGAAATCTAGAGAATTTTCAAGTGAGGTAGTTAGTCCAGTGATTTCAAAAGAATAATCAGTCTCTCATCTATATAATAACCTTGAGCTATTGCTCTCTTTATACAAGTATTTTGTTCTTTAGCCTATGAAAACCATATCTAGTTTTGTATATCATGACAACACATACACATAAAACTAAGATTGCATTAATTAATGAAAAAGTAAGCTTTTTTATAAAGGGTTACAAGCTAGTTGAGTCGATCCACTTTATGAATGTGGGATAAAATGAGAAACACATTAAAGTGAAATATAACATAAAAGTATAAAATAACATAAAATTGAAGTGATTTTATTGATGCCCGTGTCTAATTTCTAATTGACCATTATACTATGATATTTATTTATCACTCTCCCTGAATGGTCAATCTACTAACTACACCAAGCTTATCCTATAATTTTACACATTTTTCATGACCCAAAGACTTCTACTAATTACACCAAGCTTATCCTATAATTTTAGATATTTTTCATGACCCAATGACTTGGTGAAAATGTTATGGAATATAATATGACATACCTAGGAAGGTATCCAAGGGGATAATTGTTGGACATGGTGTTGGCATTGATGTTAAAGGAGGCAACTATGTTCAATATTGGACATGATGTTATGGTTTGGCATGAATGTCAAAAGATGGTGGTATTGTTATAGAAGACAAAAACTTTGTTAAATTCATATTGAGAGCTTGATTAATGTCCATGTATTCATATCGGTATTACGACGACAAGGATATTATTCATTCTTGAAGATATCATGGAAACTAAAGTAGAATTATGTTTAGTGTTATGCCTATGTCTTTACCATCTACTGAAACAATGAATACAACTTTGGCACAAACAATGAATGCATGTGTTAGTGCTATTATGTTAACAACAACACGTGAACATAAAACGACGTCGAGACTACCCTAGCAGGTTGGATGTTGAAAGAAAATGTTTCATGAATCCGCGAGTCCGCTGCGCACCCCCCCAAAATGGCTAAGTATCATATTTTATCGATCAGACTCATATAAAGGATAACACTAACCCGCGAACCTATTGTCCGCTGAGAAGAATCACTTAAAGATTTCTAAGTATGGTTCATTATGGAGGTAGAGAAAGTTGGACGTGAATTTTGATGACATTTGAGGAGACATGTGAGTCCGCGAACCCGCCACAAAATAAGTCTAAGTAGAGTGCAATCGCAACCCACGAGTTCGTGAGTCCGCTACTTAAAATAATTATAAGTAGAGTCCATGTTTGAAATGAATGAGGACTGTCAACTTGACGGTTGATTAAATCCAAACCGTGGAACTCTCTAAAGCGCCTAGGAAAGCTTGTGGATCATACACTCAACATAGGATTAAATCCGGTCTGTTGATTGGGTTAAACATCTAAATAAGCTTTGTCCGGGTTTGCACTCAGTCACAAGCCCAAGTCATATGGGAACATTTGAAGTTGTGTTGTGAGCTAACTGGGATAACACCCAGTTATATTGCATGGTCACTTGGGGAATAAAGAAATACCCTCGGGTGAAAGTATAAATCATGCCTTGTGCTCGGCTTCTTTAGCTCCTGGTCATAACAATCTGGTCCTATGGGAAAAGGATCCACAAAATTTATCCACCATTTCAAAACAGGAAATGCTCCATGAAGCGAAGTAAAAACACAAATCTAATCTTTGAAAGAACTAAAGACATAATGGAAGTGTGAGACCAAAATAAGAAGAGTCAATTTGTGTAATAGATTCATAAGAAATAAAAAAATATATATGATTAAGATAATTAACCCCTCAAAGATCAGAGTTTATTCAAAGAACTATTACAACAACAGTAAACAGGTTTTAGCATCCAAATATTTCATTACTATTACATGTGAAGGATAAGCGTTGAACAACATACAAGGGATTTGAAGTCTTTTGAATTAAAAAGAAAAAAAAAATAATGACAAAATGATAAGCATTATTATTATTGTTATTAAATTAAGAGGTGCATTCTTTTGATACAAAGAGAGACAATGCTACAATTTCATACCTATTGAAATTCTATATAAACAATAAAGTATGATGAAAGGAATGTGTCTTTGTGGTCTAATTCATAAGATAAAAACACATATAGAGTTCAAGGAAGAACTTGAAACATTCACATGAAGTGAGGGTGGAAAGGAGGAACAAGGGAGGATTGAAATCTTCTACAGGTTGAAGCCTGAAACAAGGAGTTGCAGCTTCCACAAGTTGGTGCTTGAAAACAAAAGGATTGAAGTCTTCTATAGGTTGGAGCTTAATCTACAGGGAGTTGGTGCTTCATCAAGTTGGTGCTTGGAAAACATGGGATTGATGTCCCCTTGAGTTGGTGCTCAAAAAAAGAGAGATTGGTGTCTCTTACAAACCGTAACTTGTAAATGAAATATAATTTTTATGATTGTTACATTTAAAATTCAAAGTTTTATACATTCTTGTTGATAAATTGTTATAAATAAATAAAGAATTAATTTAATTTGAGAAAAAAAAAACAATATTGATTCACGCTCGCGCCCTGCCGCACCCCCCCTCCCCCTCTTAGTATTGAACAACATTCCAACAATAATGAATGTAATGTGACCATAATAATGGAATAGACTATGTAATTAAAATGAAATAATATAATAATGGAATTAAAATGAAATAATATAATAATGGAATTAAAATGAAATAATATAATAATAAGGGGTAGTTGATGTAGACCCCTAGGAATACTCATGATAAAATGTAAATGCACAAGTATCATTGTATTGGATGTGTGTTGGATTGTATTGTTTTGTAGCAAGCATGGCTTGTGGAGTGATTCCTTCCATAAGGAGTAATTAATGGTTTTACCCTACCTTAAGGGTTTTTCTCTCTATATTCGTGTGTTGTTCATGGTGAAAGTTTTGGTATCTTTTGAATTTAAGGGTTTATTTTTGAAGTTTTACGATTTATTTTCTCTTATATCTTTCAGGGTTTATTACAGTAGGTGTAGATAAGATTTTGCAATCTATCTTTCTAAACCTATTAAGCAAACTCCTATCATCTTTTGTTTGTGAGACAAAAATGTTGTTAAATGTTTACTAAACTTGTACACCTAGTGGGGAATGTAGGAGGCCTATATCAGTCATGTCAAAATATTTACTCATTAGATTTGATTTGTTCAATAAGACTCGCCTCACTACCTATAATGATGATGTCATCTACATAAATGATCATTAGAATGATATCATTATCAATGCTTTTGACATATAGATTGGAATATGAAGGACTTCATTGAAACCCTTGTTCATCGAAGAACTTGTCAATTTTAATGTATTTTGCCAGAGGTGCTTGCTTCAAGCCATATAGAGTCTTCTTAAGTATGCAAACAAGATGCTCCTTCCCTGGAACCTGAATCCATGGTTGATGCATACAAACCTTTTCCTCCAAATCTCCATTGACGAAAGCACACTTGACATCCATCTGATAGACCTTGCATTCAAATTGTGTTGCCATGGTTAGAACTGATTGTATGGTGCTCATCTTTATTGTAGGAGCAAATGTTTCCTCATAACGAATGCTCTCTCCTTGAGAGAACCCTTTGGCAACTGGTTGTGCTTTGTACTTGTCAAGTGTGCCATCTGCTTAGTGTTAGCACTTTGTAAATTTGTTCGACTGATAAAACAAACGACAGAGGTAACCTACAAACCAACTTTAGAGTTGGCTACTAGCCTGTTCAACCCAGAGAGGGCTCTCTCTTGTCACTTGGTACTTCTTTGACAATCAATGGCTAGATTTTGTTTGTTTTGGGGGGTTTTTGTAATTCTGCTCGCAAAAAAGGGGAGGAAACACTTAGGGCTATGGAGTCGAATTTCAGAAAATGAATAGAAATATTAACTGGCCGATAGAACTCTCCAAAGAATAAAGGCTAAATGAGGCGATGAATCTGAGTTATAAATTGTTATTTATAGATTGTAAGAAGAAAGGGGAAAACAAGTAACACATCAAAGCATTAATGAAATGAATTCTGAATTAGTTAGGAAGAAACTTAACACAATTTAAATTGCTTAAGCCAAGAGCATCATAAGATGAATTATGGGCCTTTAAACTATCCAATTTAAACATAAGACAATGCTAATGTAATTAGAAACACAAGAAATGGATACAAAGAGACAAGACAAAACTCATATCACCACCATTAAAATCTTTTCATAGAGACTTAAAAGACTTTTGCATATATATTCTATTCAGCTTCAAAAAATTACATTCAAGTTCAAACAGCTCAAGCATGCCCTTGCACTTCTGCCAACACTAATAAATTCAGAATCTCTAATACTTATACAATTCGAGTTCTTTCGGTGTGCAACCGATTACAATAACTGAAATGAAATGTTTCAGCTTTGAAAACTGATTACAATAATTACAAATGACTGTTTCGATATGGGAACCGATTACAATGATTAACAAGGAAAATGTTTTATGATCCAACTATCGATTCCTCTGATGGTTCAGCTCCTTCCTCTGCCACATTCTCTTTGAAATGTCACTTGTACTCTTTCGAATCTAATTTCATTTATCCATCTACTTAAATATTTGAGAATAATATATTTGAATAAAAATAATTCCCAAATATTTTTTATCCTGTAGAATTAAATTTCCATATTTTAACTCATGCACGTGGTTCTGAAAAACCATTTATTGCTTATTTCTTGTGGTTTTGTAAACCATGTCTTGTTTTGCCCAATTTACTGTTTCACTGAAAACCATGTCTTCTTTTGCCCTATTTACCATTTCACTGTGAAAACCATTTACTGGTTTGTTTCCCATGGTTTTGAAAACCATGTCTTGGTTACCATCTTTGGTAAAATATTTTTAATTCTCTTCTTTTACTTCTGTAAAACCTTGATAAACAATTATCCAAATATTCCTTTCACGCGCACCTTCCCATTTAATTTTTTTCCATGACAATAAACAGTAATGTTAAGAACGAAATATCAATATAGCATAGAAAAACTTCAGAAAAAGTACTCAATGCCTTGAAAAATAGATAATTTCAGATAATAAGCCTTTTCGAGGGGGCAACCTCCTTTTACCCCACTTAAATGTTCAAGTACAAGATGATTCAAAATGAAAATATCTCCTTGGTATATATAGGAGACTAGGAGGTATAATTACAATTAATGGCCTAAAGCCGACATAAATAAAATAACATTACCAATATAATATGCTCTAATTAAGGGGTAATGAGCCAATATTATGGCTTAACATGCCCCTCCCCTTGAGACAAGTGTTGTCCACAACGCTTGAGTAACTTTGGATGCTTCTGTATAAAAGGTTCATCTTCCCAAGTGGAATCTTCAGTCGGTAGTTTCCTCCATTTAATGAGATACTCTGAAATGGATATATTCCTCAGCTGGCGAATTCTTGTGTCAGTGATGGCTTCAGACTCCAATATGATTTTTCCTTCCTCATCAAGTTCTGGCAATATAGTTTGAACTGAGATCTTGTCGTCTATAACCTTCTTTAAGCATGAAACATGGAAAACTGGGTGTACTCGTGAAGATGCAAGCAGCTCCAATTTGTATGCCATAGTACCAATCTTTTGCAACACCTTATAAGGGCCATAGTACTTTGGTGATAATTTATTATCCTTCTTGGCTTGCTTGAGGGACCTCTGTTTGTATGGTTGTAGTCTTAAAAACACCCAATCCCCTACTTCAAAACTTCTTTCACTACAATGTTGATCTGCTTGTTGTTTCGTGCGATCCTGTGCCATGGTCAGGTTGTCCTTTAAAATTTGGAGAACTTGTTGTTGATTCTCGATGTGATCTTCTACTACTTGAACATTATATTTTTCTTTTAGAGAAGAAGTGATGGAAGGAGGGTGGTATCCATAAAGTGCCATAAATGGTGTCATTTTTGTTGCAGTATGAAAGGAAGTGTTACACCACCATTCTACCAAGGGTAACCATTTGAACCATTGTGTTTGTTTATCAGAGACAAAGCAATGAAGG
>ML790848.1:311814-371287 GCA_009831015.1 Picea engelmannii
TCCCTATGCATTTCTTCACCTTCATCAAGAGTCCAAGTAGGATTTTCTGGAGGCTTATTTGGTGTAGAAGTTCCCTTTTTGGGTAGCATGTTGGCCAAGTATCACTTTTGAACCTTGATTTTGAGGTGGTTCTGCTAGACAATCTTTTTTTTGTTGTATCTCCCAAGTTTTGGCCCTTCTCGATATGAAAATTTCTTTTATGTAGTTCTCTGATATTTATTCTCTGCAATGCCACAGATCTGATCAAAATTGGATGTGCCAAGTGGAATTTACAGTAACTTCCCCACAACTTGTCGATTTTTGGCCTTTCCAGGAGATCTCACTTGTATAGCGTGACCCGCACAAAATAATTGATATTAAATTTTGAAACTCATACCCGAAATACTGCAGACTATCCACGATCCAATTAAACCAGTCCCACTCAATTTGGATACTCTAGGAAGAAGTTATGATTGTTTTACCTGGAACACCTTCTTGAGACTAGTCAATAGGACTAATTAGATACCCTATCTTACATAGGGTGTATCTACAAATTTAAGAGGATCCAGAAGATGAAATGTTTACCACAGATACCTTACTAATTTCTGTGAATAGCCTCCAGAGTTTAGGGTCTGAAACGTTACAGAAAATTTTTTATAGCGAAAATTCCGCAATGACTCCTTTCAGGATGATTCCAGAACCCTATCTTGTACAGGTTGTATCTCCGAATGTATAAGGCCTCAAGAGCTGAAATTTTAACCCAACGTATTTTTATCCATCTACTAAATATTCTCCAAGCCATTCTTTCTGAAACATTGTAGAAAAAAAGTTATATTGAAAATGCCAATGTATCTCAGATGTAGCAGCGAAACCCCAAGACCTTGAGCTCTAATACCATATGTTAGGAACCAAATATCAATATAGCATAGAAAAACCTCAGAAAAAGTACTCAACGCCTTGAAAAAGAGACAATTTCATATAAAAAGCCTCTTCGAGGGGGAAACCTCCTTTTACCCCACTTAAATGTTCAAGTACAAAATGATTCCAAATGAAAATGTCTCCTTGGTATATATAGGAGACTAGGATGTATAATTACAACTAATGGAATAAAGTCGGCATAAATAAAATAACATCACTAATGTAATATGCCCCAATTATGGGGTAATGAGCCAATATTAGGGCTTAACAGTCTCTCCTATCACGGGATTATCACCCTGTCTATTAGGTTATTTGTGGTATACCCTGTGTGTGCACCATTTGTCTCAGAGGTTCTCACCCGATGATGGGAGTCGACTCCAGTCTCCATGTGTTGGTCCACAGAGAAAATCCTTGATTTCTCAAGCTCGCATTTTGATAGAGGGAACCGTTATGGCCTTTCGGGTATACTGTTGGTTGTTATGAGTTGCTGGTGTATTATTGACAGTGTTCGATTTATAGCTCTTCTCTGTTGATTATGTTGACAATGGTGTTGGTTTGGGTATTTTATCACTGCATTGGGTATTATGACAATCAAATTAATAAACTCAATATGGTAATTTGGTTGATTGGAGATTTAGATTGAATGAACAATCGATGTCTCTTACATTTAATTGTTGAACTGTTAACTCAACATTAGTTTACAATTGATTAATACGCAACGATGTTTCATGTGTGATGCGTGGGTATGTGTGGCGTTCCTACAACATGTTAAGTTGAGTTAATGATTATTGTGACTATGTGTTTTAAATTTTCAAATGAAGTATTGCAATCGTGGTAATCATGGCATGGCCATCCACTATATGTGTTATGGATATTATTTAATTGCGCTATCAGAGAGGGTCACGGGTTTTTAAACAATATGGTTTTGTTGATTTGATCAATTTGTGAGATGAAATCGCGCATGCTGTTGCTGCCTCGTTGTATTGAATTGATAGCCCAAGATTGTGGATGTTTAGATTCAGAGTGATTGAACCTGTACAATCACATAAATGCTCTTGAGTTTTTTGTTGAATGTCTGCGTATTCCATAGTATGGTATGTGTTGAATGGTGATTGTTGTTTGTGAGTTTAAATGGCAAGTCAAGGTATTTGCATTCAAAATATTGATGGTTGTATTTGGCTGTCTGTTATGTGTATTGATGAGAATCATGTTTCCTAGAAGAGATAAGCACAGGATCTGTGACAGTATAATTTCATTACAATCTAATTATTAAACGAATTAAAGGACGAGATTGGGCACAATTTTTGTGTCTGTATTTGATGATTGAAATAACTCATGGGTAGTGGTTGATAAGTTGGCGCTGAATTGAGTGGAAATAATTGCCTATGTATTCATTTGGGAATTGTTTTAAAAACATTAAATGGATAAATGAAAAGAACAAATATCCTCTACAAGTTGTTGTGGAATGCATACTGTCTTGTTTTGATGACACTATGTTATAGATTGACTGGGAACAATGAACAAGTCAATGCACAAACTTGTTTAACTTTTACATAGTAGTTGTTCTTTTGGCACAATGATCATTTTGGTTGGTGTTGGATCTTTTACATTGATATGGAATGATTTTATGGATTACTTAATTAATTTTATGAACAATACCTGCTCTCTTTCCCCACCATTATTTTTTTTTCCGCTAATTACATCCCCCTCACCTTCCCACATCCATTTTTCACTCCCTATTCTTAAAATTTTAATTATAGTTAAGATGATTCTATATTGAAGTAGTTTGAAATGACAGTTTCTTGGTTGGAACATAGTTTTATGATTCTTTGGTTTACATTACAGTTGATTGTTTGTTGTCTCTGAGCAGTAACCATGATTCTTTTCCCCTCTCATTTCATCATTTTTCGTTCAATACAAACCCCTCGCATATCCTAGAACCTTTGTTCACCCTCTGCTCATCGACAACAGTTAAACTATTTGTATGGATTGGATTGCATGAGTCTGATATGTTGTTGACCCAAAATCTATTTCATATTTTTAAGGATTTGTCATGTATGGTTGTAAAGGGACTATTTGCTAATCAATCATGCATGCAGGAATGAACTTTTTAAGCCGAGGTAGTCATGACAGAGGCAACAGAGGGAGAGGTAATTGGAACAGAGGCCAAAGAAGTCCAAGATTCTCCATACACTTTGATGTTGACTCGCAAGAGTAAGATCAATTATTTCAGGCTAATTTTTTCAATCGGATTCGACCTACCTTCCAAGCTCCACAAGCCCTCGGTATTATCGCGCCCCCTCATATCTCATTGCAACCCAAGGTTCTTGAAAATGATGGATGGCAAGAGATTTTCCACCCGATAGTTTCCCAACATCGTGGTTGGCCCAATTTGTCCTTGCCTACTCCCTCGCCTATCAATCAGATTTCCCAAGCTGCACATGTCCACTCACTAGTTTAGTCCTCATGCTAGCAAAATGTTGAAAACCGAGGCCCACCATGCCCTTGACAAAGGAAAAGCCACTGTTGTCCCTTCCTCACCCTCCAATGGCTCTGATAAATCTATGTCTTCCTGGATGTATTTGAGGGATGATTGTTCTCATGTGATCATTGAGATTAGGCCTAAAGGCTCAGCACAACCAAAGGAAAATTCAGAGAAATCAAAGGGTGACATCAACAATCAAGGAAATATTGCATCTCAAAGTGGGAAATATGGTTTTTGAGTTTTATTTTATTTATTTTTGTTGACAGTTGACTTCAGATGTTTTGGACATGTTTTCTTTGGATATATGAGTAATATATTTTTGGAAATAATTTCAAATATCAATGAGATAAATTGTCAAATGTGAATGTGATGATGAGAGCCACAAGAAGGGGTGTTTTGCTTAAGTTAACTAGTTATGTTATGATTTTTAATAGCTAAAGGGAGTCACAAGGGGTCCCACCTACTAGTTATTATTTATTTAAAACTGTTATTATGATTTATTACTCTTCCCCCTAACTAAAAGGTTAGTTGATTTTTAGTTAACTTAACTAATGAGGTAGTTCAACTACTTCAACCAATTCTAATTTGCTTAAAGGCAAAAGGAAAGGGAGGACCAAGAGGAGGATAGAAGGAGAATCATACTAAGGTTTTCTCTTTAAGTTTATGTTGAGATAGTTCAGTTTTCATTCATTCCTTAATTTATCACAAGTTTAATTATTTTTTATGATAGCAGGGTCTTATTGTAGACATCAAGATTCAGGGTTGAATTACATCATTCAGACACTTGTTTTTAAGAGGTGTTGATCTATCTTTGATAGTCTGTGTAGACTTGTCCATTTGTGAATTAATTTTCATGATTGACAAATGATATTGTGCAGAGTCGAGTGGGCAACAATCTGTGGCAAGCTGATCTAGCTTTTAGAGTTCATTTTTTTTATTTTTTGTCAAAGGTCCTTTTGTATATTCCATCGGGGATGTGTAAGTTTGACTTTGGTCTGAAATTTCTGCATGAAATTTTGTAAAGAGAATGACTCTTTGGTGAATTGGAACGAAATAAAGGATTGCTTTATGTCTCATCTATCTTGATTATCATCTTGGTGTCTTTATTTCTGTCTCTACGCTTATTTCAACAACTATTATATTCAGAAAATCATATTAAAATGAATTTTCCAGCAAGCTTTTAATTGTAAAAAAGACTAGCCTAAACACTTGTAATTAATACTTGTGAGTTAGGATTTTATTTTTGATGGCTATAAACATAGAGTTAGGATTTTATTTTTCTCTAGCCAAGCAGAATCTGAAAATGTTTGAGTAAGATCATTTCATATCTTTTCCTCAACATTTATTTGGCGACCATACTGGGGAGATCTTCAATATCTCTCTGGTTAATGTTTATACTCTATTTTCATCGATACATCTATTTTTTGATATTGATTCTTTGACTGTTTTATTTCTTAATGACTGTGTCTGTTGCAAGGCAACCCAATATTGAGCCTGGTCTTTATGATCAGACCAACATTGCTTTGAACCTGTTTAACACCATTTTAGACACTGCCAATACCCATTCCGAGCTTAATCATTCATGCACAACAATTGAATGAGATATTAGTGCCCAAGAACATTGGGAAGCTAGACGTAGACAACCTAGAAATCAACAATAACCTTCTTGTTCCTTCAGTTTTGGTCTTTCTTTTATGTCCTTAAACTCTCGTGTCTCTAGAAGAAGAAGATGATTATCACCCGAAATTAATCCTATTGCTGAAATAGGAAGAAGGAACGTCGTGTTATCTACCCAACAAAGTGCTCTAAGGATAACTCTGTTTGATTCATCCACTTTGTCTTTCTTTTACCCATCTATCATCCACAAGATGACATCTAGTGGTGGATTTGGTGGCACTGGAAGTGCTTCCTCTTCTCAGTCTTCAACTTCGTCAGTGATTGGTAGATTATATAACCGACATATCCTTGTCCAATCTACCACAAACCCCACCAAAGTTATTAAAAAGTATGGGCTTTTTCAGTTTGAAGAAGATGCCACAACCACACTGTGACATGTGTCCTCTCCTCTTAACTTAGCACCTACTAATCGTCCACTTCCTAAGTTCAAGGAGCATATTCCTAAGTTCTCGGGAAATAACACTGTCACTATAAACGAACACCTGGTGGCATTTTTGGTTGTCATAACATAGGAGTCAATGGAAATGATACTTGCATGCACTTATTCTTCTATTCCTTAGAAGGAAAGGCTGTGGCTGATTTCTTTGACCTTCCTCCTAAGATTTTATCTACCTGGGAGGAGTTAATCTATTCATTCAGATCCACTTATGGGAAATCTAAAAGCCCCGTCGAGAAGTTACGGGAATATAATAATGTCACCTATAAGGATGGTGAGACCATCAAGTCTTTCAACTTGCGTTTCACTAAGCTATACAATAAGATCCTTGAACTCATTCAAACTTAGAACCAAGAAGCTTTCATGCATTACTACAATGCATTACCTTCCCCCTATCGTCATAGGCTTGAGGAAAAATCCATTGATAATCTCGGTTCCGCTCTGCATACTTGTTCAGAGTATGAAGAACAACTTGAAACAACAGGTCTTCCCCAAGGAGAATCAATCAGACAAACAGAGATGTCTGCCCTTTTACAACTAGTACATGATATGAACAACCGTATGATAGCATATGAGAGGAAAGGAGTTGTCTCCCCTCTCACCCCTGGAGCTTCATCCTCTTCTACACTTCCCTTTAGGAATTCAATTGAAACTAATTTTCAGCCTAAAGCTATCTTGCCTCTAAGTTGGTGTAACTTTTGCGAGGAGCACCATGAGGAAGCCACATGTGAGGTAAGGAAGAGTGTCAGAGATAAGATATTTGGTAAAAGACCCAAAACTACCATTACTGTTATAGATTTCGCAAAGCTAGAAGATGTCATGATCATCAATACTAGGAACAAAGCCTATGCTCCCAAGGGAAAATTTGATCCTCCCCGCAATTCTTCTAGCCCGAGCTCATCCTCACCTACTACTACTATTCAGGTTCCTAAGGTTTCTGATAGTCAAGGAACAACCTCTCCTCTCCCCTCTTCCAAATACAATATCTTGAATCAGTTGGCCAACATCAAAGCAAATGAAACCCCTTTGGACATGGTTGTCGTCCCTGAACAACAGATGCATCTGAAACAATTCATGGAAGGGAAAGCTTCTGTTGTAGCCAACCTCTCTGAAGAGGTAAATGAAGAGGATTCATCTGTAAATAAAGTAGCTGTACATAACTTTAGGTACCCTGTAAAAAATCCCCCTTTTTATATTTCTGAAAAAATTATGGATAAGATCGCCCATTATTGCCTCATTGATGGCGGTTTGAGCCCAAGTGTGATGTCAACGATTATTATGGAAGAAATAGGATTGTCTTGTACAAATGAAAACGCCAGAAGAATGCTCTCCTATAATAGTCTACAACAAACAACCATAGGCGAGATTAAATATGTGACCTTAGTTTTGTGCGCTCATCCTGAAATAAGGACAACCCTCAACATTCATGTAATTGATATGCCAGTAAGAAATTACTCAATCATATTGGGAAGAGTTTGGAAAGCCTTAACATGTGGATATATCTCACTCGACGGGACACATTTATCCATTCCTCAGAATGGTAAGAACATTATAGTCCTTAAAGAGGGAAGGATTTCACCCTACATAGAGAGTATTCCACAACCTAATGTAAACTATATCGAAGAGGACCTAGGAGTGTATTCCATCTTCGCTAAGGAGAATAATATTCCTTTGGAACGAATCAATTTAGATGATAAGATGTGACACATGCACTTTGACGGATCACACTCAGATGAAAGAAATGGGGTTGGCATTATCTTGATTTCCCATGTAGGGAAAATTCATAATTTGTCCTACAGGTTGGAGTTTGCTTGTACAAAAAATGTCACTAAATTTGAAGCTTTATTATTAGGCATTGAGAATGCCTATAATCTCGGTTGTGGTCGCCTTTCAGTTTTTGGGGATTCCGAGCTTGTTGTGAATATTGTATGTAAAATTTACTCTCCTAGCAACAAGTTCATAAAATGATACATCCAAATTGTTTGGGCATTTATCTCGAATCTGTTATCTTTCAATATCACCCATGTTAAGAGGGAGTTGAATTCGATGGCTGATCGGTTAGCTATCTACACAACTTCTTCTAATCAAAAACCTTTTCCTCACGGGCCTGATTGTTCTTTTCAATCTCTATATCGTCCACATATCCCTGACAATGTAGAATCTTGCCAAGCCCTCCCAAACGATGAGAGTGCTTGCGCTCTCATTCAAGACGAACCTCTTAAGCCCAAGGAAATTATACCCATAGAAGAAAAAAAGATTCCTAAGGGCCTGACTCCCCTAGAGAGTTTGTTTTCATCAAGTGATGCAAGCAATAAAGAGAAAGAAGAGGAGTCAAGAAGGAAGGTGGGTGAAACCATCTCCTTGAACATTGGGGTACTCGAATCTTCAAGGAATGTTAAAATAAGTGTCCAATGTTCTGATAAAGAAGAAATGAAGTCGGCCAAGCTACTTGGTATATTTCAAGATGTTTTTTCTTCGTCTTATAAGGATCTTCACTGTTTTGATCCTGGTCTTATACAACATACTATCCCCATCAAGGAAGACATGAAACCAGCTAGGTAAAAGAAAAGACCTATAAACTCTACATTTAAAGCAACTTTTCAAAGGGAGTTGGAAAATTCCTTAAGGGTTGGGGTTATTTTTCCAGTCTATTTTGAATGGTTTTCTAATTGGGTACCAGTTTCGAAGACCACCGATCATATTAGAACTTGCATTAATTTTCGCACCTCCAGTTAGGCTATTATGAGAAATCTTTTTGCCCCTCTCAATATGGATATGATTCTGCAGCACATTGTAAGGTCACAGATGAGGCTTTCCCTTGACAAATTTTTGGGTTACATTAAAATCAAGGAAAAAGGGGCAGATGTTCACAAAACCACTCTTATCACAAATTGGGGTACCATGACTTATAAACGGCTTTTTTTTTGGCTTACCTGATGAAAATACCTTTTAAAAAGACCTATATACACAACTCTTGATGAAGTGATCAGTATCCATATCTACCTTAATGATCTAATCATATACGTTAAGGGGATGATAATTACCTCAGAGTTGCTAGTGTTATTTCTGGGTCCTTTCAAAATTTATTTTGTCCTGGATACTAACTCTTACATTCTAAAGGATTTACAGGAGCAATTGTTTTCCTACAACACTAACGGTTTTCGCTTGAAACATTACGAGGGAAAAACATGAAAATTTATAATGTTGTTTGGTTTTTTTATATACTAGTAACCTAGCTCTGCTTTCAATTTTGCACTCTTCTATTTTCTGCTTCGTTATCACACAATTTGTAGTTGTAGAAAAATATGGATGGAAGAAGGACAAACTGGTGTAACTGAGACTATCCTACCACTATCACCTCAATAGGATAACTCTTTCTGTTTAGGGTGGTAGGCCTAGGGGAGACGTCCCCGGTGACTTGGGGTTTTGAGAAGGCAAAGGCCTAAAAGGCTAAGTAAAGTTTCCCCCCTCATAAGGCACCACCGATTAGAAAGTCTGGCTTAACAACCAATAAAGGTAAAGATAACCAGAAATAGTAACCAAAAGTGTACCTGCCCAAGACAAAGCAATAAGGAAACTATATATGCATAATATCACTTGCTTGGTTAGTACTTCATATAATCAAGAACTTCTGATATAAAGAAATTTGATAGACAATATTGATGAAGCAAGCCAACGATGTACAATAACAATGATTACAATACATATATCACTTCAATAACTACCAAGCAATGGCAATTTATCATTAATGTAACAATATCAATACTGGAAGTAACGCCTTAGCCAATCTTTTAATTGCTTTAAAGACACAATAAATGCTGCATGGATATGTTTATAGCACAAATAGATGACAGAAACAATAGGGTTAGTAAATATTAGTCTAATCTAGGGTTAGAAGGATTAGTAGTTGTTCAAAGTATTGGATGTGTGTATGATCAAGGTACTCAACATAGAAGGTCTAGATCAGTGCACTATTAGGGTAAATGGAGTCAAAATCACTGCAAAAGTTGAAGGGTTGAAATGATAGTGATACAACTAACGAAAAGAGGGTTAGATGTTTAAGTTTTACTAAGTCAATGCCTCGACAATGAAACCCTAGGGGAGAAAGGCTTAATAAGGTGTAGAAACCCTAGGTCTTAGTGATTTCTCCTCCTTCTTTATCTCATTAACAAGATGAAAATGACTAGCTTGAGTAATAAATGATATGGCCAAGGACAAGAGAGTTTAATGATGAAGTGTTGCTAAGGAAAGGCTTCATCAATCAAATCCTAGGGGAAAATGACTCACTAAAGTGTATAAACCCTAGGCCTTAGTGCGTTTTCCTCCTTCCTTAGCTCAAAGACAAGGTCAAAACATATAGGCTAGAAGAGTAGAAGTAGAGTGTTTCTATGGAAAGACTCTATCTAACTTCAACAAATAAAAAATGTCTCTTAGCTTAACTTAGTAGGGAAATGAAACAAGGACACCAACATGTGCTTGTTCCCTAGGGTTTATTCCAACAAATAATAACAAAATGCAAGTAAACAATACCATAACCATTCAAATAAGAAGTGTACTACAGAAATTTACTTACATCCACCAAGAATTCATATAGCCAAACCCTAGTTGTAAACCTTCCACCAAGATAAATGCCAAAAAATCACCAAAATAAGCCTCCTTCAACAAGTGCACCACAATGTCAGCCAATAACCCTAAGAGGGCCGAAAATTTCTAACCTCACCAAGTGGTGAGTGAAAGATGATGATCAAAATGAGAGTTTTAGCTCTCTACTTATACAATACAAATGGCCTTAATTAAATTTTAGGTACCAAAAGGTAGACAACTCCAAAATACCAAATAATATTGTTTTATATTAAATGTCATAAACTAAACCCTAATCAAGCAAAAGTGAGACGTCATGCCCTTTCTAGGGTGACATTAGCCCTTTTTAGGGCAGCATAGGGCTCCTAGAGCAAGACGTTAGACCTCCTTGGGATTCTCCAAGATGCCACACGTGCCACTACTACCATAAGTGTCTCTCAAAACGTCCATAATGTCGAATGTCTTCATGGGTTTTCCAAGGCCAACGTTCCAATGGAGAGAGAACAACCCCCCTAGGTAAGGCTCTACCAGGGTGCCTCTATGGAACATCTTCCTCTTCTCCGGTGAAAACCCCTCTGTCCTGTCTCTCCCCCCCGCTGGGGTCTCAATATTCACCTGGTGGGCTCTTCTACCCCATGGAGTTTCAAACTAATCATCTCCCCATGTGTTCCTGTCCAATATGGTACCTGTCCGTTGGGTATGATATTGCACATCAACAGATATGCCCTCCATGGAATCATAAGTCACATGGATGATAGTAATGCCAATCACATCCAATCATCAACTTTATTAAACATGTGCATAAAACCCCTTTTACCCAGTCAAGTGCTGAAAGAAAATATACAAATTTGCAAGGCAAGTTTGGAGGAAGTGACAGGGTGTCCTATTGGGATAGTGTCCATTGGAAATGGGATGTTTTCGAAGAGATCAAATCCAAGTCATGTTAATGGGTGAGGTGGATAAGGGATGTCCTGACAAGGGGTGCAATGATTGTAGGGAAATGCAAGGCTTACCTGTGGGTTCCTTTGTAGAAGGCGAGTTGGACCTGTCCTGGATTCAAATGTTTCCAAGCCCATTCATTCCTTTTATTCTTATTTCTTTATTTCTTTTTCTTTCAAGAAGCTAATAAGGGAACACTACCCTGACGTGGTGATGAGTGGTGGCAATGCTACCCACAAGCACTTTCACAGAAATGAGAAGGTTGGCTTGTGATGAGACCCCTTTCTCTTGGCCATGCAATAAGGAGCCACTACCCTGGTGTGGTGACCAAATTCTAGTAGTGTCATACCGCTAGGTGCCCATGGACCTAATAGGTTGGCTCATGATGAGAACCCCTATCCTCTGACTAGGTCTTGTTTTATTATTTTTTATGGGTTCCTCTTGTTTCTTGCTGAGAATATTTTTACTGCTTTCTCAGGGATCCTTGGGTGAAGCATCTCAAGGTTTTATTTTTAGGCTTTTATCTTTTTCCAATTGCTTTAACTTTCTGGGGATTTAGCCCCTTCTTCCCATGAGGAAAGGTGTAACCCTTAAATGATTGGCCAACCCAATGCCCAGACCAATGTAATGGGATGGATGAGCGAGAAGTAAGATGGAAAGTGATAAGTATGACGGGAGAAGACGATGACTTTTCAGAAAACCCCCCCAGTGGAAACTCAAAACCTATGGGCACAAGCTTACTAGGGCATCTTGTGATTCTCCCCAGACATGGTCAAGTGGATAAGTATAAGATCCAAGCACTCGTTAGAAACAAAAATAATTAAATGCACATATTCAAAGGTCTCGAGGATTAGAGTGACACATACCATGATACCCAGACTCATTATTGCATGGAGCAAGAACCATTTCTAATACATGACCAAGCCGAGGTGATGAATGTTGTTGCTGCTGGCAAAGTGGAGGCACTGAAAGGAATAAAATATGGGCCCTCCAGGGCCATGCTCAAGTCGATCTGGCTCTCGATACTCCATGTCTAGGACTTGTGGGCCTCGAGACATAATCTCCTTAGTTATCCCTAAAAGTGGGGGATAACATGCTTTACAATAGTTTGACTTCTACTTTCTTTTTAAAAGTTTCTTGCTGCTTTTCATTTCTGTCATTTTATTGTTGTTTTATTTTTTTCAATTTTATTTCTGTCATGGTTTTGTTGCTTACCGTCTTTTAGTCGATTTGATAAAAAATAAGATGTTGGATCAGTTCTGCCACAGTGACACTCTTGCAAGGTATTGTTAGTTAATAACAATCAAGCTTACATAGTTTTCGCGATCATTCCCTGAAACACACTTGAATTTGTTATCTGCTTTCATTGTTGTCTTATAAAGAGTTGGTTATCTCCTACTTCTTCTTTCCATTTCTTCATCCATTTGAGATTTTAAAGAGCAATTTCGTAAAGTTTCTCCTTGAAGTAAAGCACAGATTCCGGTTGAGTGATTATGCATACAGGGATAAACCCCCTCATACTTAACACTTTTAATGAGTAATTCCCAGATTCCCTGTCATTTTTCAATTAAATCCGCTCACTTCCCCCTATTGCATAATATTCCTGGTTATATCTTCTTGACCTGTTGTTCTTGGTCTGCAAAACCGTGAGTTATGAGTTCTAAATCTGTTGAAAACAAATTTCCTCGTGGAGTTGCCAGTTTGTTGACGATTAAAATCGCAATGAGGTTTTTATTGCCCGCAAAGTATTTCTAAAGCCTATTATTATAAGCTAACAAAGTAAATAATACTAGTAGGTGGGACCCCATTGTAGATTCAGAGATAATATCTAGTTCTTATTTCATGTTTATGCTATTGTTCAACATCACTTATAGGGTTTTACATGATTGATGAAGTCTTGATTTTATTGGCAATAGATAAGGCATGTTATGTGTTGGTTCTAAATGCGACAATTGAATGATGGATAAGGCATGTTATATGTTTTTGCTGCTTCTCTAGGCTCTAATATCATGTTACAATGGCCTATGTTATCCGTTACTATTATTGCTATCCATCCCTGGATTCATTAATGTGACACCTGCATAATAGACATGTTAGCAACAATACATAAGAGTAGTTGAAGAGAGATAAAAACAAACTAAACAAAATGCAAAAGGAAGAAATCGAACTAGGCTCTTATGCTACACTACATGCATTGAAATTAAACTGATCGTTGTTATCCTAGCTAATGAGTTAATATATATGCGATTTATTGAGTTATATAGTTGATATGCATTATGGTGTAAGTTGACAATGGATAAATGTGATATGGGTGGCACGTTTGACAAGAGATGGATGCTAATTCTGATGAATGGTTTAATTGAATGTGTTAATAGGAGGCTGGATGGCGTGTAATAAGGAATTGAATGAGTAAAGGTGGAGGCGACGTGCATTTACTGCACGCGACTCCTACTCCTTCCAATGACCGCCACCCTAGTCGGGCTATTGTTCAACTATGTTTGGCGTGGTTAGGCTCCGACTTTCAAGAAGAGGAAGAACCGCTCGTCCGACTCACGTTTTTAAGGTGCTCTTTATTACAGGTATGCCTTTTTTCCATCCATGAATATGTTTTGGTTATGAAATAGATATTGGCTCGGATGTATGGGTTTGTGCCTTCCTTAAGTCTGGCAACTATGTAAATTGGTGATATTTTTCTGGAATGGATGGTTGGTGCAGGTTTCATTGCAGTAATGTTATTGATCATTCTCAGTGTTAGAAACCATGAAGACCCTATGTCATCCTTGTTGGTCTTGGTTGAAAGGTTTTTATTAGGTTCAGATTAGCTGGCTGTCTCCACGCTTTCTTATCACCATACCCAGTCGTTTGCTGTTATGGGGTTTACTGGGTTTGAAATGCCTTGTGTCACTGTGCATTGTTTCACTTGGGTGTTGGTTTGTTCATGCTACTAATGGTTGCGTAGTGGGTCATATTGCTTCTTCTCAGCTCTATTTTATCTCAGCGTTGTTATCTGGTTGATTGGGAAACCACGTGGGTTATACCCTGCGTGTTCTAAGGGTTGTTACAGGACCATAATGAAGCCTTGCTTCTCTGTTCATAGTCTTTCCTATCATGGGAGTATCACCCTGTCTACGAGGTTATTTGTGGTATAGCTTGTGTGTGCACCATTGGTCTCAGAGGTTCTCACCCGATGATGGGAGTCGATTCCAGTCTCCCTATGTTGGTCCACAGAGCAAACCCTTGATTTATCAAGCCCAAGTTTTGATAGAGGGAACCGTTATGGCCTGTCATGTATACTGTTGGTTGTTATGAGTTGTTGGTGTATTATTGACAGTGTTCGATTTCTGGCTCGTCTCTGTTGATTATGTTGACAGTGGTGTTGGTTTTGGTATTTAGTCACTGCATTGGGTATTATGACAATAAAATTAATAATGTCAATATGGTAATTTGGTTGATTGGATATTTGGATTGAATGCACAGTCGTTGTCTCTTACATTATAATTGTTGAATTGTTAACCGAACATTAGTTTACAATTGATTAATGCACAACGATGTTTCATGTGTGATGCATGGGTATATGTGGCGTTCCTACAACATGTTAAGTTGAGTTAATGATTGATGTGACTGTGTGTTTTAAATTGTCAAATGGAGTATTGCAATCGTAGTAATCATGGCATGGCCATCCACTGTATGTGTTATTGATATTATTTGATTGCGCCATCAGAGAGGGTCACGGGTTTTTAAAAAATATGGTTTTGTTAATTTGATCAATTTGTAAGATGAAAGCGCACATGTTGTTGCTGCCTCGTTGTATTGAATTGATAGCCCAACATTGTGGATGTTTAGATTCAGAGTGATTCGACCTGTAAAGTCACATAAATTCTCTTGTGTTTTTGTCGAATGTCTGCGTATTCCACAATATAGTATGTGTTGAATGGTGATTGTTATTTGTGAGTTTAAATGGAAATTCAAAGTCTTTGCATTCAAAATATTGATGGTTGTATTTGGTTGTCCGTTATGTGTATTGATGAGAATCATGTTTCCTAGCAGAGATAAGCACAGTATTTGTGATAGTATAATTTCATTACAATCTAATTATTAAATGAATTAAAGGACAAGATTGGGCACGATTTTTGTGTCTGTATTCGATGATTGAAATAATTTTTGGGAAGTGGTTGATAAGTTGGCGCTGAACAGAGTGGAAATAATTGACTATGTATTCATTTGGGAATTGTTTCAAAAACGTTAAATGGATAAAAGAAAAGAACAAAGCTCCTCTACAGGTTTTTATGGAATGCATACTGTCTTGTTTTGATGACACTATGTTACAGATTGATTGCGAACAATGAGAAAGTCAATGCACATGGTTGTTTAAATTTTACACAATAGTTGTTTAAATTTTACACAATAGTTGTTCTTTTGGCACAGTGATCATTTTGGTTGGTGTTGGATCTTTTACATTGATATGGAATGATTTTATGGATTACTTAATTAATTTTATGAACAATAACCGCTCTCTTTCCCCACCATTATTTTTCTTTTCGCTAATTACATCCCCCTCTCCTTCCCACATCCATTTTTCACTCCATGTTCTTAAAATTTTAATTACAGTTAAGAAAATTCTATATTGAAGCAGTTTGAAATCACAGTTTCTTGGTTGGAACACAGTTTTATGATTCTTTGGTTTACATTACTGTTGATTGTTTTTTTTCTCTAAGCAATAACCATGATTCTTTTTTCCTCTCATTTTGTCATTTTTTGTTCAATACAAATTTCTCGCATATCCCAGAACCTTTGTTCATCCCCTGCTCATCGACAACAATTAAACAATTTGTATAGATTGGATTGCATGAGTCTGATATGTTGTTGAGACAAAATCTATTTCATATTTTTAAGGAGTTATCATGTATGGTTGTAAAGGGACTATTTGCTAATCAATCATGCATGAAGGAATGAACTTTTTCAGCTGAGGTAGCCATGGCATAGGCAACATAGGGAGAGGTAATTGGAACAGAGACCCAATAAGGCCAAGATTATCCATACACTTTCATGCTGACTTGCAAGAGTTAGGCTAGTTATTTCAGGCTAGTTTTTTGAATTGGATTGGGAAAGGAGTGGTCCAACCTAGGCCTCCCTTCAAAACTCCAAAAGCCCTTGGTATTCCCGTGCCCCCTCATGTCTCATTGCAACTCGAGGTTCTCGAAAATGATGAATGACAAGAGATTGTCCACCCGACAGTCTCCCAACATCATGGCTAGCCCAATTTGTCCTTTCCTGCTCCCCCACCTATCAATCAAATTGGCCAAGCTACACCTGTCCACTCACCAGTTCAGTCCTCTCATGCTAGCAAAAGGTTGAAAACTGAGGCCCACCATGCCCATGACAAAGGAAAAGCCACTGTCGCCCCTTCCTCACCCTCCAATGGCTCTGATAAATCTGTGTCTTCCCAGATGCATTTGAGGGATGATTGTTCTCATGTGATCAACGCGATTAGGCCTAAAGGCTCAGCGCAACCAAAGGAAAATTCTGAGAAATCAAAGGGTGACAAAAACAATCAAGGAAATATTGCATCTCAAAGTGGGAAATATGGTTTTTGAGTTTTATTTGATTTATTGTTGATGACAGTTGACTTCAAAAGTTTTGGGTAACATATTTTCTTTGGATATATGAGTAATATATTTTTGGAAATAATTTCAAATATCAATGAGATAAATTGTCAAATGTGAATGTGATGGTGGGAGTGACAAGGAGGGGTGTTATGCTTAAGTTAACTAGTTATGTTATGATTGTTAAGAGCTAAAAGGGAGTCACAAGGGGTCCCACCTACTAGTTATTATTTATTTAAAACCCTTATTATGATTTATTACTCTTCCCTCTAACTAAAAAGTTGGTTTAGTTTTAGTTAACTTAACTAATGATGTAGTTTAACTACTTTAACCAATTCTAATTTGCCTAAAGGCAAAAGGAAAGGGAGGAACAAGAGGAGGATAGAAGGAGAAACATACTAAGGTTTTCTCTTTGAGTATATGTTGAGATAGTTCAATTTTCATTCATTCCTTAATTTATCACAAGCCTAATTCTTTTTTATGATAGCAGGGTCTTATTGTAGACAACAATATTCAAGGATGAATTACATCATTCAGACACTTGTTTTTTAGAGGTGTTGATCTATCTTTGATAGTCTGTGTAGACTTGTCTATTTGTGAATTAATTTTCATGACTGACAAATGATATTGTGCAAAGTCGAGTGGGCAACAATCTGTGGCAAGTTGATCTAGCTTTTAGAGTTCAGTTTTTGATTTTCTGTCAGAGGTCCTTTTGTATATTCCATCGGGGATGTCTAAGTTTGACTTTGGTCCAAAATATCTGCCTGAAATTTTGTAAAGAGAATGACTCTTTGGTGAATTGAATTGAAATAATGGATTGATTTATGTCTCATCTATCTTGATTATAATCTTCGTGTCTTTACTTCTGTCTCTACGCTTATTTCAACAACTATTATATTTAGAAAATCATATTAAAATGAATTTTCCAGCAAGCTTTTAATTGAAAAAAAGACTAGCCTAAGCACTTGTAATTAATACTTGTGAGTTAGGATTTTATTTTTGATGGCTATAAACATAGGGTGACATTCCCGCCTATTTTTTTCTAGCCAAGCAGAATCTAAAAATGCTTGAGTAAGATCATTTCATATCTTTTCCTCAACAATGCCCATGATTTGACGTGAGGTTATGAATTAAATATTCAGTTAAATATTAATATTAATAATTATAAACCCTTTTTCCATTTTTCTAAGGACTTTGGGTATATGAGGCTCATCACATGACTATGTAGATAGGATAAGGGAGCTTAAGCTTAATAAAAGGAATATTTTTAATTTCCAACAAGAATATGATAACAAGGGTAAAAATGAATGAAGTGATGGAACCGAGGGATTTAGATAAGCATTAAGGCTTTATATAGGTTTGGGATATTTTCAAATTTTGATTCATGGATGACATGACTATTTTGGATGATTGGTAAAGTGAAGGATTTGGGTGATAGGATCTTGACAAAGTTGGTGAAAAAGTTTTAAAATCTGAGTGGAAAGATAGCACAAGGAAAAAATGTTTCGAAAAACTTAATGTAAATTAACATGTGATAAAACTTAGTACTTGACCTTGTACACTCATTTGCAAAGAATGGGCTTCTTACCAAGTCTTATTTTTCATTAGACTTTCATGTTTAGTGTCAATGGCCTTCTCCCATTAAGGTCTCCCTTTCGCCTTCTCGAACACCTGTGGCTCATATAATTCATGGATATTTCCATTAAAGTTAATTATATATATATATATATATATATATATATATATATATAGATATAGATATATATATATACTCTCTCTTAGCTCTCGATGATCATCCCTCAATCATTTCACCCATATGAATATTTGCAATGGTTTTGTGTTACCACTTTGGTCTCTCATTTACATATTCCCCATCGAAGCTTTCACTATGATATAGTATACCTACACATGTATCGATATCATCAAAGTTAGATCTCGGAAACGCCTCCAACTTAGAATCCTCCCCTGCTTTAAGGTGTAGTTCTTGAAGCTTGATACTTGAATCCTTAGTCATAGCGAGTTGTTGGTCTATGATTTTTCCTTGAAGAAGGTTGGAAAGGTCTAAGTTCCTCATCAACTACAACATCTCTATTGAATCTCAACTAATTAATGTCAACATCAAGCAGTCTATAATTTTTATGACAATTGTTGTACACTGTAATCAAAATTTCTTTCTCTTAGGATCGAACTTGGTTCTCTTCTCTTTTGGAATCCAAGCATAGGGAGTATAACTAAAGACCTTAATATGATTGACTCTAGGCTTCCTCCTAGACCATGCTTGACATGGGTTTTTTTATTCACCACGATCCTAGGATATCTATTCAACAATACACAACTGTGAATACTGCCTCAGCCAAAAACTTGTTGGGAACGCACTTGTTTTCCATAGACTGAGCCATCTTTGTGATAGTGTGGTTTAACCTTTCAATAACTCCATTCTATTATGGAGTGTAGGGTGTAGTGAATTTTTTATTGATCCCGTGTTTAGCACATAAGTTATCAAATTCTTTTGAATATAATTTCCCACCATTATCAGTGCTAAGAGAGGTTATGTGACAACATGAATAGTTTTCTACAAATGCTTGAAACTTTTGGAAATCATTAAACACTTAAAATTTCAATTTCAGAAAATACACCCACATTTTCCTATTATAGTCATCAACAAACAAAAGTAAATACTTGGCACTAGTGACTAATGTTGTGTTCATTGTCCCACACATTTGCATGAACTAACTGAAGGAATCGATGTGCTCTCCAAGCTTGTCTTGCATAAAAGGACGCTAAGTTTTTCTACCCTGCCTAGCAAGCTCCACACACACCTTGAATCTGTTGTTGGATGTCAGGAAGTCTATCTACCAAATTCTCTTGAAATAACTAAGAGAAGTAGGTCAAGTTAATATGCCCATACCATTGATGCCAAAGTGTATTGATGTCTGATGCACTTTATGTTTCCAATGCATGGTCCTTTCTTTGTCGAATGTTATCGCCCACACCAAGAGAAATTGTATTCTTGGTCTCCTTGTCAACTATGTAACATTTGTGATTGCTAAAATTAACTTATAGCTAGGGGTAGTGTCTCATAATTTGACTAACTAATAGTATATTAAGTTCCATGCATGGCCATAGTATACATAAAAAAAACAACATTTTTCCTCCAAAGGAAATTTTCACATTGCTTTTTTCCATTACTATATACTCTTCCACATTATCAAAGATTATTGAATCCATAGAGGAACAAGCAATGTACTTTGTGAACTAGTTTTTTTCGTTGATGAAGTGTTGTGATGCACATGAATCAATGTAACAAGAAAGATGACCTGAGCTCAATTGTTGGTCACTTGGCCATGAATGCATAGAACACTAACTCTTCCATTGTATGCACTACAACATGAGCCCTTTGTTGAGTCCATCCCTAGTTAGCTTTCTGATCAACCAACCTCTTTCAATAATGTTTCTTCATATGGCCCACCTTGCCACAAAAGGGATGTATGATGTTCTTCAGATTTCTGGTTGCATCCTCACCACTGCCTTGACCTTTATTTTTTCCCACTTTCCTTTTCCCTTGACATTCAATCTAAAGGTCTATTCCAAACCCTCTGTCTCACTGCCACTACCAAATTGTTTCTTCTGTTTGTCCTACTGTAATATTTTATTGCATAGCTCATCAAAATTCAGGTCAACATTCATAGTGGTGATGTTCAAGGTCTCAATGAAGTGTCCATAAGAAAGTGGTAATACTTTCGACACGATTACCACCATGTCCTCTTCTTCCATATTTCGACTAATAGTGAACACATGTTCTTTGATATCCTTGATTTTGAGTAAATTCTCTTGCAAGGATGCACTCTCGTGCATCATGATTGAGATCAACATATTCTTCAGGAAGAAAGCTTTTCCCTTGAAACTCTTTCAAATGATTTCAAATCACCACATAACTCTTTCTTTTGTGGACATCGGGAAACATTTCATATGTCACAAAAAACTTAAGAAAATTAATGCTTCTCTATCTCACTCATCAAGCTTGTCCTAGTCTCTACTCGTAACTTGTGGTCATGATCCAAATTATTTTTGGCATGAAATGAGAGCAGAGATATAATAAAGATATGTACAGAGATATTTCAGATATCAAATAATATAACAAAAATATATCAGAGATGCAACTATAAACACAATGATACAGTAATGCACCATTTCTATTAATGAGTGAAGTGTACAAAACTGTAGAAATACAGAGTAAAAGACTCTTTAGAATGGTGACAAATTATCTTTGAGAAGAGATGTGATGGATACGCTCATTCGCAAGAAGATGAAGAAGATTAAAATGAGGCTCTAAAGGCCTTTTTAACATATATAAAATCCAAAACCCTAACTCCAGAAGATGAAAATCCAACAATTTAGAGGACCCCGTTTTGGGTAGTTTGGTGTATTAACTTCTCGGGGGCGTAACTTTGGCATATGATCTTCGTTTGGGGCGCACAATAGCTCATTGGAAAGGTATCATCGAGGATATTTATTTTGGGGGATGAATCAGAGCCTTCGATTATCACTGAGGTTCTCTATCTCAAAAAAACTTCATTTAGGCCCTCAAAATGGTCTCGGAAGTTTAGGAACAAAAAAAATGCTAAAAATAGTAAATTGCCAGAAGACTATTTTGGGCCAATTGGAATAGGTGGGTGGCCACCGATATCCACCTAGATCAGGTCATGTATCTTTATTTAGGATGGTAGCAACCAAGTACCCATATTAAAATATGACCATCGTATGTTACTTCCACATATTGTAATTCTTGTTGAACCTCTAGCTTCCCTCTAGCATGATTTTGGATAAAGAGGCCATGGGTACAAGTCACAAATGCAAAAATAAACATTGAAGCAAAGTAAAATGTTGAAAATAATCATGCTTTCATCCCTCAATCTACAATTCTAGAGTAAGAATAATCGTGTACTATCCCTAAACACTTGCATCATCCATTTATCAATAAAAAATATGTACATTTATGATAAATCTGGCTAGAAACAACCCCCAAAAACAAAAATTTTGATACATATTCTCAAAATAAACAGCAAAAGATACATAAAATACATATTTCTAATCAATCTTCCCACAAAAATTAGTGAAACACTTAGAAAAATGTCCATTTATCCTTGGATCTGCTGTAAATCTCAAAATCAACAATCAGTTCTTTTGGATATGCAAATGTGGGAAACAATACAGTTAAGAGTAGATTCAATCTTCTCCAAAATCATCTAAATTGTGAAAAATAACTAAGAAATTTCATTGAAAACATGCCATAGAACTCTGTGTAGTTAAAAATTCTTGGTTGGTGGTTGAGATTTATGATCCATATGTTAGAATATAAAAGATGGTTTGCTCGTTTTACCATTGATGATACCCTCGTCACCCAACCATAGGCCGAGGGCACCCTCCAAGCACCTTAACCTTGGCTGAGAATTCCTCTAGAAGCAAACCCTAGGCTAGATAGCCAAACAAAGGGTAGCACACCTTTTCCCAAGGATAGCACATCACAAAAAGCTGATCAGATAGTCCAAACCCTAGCCAAGAGATATTCAATTCAATACTGAAAACTTGCTGCTGCTGCAGCTGCATCTGCAGCTCTCCTCCACACATGTTCACCAGATTGGGAACTGCAGTGCGCACCAAACTGGGAACTGCAATTCTGAGATGCTGTCAAATGAGAACTGGAACCCTGTATTTATACTGGTTCTGCCAAATTTGCTGGGGATGACTTCTCCTTCTGGATATGTGTTTGTTCAGTATATTATTATTATTTCTAGCCAAATTCTTCTCTTGGAGGCTAATAACCTAATATAAATTATCTTCTTGAGCCGACAAGGCTTCTAGGGTTATTAGCCAACTCATTAGGGTTTTCTCTTTCTTTCCAGAGCCTCCTATTCTCATCAGGTTCACACATGGAGGTAAATACCTCCCACAACTACCATAATATTAACACTCCCTCCTAGCTAGAGAGGTGTTTATAGGTAATGGAATTGAGCACAAAACATACCATTTACCCGGTAGCATCAATATAGTCATCTAGACTATTTCATGACTAGATCATGAGCATCACCATCACCATCAGTTGCATCATCTCTTGAAACCATACTTCATCTGAGTAATTAGACATGATGCTGGATAAGTCACTCACACCATAGAGTGATACAAGAGCCACTCTTATAATCTAGAGGAGTAAATGCTCTGAACCAATTTCCATATGGAAAATCTCTGTTCATCATTCGTCTGGATGGTGATTAGTTCCAATAAAATGCTGATAGTCTTCAAGGTAGTTAGAACAAAAATAGAACACAAATGTGTCTATTCATAGTAGTATATAACTACAATCCAGTGGTTCACTACCACACCAAGTAACACACAAGTACTTGATCAACAACATAAGGTTGCGAACAGTGGAACATATCCACCATAGTAGTCCTCATCTACTGTCATGCAGTCTTCATAACAAACATCTGATAACAACCTGCACAGAAACAATGTTATGATATAAACTGATTTGTTTGGGCCAATCTTTCACTCACATCTGTGAGCTCTAAAAGAATATATGCCTCAAAATAGTGGAACATATCCACCACAGTAGTATATATCTACTGTCTAGAGATAGGTAGTCTCCATAGAAATCATCTTATGCCATCCTGCATAGAAAATATTGTTAACAATAAACTAAATCATCTGGGCCAATCTTTCACTCACGTCTGTGAGATATGAAAGAATATCTGCCCTCAGTTTAGAACATCAACAATGGGTTGTCTTCCCTATTCTTCTCAAACAAGGAAGAAGGATTGCTTCTGATTTTTGAGTATGGACCATTCCTCACCTTGGGCCATTCTTCCTACACTAATCAAAGTGCACCCTTGATAGAATGTATAAACCCTAAGGAATGTATGAGTCTGTACCACTCCTCACCCTGGGCCATTCCTCCTACACTAATCAAAGTGCACCCTGGAGAGAATGTATAACCCTAAGGAGTGTTTGTCCTGGACCATTCCCCCTACACTAATCAAAGTGTACCTTGGAGAGAATGTATAAACCTAAGGAATGTATGTCCCTGATTGCTGAGCCTGGACCATTCCCCACCCTAGGCCATTCCTCCTACACTAATCAAAGTGCACCTTGGAGAGAATGTATAAACCCTAAGGAATGATTGTCTGGACCATTTCCTCTATTAACCACAAGAGGAAAAGACTGTCTTGCATCAACCTCCAAAATGGACCATTCCTCATGTTAACCACAATGAGAAATCGTTGTCCGGCGAGGCAGGCCAGTCTTCTTGAGTAACCCTCAAGAAGAGAGACTGCCCTAGACCACTCCCCATGTTAACCACAATGGGAAGCCTCTGTCTATGATACATCAACAATCAAACTACTTCCCATGTTAACCATAATGGAAAGTCATTGTTCATCAAAAATCTCAATCCACTTTCCAAACAGGAAAGCATCTGTCCAAGATGGACTATTTTTCAATTTTAAGAATGAATGTTTTCAATAATGTTTTCAGTGCTCCCTCCTAACTTGGAGAGTCATTTCTTCCTTTTCCAATAGGAAGGAAGTTGTTTCCATGAGCTCTAGCTTGAGTACGCAAACTCTTTCATCTTGGATAGGAGCTTTACCAAAATGTCTGCTTATCTACTCATCTGTGGAGATATGTATTGGAGAATCATTTTCTCCTTTCTAGATTTCATCATGGATAATGTAATGCTTGATTTCAAATGTACTTTAGTCTGGAAAACTGTGAAGGTTTCATGTAGATCTGAACAATAGAGTATATCATAGTTGGAAAGCTGGAACATATCTAAGTGGCACTTCTTCTGTCATCATGAGATTTGGTCTACTAAGTAGTCATCTTGATGTTATAGGAAATCTTCACCATGCTTCTGCTGTGTATTAGAGGTTCTCCACCAAGTTATCTTCTTCTTATCTGCATACAGGAGTCTCTTTCTGGTATGCCTCAAAGTCTTGAGATTGCTTTTCATCTAATCTTTATTCACTTTCTCTGGAGAACATTCTTTGCATTCATCTGATGTAGAACTCCAACTCATGGATGTTGCAGATGATATAATGATTCAAGTAGTGATATGTCTGGTGTACTGGAACAAGTAATCATCGTAGTCTTCTCCCTCCGTTTGGGAGAACCTCTGGTTCTAGATCTTGCAATGCTTTTATTCATAAGTCTTCTATACATTGTTCTTCATCACGACTTCAAGTTCTTCTGCTTGATTGCTTGTATTGAGTTCATATCAAGCTGGTAATCTTTTGATTCTTGATACAATGACTGGTTGTTCTGGTTCCTCTTTCTTTCTTAGAATCCTCATGTTCTTCTTCATGTTTTTCTTTATCTCTTGGGTCCATGGAGTTTCTTATAGATTCCATGCCCTAGATATTCCACTTCTTCTTTTCATCATAGGATCACGTATCTGGATGAACAACCAGGAACACTTTAAGGCTTCTCTTCGAAGAAGTCTTCTTCTACGGTTGAACTGAACATGTACTGTCTTTCATGGTTGCTACCATGGATATATATATATATATATATATATATATATATATATATTTCATCATCTTCAATGGATCATAGGATTAGCTCCCTCCTAACCCTTGCTTCATGTAAGAGTGCATATAATCGGCTCCCTCTGTCTGATAGAGTCCATACTTCCATTTGCATCTTTATTGTCTTCTGCAATATATAATTGGATTTCTTGTCTAACAGAGTCCACTCTTCCATCTTTTTGTCTTCTACAAAATGTCATAAGTTGTTTTCCAATTTCTTCTTGATTGCTGACTTCTTTCTGTCTTTGCTTCTACTAAGTTTCTTCATGATTGATTTGGCTTATCTTGCAATAGCTTCCACATGATTTGTATTTCATTTTTTTATGTGCATTATCTAATGATAACTCTTTTCATCTTGTTTGTTCTTCCATAGGTATAGTTCTTCTTGGAACACATTATCTTCCAAGAGATAGATATACAAGATATGTACAGAGACGATGCAGACAAGAAATGTACAAGGAATAAGAAGAGTGGTGTTACCTTTTAGAAGAAGAAGTCTCTTCCATCCTGCTTAGTCTTCTTTGTAGGTTCCTTTTCTTCGACAATGGATGCTTCGTGTTTCTCTTTCCTTTTCTTTAGCTCGGGACACTGATTCTTGTAGTGACCGTACTTTTGACAGTTGAAGAATTGTACTTCTAAAATGTCTTTCTCTTGATTTGGCTTCCTCCTTGAGCCAAACTTCCTTTTGTTCCTGAAGTTATTGAATCTTGTTGTGAAGGCTTGATCATGATACTTATTTTGGGGTTTCTCTTTTGCATTAATCCTTGATTCTTCTTAAGCACAACATGTCTAAAGTTCTTCAAATGTCGGGTACTCCTTCCTTGTGTTCATGCTTGCGGAAAATGCATCCCATGTCTTGGGAAGACCATTGAGTACTATGTTCACCAATTCCTTCTCTGAGGTGATCTCTTCAATATCTTGTAGTTGATCTCTTAGCTGGGATATCCTTACAAAGTATGATGTTATGCTATCATCATCATTCATCTTCATGTCATGGAGCTCATTCTTCAGACTCATAACTTGTCCGATGTTTCTGACTGAGAAGATATTTATTAGGGCATCGTACATCTTCTTCAATGAGTCAAGATGGGAGATGTAGGGTATCAAGTGGTCTTTTATAGAATCCACTATGATACTCATGGCATTGATGTCAACATCCTTGAACTTCTCCATAGCTGCAACGTTCTGCGGTTCCTTCTCTTCTCCTTCTTCAAACTCTGGCTTCATGATCTTTCCTTTCACAATATCCAACACTTTACTATTAGCAAGGATGACGTCAATCCTTGTATTCCATGCTCTGAAGTTAGAGGCTCCATCTAACTTGTTCTTAGACTTCATAGAGTTTGTCATGGCTGCTTGACTTGGTCAAACCTTAGATTTGACCAGAAATCCAAACTTCACGTCTTGGTCTTCTGAGAGTACCAGGAGATGCACTGGGCTAGGGCGCACTGATCTATCTAGAGATTAGGTCAATCCATTCACTTAAGGTTCCTCAACAAGAGGTTTAGGGTTTCTGCAACTCCACCTGCTAGTAACCCTAGCTGTAGTGTCTTCGAAGCTGCTTCTGCTAGTAACCCTAGCGACAGTTCCTCAACGAGCTCAATATCCTAGCGGTTATGTTTCCTTCCAGCATTTAGACTGACTGAAGTAGGTGTGGGACCATAACCTGTTAGAATATAAAAGATGGTGTACTCGTTTTACCATTGACAATACCCTCATCACCCAACCATAGGCCGAAGCCACCCTCTGAGCACCTTAACCTTGATTGAGAATTCCTCCAGAAGCAAACCCTAGGCTAGATAGCCAAACAAAGGCTAGCGCACCTTTCCCCAAGGATAGCGCATCACAAAAATCTGATTATATAGTCCAAAGCCTAGCCAAGAGATATTCAAGCCAATACTAAAAACTTGCTGCTGCTGTAGCCGCACTTGCAGCTCTCCTCCACACGTGTGCACCAGATTGGGAACTGTAGTGCACACCAAACTGGGAACTGCAATTTTCAGATGCTGTCAAATGAGAACTAGCGCCCTATATTTATACTGGTTCTTCCATATTTGCTGGGGCCGACTTCTCCTTCTAGATATGTGTTTGTTCAGTATATTATTATTATTTATGGCCGACTTCTTCTCTTGGAGGCTAATAACCTAATATAATTATCTTCTTGAGCTGACAAGGCTTCTAGGGTTATTAGCCAACTCATTAGGGTTTTCTCTTGCTTTCCAGAGCCTCCTATTCCCGTCAGGTTCACACGTGGAGGTAAATACCTCCCGCAACTACCATAATATTAACACCATATAGTCTTGTATGGATCTTGATGACGCCCGTATGATGACAACCACTAAAATTTTCATTGGTGGCTATTTATTGTAAGATAGATTATTTGTGCGTTGATTTGTATGACCATTGATCCATATGAAAATCCATGCAATGGTTGATTTGTAAAAATGAGGTGAGGCTTGTCCTTTATGGTCATATAATGCTTCTGCTTAAATTTTTTTATAGGGTCCTTTCTTTAAACAATTGATTTGATTTTTTTTTTTTTTTTTTTTTTTTTTTTTTTTGNTCTGGAATCTGGCTTTAAAACCAAAAAATTTCAAACTTGGATTTCAAAACAAATAAATCAATCAATTCTAGTTTCAAATGATATGAATCCTTTTTGGCTCTTTGATGTGTCACTCTAGAAATCCCTTGATCCGACTTTGCTGACAATAGTCCCCAAGTCTTCACACTCACACAAATTGCATAACATCTAGAGTGTTGAAGTCACAAGTGTGGAAACCTTATCTTTCAAAGGCTCGATATTCTTGATATGACTTCAAAACTCTTTGGCTTTGATACCATATCATGATAACACAAACAGATACAAAATAATAAGGTTTCATTAATTAATGAGAAAGAAAAAACTTTCTTATAAAGGGTTACAAACTAGTCGAGTCAATCCACTTTATGAATGTCAGATAGATTGAGAAACACTCTAAAGTGAAATAAATAATAAAATAATATAAAGTCGAAGTGACTTTATGACCATTATAACATAACATTTACTTTAACACCCTACCTTAATGGTAAATCTGATAACTACACCAAGATTAACTTGGAATTTTACATATTGTTTAGGGCCCAAAGACATGGTGAAAATGTCTGTAGTTTGGTCCTCTATGGGATAATATTGCAACTCAATAAATCCATCCTCTACAAGCTATTGCAAGTGTGGAAACCTTGTCTTTTAAAGGGCCCTTGAGACTCTTGATACAACTTCAGACTTTTGTGCTCTAATAGCATATAATGATAACACAAATAGAAAAAGAAAACCAAGATTGCATTGATTAATGAAAAAGTGAAAGCTTTCTTTCTTATAAAGGGTTACAAGGTAGTCAAGTCAACCTTATGAACATGGGATATATCGAGAAACACACTAACGTGAAATAGAGCATAAAAGCATAGAATAGCCTAAAGTTGAAATAAATTTATTAATGCATGTCTAATATATAATTGACATTTACTTAAATATTGCGCACACATGGTTCAACTCTATTGCGCTTGAGTGATCTCTTTAGGGTACAATTGTTATGGTTTTGTGTTTCATTGCCTTGCTGTTTTTTTCTCGTTTATTGTAGGATTTTTGGTTTGATAGTTGGTTGCATTTGATCCTCTCTCTCTCTCTCTCTCTCTCTCTCTCTCTCTGATGCAGACCCCCTATCCCTCCTAAGGGTTGTGCGACCTCCCGGTCAGGATCTTCTGATTCTGGAGCTAAAATGGCTCTTCTAGTTCTGAACTGGAACCCTTCGGACAATTACATAGGTCCTTTACGAGTACCTCAATGGATGATTTGCCTGAAGAAGTTCAGGAGCTGCTGGATAATTTTGTTGATATAGTGGTGGATGAGCTCCCAAACTCATTGCCACCCATCAGGAGTATCAATCATCATATCGACTTGATACCAGGAGCAAGCCTGTTGATCAAGGTAGTGTACATATTAACATCTCTAGAAAATGAGGAGGTGAGGAACCAAGTCCAAGAATCGCTGGATAAGCGTTTGGTTAGAGAAAGTTTGAGCCCATGCGCAGTGCCAATTGTGTTAAGCCCAAAGAAAGATGGAGGATGGAGAATGTGCATAGACTCAAGAGCCATCAACAAGATCACCATCAGGTACAAATTTCCTTTACTGAGAATGGATGATTTAATGGATTGCTTAAGTGGAGAAAATTTCTTTTCCAAGATAGATCTGAAAAGTGGATATCACCAGATCAGGATGAGAGAAGGTGATGAATGGAAAACAATCTTTAAGACAAATGAAGGCCTGTATGAGTGGCTAGTTATGCCATTTGGCTTGATGAATACCCCGAGTACTTTTATGAGGTTGATGAATGAAATTCTGAAAGATTTCATTGGCAAGTTCATGGTTGTATATCTGGACAATATACTAATTTTTAGCAAGGCCAAAGAGGAGCATTTGAGGCACCTAATGCTAGTAATGAGGAGGCTACATCAGGAGAAGCTGCTGATCAATCTGAAGAAGTCCTCTTTTATGAAGACAGAGCTCATTTACTTGGGTTTTGTGATATCTTCAAATGAATTGAAGATGGATCCAAAGAAGGTGAAAGCAATCAGAGAATGGTCGTCACCAAGGAGCATGTTTGAGGTAAGGAGCTTTCATGGTTTAACAAGTTTCTACAGAAATTTCATTAGAGACTTCAGTGGAATTTGTGCACCAATGATGGATACAGTGAAGAAACGACACAAGTCCTTTAAATGGATAGAGGAGGCTGAAAGGAGCTTCAATATACTGAAGGAGAAGATAACATAATGACTAATTCTAATCTTGCCGAATTTCGAAAAGACATTTAAGGTAAGATGTGATGCAAGTGGAGTTGCAATATGAGCAGTTCTGAGTCAAGACAATCGAGCTGTTTCCTATTTCAACGAGAAGCTGAATGAGACTAAGAGAAAATACTCCACATATGACAAGGCGTTCTATGCCATAATTCAAGCATTGAAGAAATGGAGATATTATCTTGTCCCGCAAGAATTTGTCTTGTACAATGATAACCAAGCTTTACAATTCATAACCTGATAAGAAAAACTGAATCAGAGACATGTAAAATGGGTTGAATTTTTGCAGAATTTTACTTTTGTCATAAAACATATTGCTAGGAATGCTAATAAGGTTGTTGATGCGTTTAGCAGGAGATGTTTAATTCTACAAGAATTCCAAGTGAATACCTTGGGGTTTGAACACCTTAAGGGTATGTATTGTGATGATATAGATTTCAAAGAGGCCTACGAAGCATGTACCAGCCCTATACTGAGTGATAGAAGTCAGTGGACAGAGTATATGGTTCAGGAAGGATTGTTGTTTAGAGGAAATCAATTGTGCATACAAATATGCTCAATGAGGGACAATCTTCTGAAGGAGAAGCATAGTGGAGGATTGGCTGGACATTTCGTCCATGATAAAACATTTACACAGTTGAGCAGCTCATACTATTGGCCAGATATGAGAATAGATGTGATAAAGTTGGTGAATAGATGTAGAATCTGCCAACATGCAAAGGGGAAAATACAGAACATTGGATTGTATCAACCGTTGCCAATACCAGAGAGGCCTTGGGATGCAATAAGCATGGATTTCATGTTGGGATTGCCAAGAACACAAAGGGGATTCGATTCCATATTTGTGGTGGTGTATAGGTTTTCAAAGATGGCACATTTCATCCTATGCCAGAAGACCAGTGATGCAACACATGTTGCAAATCTGTTTTTCAGAGAAGTTGTGAGACTTCAAGGCCTACCCAGGAGCATTGTCTCAGACAGAGATAGAAAATTTGTTGGTCACTTTTTGCGGACATTTTGGAAGAATATGGGGACAGATTTGTCCTTTAGCTCAGCTTGTCACCCTCAGACAGATGGGAAGACTGAGGTGGTAAACAAAAGTTTGGAAAACTTATTGAGAAGCTTGGTTACTAAACACCATAACCAGTGGGATTAGATTCTGCCACAAGCATAATTTGCATACAATGACTCACCAAATAGAAGCACTGGAAGGAGCCCATTCCAAATACTCTATGGAATGCAACCCAGGGGAGTGTCTAAGTTAAGGGACTTGGAACAAGGAGAGATCAGAAGCGTTGGAGAAAAGGATTTTGCTGTTGAGAGGTAGAGACTCCATGGTCAGATCAAAGAACAATTACAAAATTCTAACTAGAAATACAAGCACAGAGCTAATCAACATCACAGGGAACTTCATCTTGAAGTGGGAGATCAGGTTTTATCACATCTCAGGAAGGAAAGGTTCCCTAGGGGAACATATAACAAATTGAAGATGAAGAAGATAGGACCCTTTAAGATCTTGAGGAAGTTTGATGCAAACACCTATGAGATCGAACTGCCAGATGGTGTAGGCATTTCACCCATATTCAACGTCTCAGACCTGTACCCTTACAAGAAATACGACACATAAGGATCAGAAGATCAAGGAAAGATTCAGTGAGAGAAGCAGATGCTTGTGGCAGAGAAGCTACAGATGGAGAAGATTCTGGATCAGAGGATTGGCAAGAAGACCAGGAGGAAGACTTATTTTGAGTATCTGGTCAAATGGAAGGGACATCCAATAGAAGATGCCAGTTGGGAAAATGAAGCTACTATCCAGAAGAAGGGAAGGTCAGTAGAGGATCTCATGGACAGGAGTCCATGAATTTTTTTGTCAAGGGGAGTATGATGCAGGAGCATCATTGGCAAGAGAGTAGAGATGGTACCACCAAACATGTGAGAGTTCTCCTGGAAATTCAATGTGGCAATCCAACTGATTTTGAGATCTGCCTCCACTCAACGCCAAAATTCACCTTCGGAGACACGCTTGAACCGATGCTGGGTTTTCCCTTTGGAGCAAGTTTTTGAAATTGTAAAATAGAGCAGAAGTTTCCCCTCTCCCTCCTAAGGGCTGTGCGACCTCCCGATCAAGATCTTCTGATTCTGGAGCTGAAATGGCTCTTCTGGTTCCAAACTGGAACCCTTTGGACAATTACACAGGTCCCTTATGAATTCTCAGTTGGCTTTTTTAGACGCAAAGCGTGAGCTCCCACAGCGTGCGACTAAGGGCTGTGACCAAGTGCCAAGCCGAAAAGGCGCTTATCGGGGACCGGGACTTCCCGAGTCAAGTGTCCCGTCTTCTGGTCTCTCAAACCTTCGGTAGCCGAAATGTTGAAATGGCCTAGCGCTCGCTCCTTTGGGATTTTGCGTTTTGCGAAATTTGGATGCAAGGGATATCCTTGCACCTTAGGGTCTCCGGTCGCTGAAAAGCCGAAATACTCGGTGCCTATTCCTTCAGGATTTTGTGTTTCATGAAATCAGGATGTGTGGGATGTCCTTTCTCCTTAGAACCTCCGGTCGCCGAAAAGCCGAAATACCCGACACCTCTCAATTTTAGGATTTCACATTTCGCGAAATTAGGATACAAGGAGTATCCCTGCTCCTTGGAGTCTCTGGCTGCCGAAAAGACGAAATGCCCAAATGCCAAAATGCCGAAACACCTTGGCATTCAATCAACAACTTACAACAATCCCTGTGATCGACGACTCACGTCGAATCGCGATTTCGCTATTTCGCGATTCGGGGTTCTGAGGGACAATAACCTCTGTCTTTCCAACTCTCGGTACCCGAAGTCTCGAAATGGACCAACGGTCTAGATCGTCCTGTGATAGATAGATTTGATCGAATCGTGACTTCACGATTTCAAGATTCAGGGTTCTGAAGGACAAGAGCCTCTGTCCTTCCACCTCCCGGTACCCAAAGTCCCAAATGGACGTCGAGAACCTCTCGCCGCTAACCTCCTCGCAACTCTACCTGATCTGGTGACCTGCGGGGTTTCAGTGTTCCTCCTCAAGGATTCTCCACCATCCGTTTGGATTTTAGAACTCTCCTCCTGGATCTATGCAGGGTTAAAGCCTGTGCTCCTTCCTTCAATTGGACAACCTATGGGGATTTCCACCTCGATTCAACGTTCGATGATGTTCTTCCTCCTGAGCTTTTAATCGATTTCGACTTAGGATATTTCTAAGTCTGTGAAGACTCAGTCTTTGCTCCTTCTAGGGAATGGGTTCTTGGATCCTGATAACACTTTTCGAAGTGTTATTCCTCCTGAGCTTTGTTTGGTTCAGACTCCGGCTCCCATGCACTCCTTGCGTCTGAGGGAGTTCGATAGCTCATATTCACAACATTTTCTCTCTGTCTCGATGCACACCTTGCAGAGCTCCCAGTGAAGAGGAAACAATTCCACAAAATTCCTCCCTGGCTTGATGAACACCTTTCAGAGCTCCAAATGAAGAGAAACAATTGAAACTGCCAAAATCTCACAGTTCCATTCACTTGTTTATAAAACAGAAAATAAAAGGAAAATACACACAGTCCAAGCACAACACATTTGGATCAATTTTCCATTCTGTTCTATTCATAAGTGCCCACTGGCTACATAATACATACAAACTACAGTAGCTCCAAAAACTGATATTTTCTGCTCACTTGCAATTCTCTCACATATCAATTTCTCTCTTCTCTCTACCTACCGCTAACTGGATTACAAACTTTTTCATAACCCAAAATATCCCTAGGATTTTTTTCCTGGTTACTTGCCTACTCTAAACCTTATCCTATGCTATCTTAGATCAGTCACTTTCCAGAGTTGAAGTGGAAACTTCTGTTCTGTTTTACAATTTCAAAAACTTGCTCCAAAGGGAAAGCCGACATCGATTCAAGCATGTCTCCAAAGGTGAATTTCGGCGCTGAGTGGAGGTGGATCCCGAAATCAGTTGGACTACAACGTTGAAGTTTTGGGAGAACTCTCACGCATTTGGTGGTCCCACCTCTACGTGATTACCAACGATGCTCCTGCATCATACTCCCCTTGACAAAAAAATTCATGGACTCCTGTCCATGAGCTCCTCTATTGACATTCCCTGCTTCTGGATAGAAGCTTCATTTTCCCAACTGACATATTCTATTGGATGTCCCTTCCATTTGAAAAAATACTCAAAATAAGTCTTCCTCCTGGTCTTCTTGCCAATCCTTTGATCCAGAATCTTCTCCATCTGTAGCTTCTTTGCCACAGGCATCTGCTTCTCCCACTGAATCTTTCCTTAATCTTCTGATCCTTCTGTGTCATCTTTGTTGTAAGGGTACATGTCTGAGATGTTGAATATGGGTGAAATTCCCACACCATCTGACAATTTGATCTCATAGGCGTTTTCATCAAACTTCCTCAAGATCTTACGGGGTCCTATCTTCTTCATATTCAATTTGTTATATGTTCCCCTAGGGAATCTTTCCTTCCTGAGATGTTCTAAAAGCTGATCTCCCACTTCAAACTGAAGTTCCCTGCGATGTTGATTAGCTCTGTGCTTGTATTTATGGTTAGAATTCTGTAATTGTTCTTTGATCTGACCATGGAGTCTCTGCATCTCAGCAGAAAAATCCTCTGCTCCGACGCTTCTGATCTCTCCCTGTTCCAAGTCCCTTAAATCAGACACTCCCCTGGGTTGCATTCCATAGATTATTTGGAATGAGCTCCTTCTAGTGCTTCTTTTTGGTGAATCATTCTATGCAAATTTTGCTTGTGGTAGAATCTGATCCTACTGGTTATGGTGTTCAATAACCAGGCTTCTCAATAAGTTTCCCAAACTTCTGTTTACCACCTCAGTCTGCCATCTGTCTGAGGGTGATAAGATGAGATGAAGGAAAAATCTTTCCCCATCTTCTTCCACAACATCTACCAAAAGTGACCAACAAGTTTTGTGTCTCTGTCTGAGACAATGCTCTTGGGTAGGCCGTGAAGTCTCACAACTTCTCTAAAAAATAGATTTGCAACATGTGTTGCATCACTGGTCTTTTGGCATGGGATGAAATGTGCCATCTTTGAAAACCTATCCACCACCACAAATATGGAATCGAATCCCCTTTGTGTTCTTGGCGATCCCAACACAAAATCCATGCTTATTGTATCCCAAGGCCTCTCTGGTATTGGAAACGGTTGATACAATCCAGTGTTCTGTATTTTCCCATTTGCATGTTGGCAGATTCTACATTTGTTCACCAACATTATCACATATGTTCTCATACCTGGCCAATAGTACGAGCTGCTCAACTGTGAAAATGTTTTATCATGGCTGAAGTGTTAAGCCAATCCTCCACTATGCTTCTCCTTCAGAAGATTGTCCCTCATTGAGCATCTTGGTATGCACAATTGATTTCCTCTGAACAACAATCCTTCTTGAACCATATAGTATGTCCACTGAATTCTATCTCTCAGTACAGAGATTGTACATGCTTCATAGGCCTCTTTGAAATCTATATCATCACAATATATATCCTTAAGGTGTTCAAACCCCAAGGTCTTCACCTGGAATTCCTGTAGAATTAAACATCTCTTGCTTAACGCATCAACAACCTTGTTAGCATTCCCAACAATATGTTTTATGACAAAAGTAAAAATGTTCATAAATTCAACCCATTTTGCATGTCTCTTATTCAGTTTTACTTGTCGGGTTATGAATTGTAAAGCTTGGTTATCGCTGTACAAGAACAATTCTTGCAGGACAAGATAATGAATCCATTTCTTCAATGCTTGAATTATGGCATAGAACTCCTTGTCATATGTGGAGTATTTCCTCTTAGTCTCATTCAGCTTCTCGCTGAAATAGGCAACAGGTCGATTGTCCTGACTCAGAACTGCTCCTATTGCAACTCCACTTGCGTCACATCTTACCTGAAATGTCTTTTTGAAATTCGACAAGATCATAATTGGTCGTTCTGTTATCTTCTCCTTCAATATATTGAAGCTCCTTTCAGCCTCCTCTGTCCATTTAAAGGAATTGTGCCGTTTCTTCACTGTATCCATCATTGGTGCACAAATTCCACTGAAGTCTTTAATGAACTTATTGTAGAAACTTGCTAAACCATGAAAGCTCCTTACCTTGAACATGCCCCTTGGTGACGACCATTCTCTGATCGCTTTCACCTTCTCTAGATCCATCTTCAATTCATTTGAAGATATCACAAAAACCAAGTAAATGAGCTTTGTCTTAATAAAAGAGGACTTCTTCAGATTGATCAACAAATTCTCCTACTGTAGCCTCCTCATTACTAGCGTTAGGTGCCTCAAATGCTCCTCTTTGGCCTTACTAAAAATCAGTATATCGTCCAGATATACAACCACGAACTTGCCAATGAAATCTTTCAGAATTTCATTCATCAACCTCATAAAAGTACTCAGGGCATTCGTAAATCCAAATGGCATAACTTGCCACTCATACAGGCCTTCATTTGTCTTATAGGCTGTTTTCCATTCATCACCTTCTCTCATCCTGATCTGGTGATATCCACTTTTTAGATCTATCTTGGAAAATAAATTTTCTCCACTTAAGCAATCCATTAAATCATCCATTCTCGGTAAAGGAAATCTGTAACTGATGGTGATCTTGTTGATGGTTCTCAAGTCTATGCACATTCTCCATCCTCCATCTTTCTTTGGGCTTAACATAGTTGGTACTGCACATGGGCTCAAACTTTCTCTGACCAAACCCTTATCCAACAATTCTTGGACTTGGTTCCTCACATCCTCATTTTCTCGAGGTGTTAATCTGTATGCTACCTTTTTCGACAGGCTTGCTTCTAGTATCAAGTCGATATGATGACTGATACTCCTAATGGGTGGCAATGAGTTTGGCAGCTCATCCACCACTATATCAACAAAATTATGCAGCAGCTCCTGAACTTCTTCAGGAAAATCATCCATTGAGGTACTCGTAAGGATGACTCTGGGCTTCCTCACCACAATGAACTGTATCTCTTGTTCTTCCTTGACTTCTTTCAGGAGTTCCTTCCCACTTATAAGAAGTATGCTTGTGTTGGATTCCTCTTTCACTCTCTTCTCCTCCATTGGCAACAACATATGCATCCTACCATTCTTCTCCAATGTATATGTATTTTTCCTCCCATCATGAATGACACTTTTTTCAAACTACCATGGTCTTCCCAACATAATATGGCATCCATGGGAATTACATCACATAGGATTTCGTCTTTATACCCTCCTATTTTAATTTCAACCAGGCATTGTTTAGTGATTGTTACCTGGTGTCCTTTTTGTAGCCATGGGACTTTGTATGGCCTTGGATGTGTAGTTGTCTTCAGCTCCAATTTCTCCACCATATCTATGGATACTAGATTGTCAGTATTCCCACTGTCAATGATCACCTTGCATACTTTATCCTTAGCCTTGCAAGTTGTCCTGAAGAGACTGTTTCTCTGCACTGGTTTTTCAATTTCTGCCTCCGGTTTTAAGAGAACTTTTCTCAACATCAGGGATGCTCCATCCTTTGCTCCCTCTGCTTCAACATCTCTTCATTGTGCTTCTGAAATGTGAGCTTCTCCTCCTTCCTTCTTCTTCTCGGGACATTCCCAAGACATGTGCCCTACCTTTCCACAGTTATAGCACCTTAATCCTCCCCCACCTCTTTCTCTAGAAGAGGTTCTTCCACCATTCTGTCTCCCTCGTGAAATTCCTCCTCGTTCTGAGTGATTGTGTGGTTTCTCAACCTCATCCTTAGACTGATGTGCTCTGTCACTGTTAAATCCCTTTATTTTGCTTGGGATCGAGCTTTTACCTCTTCCTCGCTGGTTCTGTTTTCTGGCTAGCTTCTCCTCTACCTTCAATGCAAAATGATAAGCATCTTCCACCATCCTCACTGACATCATGCTCAGCTCATCCTGGACTTCATATCTCAAGCCATTTACATACCTGGCAACTTTTTCTTCGTCTCTCTCCTTCTGTCCAGTTCTTTCAGCCGGTAGAACTCCTCGGTGTACTCCTTAAATGTCATTCCTTTCTGTCTCAGGTTCTGTAGCTTCCTAAATAGATTGATCTGGTAATCTTTGGGTATGAACTTAGCCTTCAGTTTGGCTACCATCCTGTCCCAACTCTTTATCCTTTGTTTTCCTTTACTTCTCCTCTCAGCCTGCAGTTTGTCCCACCACAGTGCTGGATTCCCTTTTAACCTAGTGACTGCCTGCTTCACCTTCTTATCCTCATAGACATATTCATAGTCAAAGTGTTTGTCCATGGACCTTATCCAGTCCAATAGTTCTTCAAAATCTATATTTCCCTCATACATGGGACCTCTATCTTAGCTCTGCCTCCCAATCTGGTAACTGCTCTCAACAAACGTTCTTCTGCAACATCTTCTCCTGCAGCTTCTTCAAACTCTACCTCTTCACTTTATGCATCACTGACATCCCCAATGTTAGGTGCTCTCCTTTGTGCTGCTTCCATTGCTTCTATTTGGGCGCGAAACTATTGCATCTCCCTTTCTACAGAACGGTTGGATAAAGGTAGATCTCATCTTCTTGGCGACATTGTGTTGACTGTCTGTCACAAACAGAGTATAGCTTCGAGTTTTCTGTCTCCTTCTTTTTCCCCCTTCGCCTGAAATATACAGACAAAAAATGCACTTTGATACCACATGATGTAGACCCCCTATCCCTCCTAAGGGCTGCGCAACCTCCCGGTCAGGATCTTTTGATTCTGGAGCCGAAATGGCTCTTTTAGTTCCGAACTGGAACCCTTCGGACAATTACACAGGTCCCTTACGAATTCTCAGTTGGCTTTTTCGGGTGCCAAGCGTGAGCTCCCACAGCACGCGACCAAGGGCCGTGACAAAGTGCCAAGCCGAAAAGGCGCTTATCAGGGACCGAGACTTCTTGAGTCAAGTGTCCCGTCTTCTGGTCTCTCGAACCTTCGATAGCCAAAATGTCGAAATGGCCCAGTGCTCGCTCCTTCGCGATTTGGCATTTTGCAAATTCTGGATGCAAGGGATATACTTGCACCTTAGGGTCTCTGGTCACCAAAAAGCCGAAATACCCGGTGCCTATTCCTTTAGGATTTTGCATTTCACGAAATCAGGATGCACGGGATGTCGTTGCTCCTTAGAACCTCCGATCACCGAAACGCTGAAATGCCCGGCACCTCTCAATTTCGGGATTTCGTGTTTCATGAACTTAGGATACAAGGAGTATGACTGCTCCTTGGAGTCTCCGGTCTCCGAAAAGACAAAATGCCCAAATGTCGAAATGTCAAAATGCCTTGGCATTCAATCAACGACTCACAATAATCCTTGTGATCGATGTCTCACGTCGAATCGTGATTTCGCTATTTAGCGATTTGGGGTTTTGAGGGACAAGGATCTCTATCTTTCCAACTCTCGGTACCCGAAGTCTTGAAATGGACCAATGGTCCAGATCGTCCTGTGATTGATGGCTCTGATCGAATCGTGACTTTGAGATTTTGCGATTCAGGGTTTTGAAGGACAAGAGCTTCTGTCCTTCCACCTCCTAGTACCCGAAGTCCCGAAATGGATGTCGAGAACCTCTCGTCGCTAACCTCCTCACAGCTCTACCTGATCCGGTGGCCTGTGGGGTTTCAGTGTTCCTCCTCAAGGATTCTCCACCATCTGTTCAGATTTCTGAACTTTCCTCCTGGATCTATGCAGGGTTAAAGCCTGTGCTCCTTCCTTCAATCGGACGGCCTGCAGGGATTTCCACCTTGATTCAACGCTCGACGACGTTCTTCCTCCTGAGATTTTACTTGATTTTGACTTAGGAGATTTCTAAGTCTGCGAAGACTCGGTCTTCTCTCCTTCTAGGGAATGGGTTCTTGGATCCTGATAACACTTTATGAAGTGTTATTCCTCCTAAGCTTTGTTTGGTTCAGACTCCGGCTCCCACGCACTCCTTGCGTCTAAGGGAGTTTGATAGCTCAGATTAACGGTGTTTTCTCTTTGGCTCGATGCACCCCTTGCAGAGCTCCCAGTGAAGAGGAAACAAGTCCATAGCGTTCCTCCCTGGCTCGATGCACACCTTGCAGAGCTCCAAATGAAGAGAAACAATTAAAACTACCAAAATCTCACAGTTCCATTCACTTGTTTATAAAACAGAAAATAATAGGAAAATACACACAGTCCAAGCACAACACATTTGGATCAATTTTCCATTCTGTTCTATTCATAAGTGCCCACTGTCTACACAATACATACAAACTACAGTAGCTCCAAAAACTGAGATTTTCTGCTCACTCGCAGTTCTCTCACAGATCAATTTCTCTCTTCTCTCTACCTACCGCCAACTGGCTTACAAACTTTTTCATAACCCAAAAATATCCCTAGGGTTTTTTTCCTGGTTACTTGCCTACTCTAAACCTTATCCTACGCTATCTTAGATAGGTCTCTTTCCAGAGCCGAAGTGGAAACTTCTGCTCTGTTTTACAATTTCAAAAACTTGCTCCAAAGGGAAAACCCAACATCGGTTCAAGCGTGTCTCCGAAGGTGAATTTTGGCGCTGAGTGGAGGCGGATCCCGAAATCAGTTGAATTGCCACGTTGAAGTTCCGGGAGAACTCTCATGTGTTTGGTGGTCCAACCTCTGCGCGCTTGCCAACGATGCTCCTGCATCACTCTCTCTCATATGAATCTAAAGATGGTATCAGAGTGAGTGTGAACCTTCCCTGTGTTAGTGTTTCATGGAAACATGCATAGGAGATCTAGATAAAGCATGCACACACAATGCTTATCAAGAAAAGGAAGAGAGATTCAATATGGAAGAATGAGAAAATATATTCACATACTCCAATGAGCAGATGATTTATATATAGATCATGATCAATATGATACAATGAATGAGTAGAATACACTCATATATAGGGCAAAACATTCCATAATTAAGAAAAGAAATCAAGTAGTTAGATTTTCTTAGGAATGCATGCATGCATAATAGTGATGGTAAAAAAAAATGTCTAAAATAGAACTAGTCAGTTAACTCCCACTGAACTAGTGTGTCGAAAATAGAAATTTCTCCAACACCCCCCCCTGAACATCACTATGGAGTAAAAAATGAGTCCCGGCTACTAGGCCATTTTAGGTACTCATGTACAATGTAACTAATGAACATTGAATAAAAGTGAGGAAAGAGGGAAAACCACGTGGGAACAAAACCTCCCCTCAAAAGATAATGTATCAAAAGAAGAAAATAACAGCTGCTAGACAACTATGTTCTTCATTGCAAGACGATCCCGCAAAGTCTGAAACTTCTGCTCACTGAAAGTCTTCGTGAAGATGTAGAAATATTTATGGATCTAATGAAGTCCTTTGGCAACCTGTTGGGCTTTGTACCTCTTGATCCGGTGGACCCATATGCACTTGAAAATATTCCTTTCTGGTGGAAGTGGAACCATATTCTAAGTCTGGTTCTGTAGGAGTGAGTCATAATCCTTCTGCATAGCTGCTTTCCATAATGGATTTCCCACAACCCTATTGTAGTTCTATGGATCAATATATTGAACCATATAGCAATGCATGGGCATCATAGGTTCTGAAGATGAAAATACATGAGAAGGCTCCTCATGCTGGGATCGAGTCCTTGAATCCAATGGATTCCCTGCAAGGTTGCATGCTTCCTGAAGTGTGGTTTGTGTCTTCTTGGGCATATGATCAAGCTTTGGCGCTGGATTCTTATCTAGTTGTACTACCTTCTTATTTCATGTACAAAATTTGAGTGTATGAATGATCTCTGATGTCTAAAACTGATGGAAGAACAAGAGTATATGCATGTTTCATTGGAGGTGCATGCAAAGTTCTCTCCTTATATGTAAGTAGAATAGAGGAGTCATCGTCAAAAAACTTAGTGAATTTATACAACCTTGACTTGTGATCCACCTCACCAATTGCAATGATGGAATTGTCATGCATGTCAATTACTGGAACTAAATCTGATGTAAATTCAACCTTTTTACCTTTCTGAGTGATCTGATAAACTGAGAGAAGATTCATAGAAAGCTTTGGAACATGTAGAACATTCTCAAAAATTCCATTGTGGAGTTCCACTCTCCCTTCTTCTGCTACTGCTACTAGAGTATCATCCCCCATGAGAATAGGGGGTCTTGAACATAGACTCAAAGAAGAGAAAACTTCCTCTTTCACTTCCATATGATGGGATGCACCAGAATCTATAATCCATGAATCAGATGAGGAATTAATTGCAACCAGAGCATGATGATTACCTTTCTTAGGAGCAGGATCTTCTTCCTTCTGCTTCTTGAATCCCTCTGGAATGGAATTTCCAAGGTTGTTCTGCTGAAGTGCCTGTGCCATAAGATCGATCTGTTTCTTCATGCATGTGGATTCTTCATGATTCAGTTTATTGCAGTAAGTGCACTACTTTCCCTTCTTCTTATTATTCTTGGAATATGAAGAGTCTTTGGAACCTGAAGAATCATTAAAGGGTTTGGAATACCCCTCCTTCCTGTTCTGTTTGGATGACCCTTTTCCATCATGCATGGTGAGTGCATGTGCTTTGGGATATTTCATGATGCCCATATGTATGAGTTTTGTCTGCTTTTGTGTAAGAGACTCAATGAATTGAGCCAACGTAGGCATTTTCCAATTTGTTCCAAAAAGACATCTGCCATAATGGAAATTGGAGACATATACAACGTATTCTGGTCCTAGCTTGGCCAAGTTTGTTAGAATACATTGTTTCTCTTGTGTAGACTTATCAATACCACATTCACCCAAGCTCAATAGCAAATATTTAAGTTTAGTAAAAAAATCTTGTATATTATCAAAACTTTTAGGGTCTAAGGTATTAAACTCTACCTCAAGCATATGACCTCGCATCTCATCCTACTTTCCAAAGAGTCCTTCCAAGGTGGTCCAGATCTCATTTGGAGTCTTGCATGCAACAACATGAAACCATAAATCAGTGGAGATCAACTCAAGAAGTAGCTCGGTGGCCTCATTCTTATGGTTCACCCATCTCATCTTCTCAATTGCTGATGTAGGTTATGTTTCTGTCGCCATCGTCAAATTATACAGTCCTTTTCTTTTGAGTGGGAATGTCGCCTTGGGCTTCCAATCAAAATAATTTTATGGTGTGAGGATTACCACCAATTTTGACTGTATAATAGTTGTCTTATCCATCTCTGTCACTATTTCTAAGAACCCCTAAAAATTTACTCTCAATTTGCAAGTGAAAAATTAAGAAATCACGTCAAAAAGGGCACTTTAAGTGAAAGTTCGTATCAATTTCAAGAGATGATATTCCGACTTACTTTTTGATCAAATGGTGAGGAATATTTCCAAACAGTTGAAAATTCACTTCCAAAATGGGTCAATTTACTTTCCTCATCAGTCGTTTCCTCAAAAATTTAATATTTTGGGAGCAATCACCACTGAAAGGTACGACCACGGATTCGTATCAGTTTCAAGAGGCTATCTTGCGGTTTACTTTCTGAGCAAACGGTGAAGAATATTGTCAAACGGTTGAAAACCCACTTCCAAAATGGGTCGATTTAGTTTCCACATGTTCCGTTTCCTCAAAAACGTAATATTTTGGGAGGAATAACAAATGAAATGTACGACCACAGATATAGCTCGTCGAAACCCCGATTTTCCTTATTCTTTGGCTTGTTTGGATTTCTCCAAGAAACATAACTATGATACCATGTTAGTGTTTGATGGAAACTTGCACAGGATATCTAGATAAAGCATGCACAAACAAAGCTTATTAAGAAAAGGAAGAGAGATTCAATATGGAAGAATGAGAAAATATATTCACACTACTCCAATGAGCTGATGATTGATACATAGATAATGATCAATATGATACAATGAATGAGTGGAATACACTCATATATAAGGAAAAAGATTATATAATTTAGAAAAACAATCAAGTAGTTAGCTTTCCTTAGGAATGCATGTATGCATAATAGTGATGGTAAAAATAAAAAGTCTAAAATAGAACTAGTCAGTTAACTCCCACTGAACTAGTGTGTCGAAAATAAAAATTTCTCCAACACCTTGCTCATTTCGTTGGTGGTTGAGGTATTCTTCTTCATTGTTTGTGTTGGTATCATCTATGATCAGAGCTTGCATGTAGAAGAATACTTAACTAGTGGACTATAAGGGTTGTTTTCTTCATGGTGTTAGTGGTTGGTGAAAATTTCCCAATGTGTGTGTTTACTTGCAAATTTATTTTAGATGCATTTCCTGAGTTGATCTGAGCCTATTGGCTAGTGGCACCATTATTTTTTGATTGAGGAATGATGCTGACATCATTATTAATAGTTATCGAGAACTAGGGTTTGTGATCACCTTCCTAGGGTTTAAACCTTCTGTCAAGGGCTTAATTCGATCATTGATCCATAGCTTTTTTATTGGCAGTATTTCCCTGTGGGTTGTTGCACTAAGTTTTTTCAGACATCTCTTGTTTTGGGATTTTCTTAGGTGTTGATTTATTGTTGGTAATTTTGTGGAGTTAAATTAGAGGCATAAGGGCGCTTTTATCAACCCATTTTCACCCTATACTGGTGTTATATTTGGAGTTGTTTATTGATGCCATTTTTTGTGAATGTTTTTGATAGAGTGTTGCTTTTGAGAGCCTTAGAAAATTATTGATTGACACTATTTATTTGGGTGGATTTTATGATATTTACCAATAAGGCAACATAGTTACCAATTTCAATTCAAATTTGGTACGATATGAAATAAATTCATATCCAAAATTTGAAATACGTAAACAAATCTATAATATATCCAAAATTCAACAATATACATGTATATCCAACATTTGATGATATACCTAACCCTGTTTTTTTTTTAATAGCACATCTTACCATTGTCCATAACTAAATAATTTCAATTCCCATTTTTTGTTTTCATCGTACCCACTCTTTTCAAATTTCCCATATCTCGTTTCATTCAAATAAGAAGTGGAGAAAGTTCGCCTATCATTTAAAAGTTATAATGTTGAACCAAATTTTGATTTTAGATTTAATCTCTTCTTTGTTTGCTGGAATCAATGCAGACGACATTTTGCTAGAGTAAAATAATACACTATTTGAATTACACCATATCTAAAGGGTGCTTACATAACCCATCATATTTTACTTCCATTCATGAGCATTCAATACAAGCATTTTCCAAAAGCAAAGATATTCCTAAGATATTTTCTCTACAATAGGAAGTTGTTCTTTTGATTGTAGGTTGAATACATAACTATCAAAACAAATTGAATTAATACATAATGTTATATACATAATAAGTAATAAACAAAGCTAAAATAATAATAAAATATAATATAATAATGTAATAATAAATAATAATAATAAATGTGAAGTCGTAACTTTTCATCCATACAAATTGAATCCTTAAAGACATTACAACAATAACTTAATTAAGTGAAAATTGATCACAAGGGTAACCCCCGGTGACCAGGAAGATGACTATGAATGAATTCAATACAAGGTTGTACAAAATGGAAGCAAGACCTGACCAATTGGAAATAAAGATCATTCAAAACCAAGTTAACTTACAAGTGAAACAAACTAAGCTGAATGATACAATTATTAACTTACAAGAGGAAGTTACTAAAAATCACAATGAAGTAATGAGTTGTCTACAAGGCCTCATCAATTCTAAAAACATCATTGTTCCACAACAAAACTCCTCAAATGCTTCAAACCCCTCGAACCCATCTAACTCACAAAATCTACAAATAAGTATACCCCTGTCTAACACAAAAATCCCACAAATAAATATACCCAAGGGCATGGTAGTTCCTAGCCAATTCCCTCCATATTCCAACCAAACAATCTTTGTGATGCAGGAGCATCTCAAGCAAGCCAGCGCGGAGATAAAAGATAGATGGAAAAACACCCATCGGAAATTTTGAAAACGTCTTGAAATATTAATGAAGTCGTCAAGTGGAGGCACACTTGTATAATGTAAAAGGACCTTGAGCGATCCGCTCTCGTCCTTAGTAGGTAGAAGGCATTTATAGTAGTTAATGCAAGTAGACAGAATTTAATGCGTAGATTAGACAATTTAGAATGAGAGAGGGAAACAGGATATCGACACCCTCATTGTGTATTGTAACATAGAATGGGATTATGTCAGTTGAGAGCATAGAGCATAGAAGAGAATAAGCAGAGAGTTGTGTAGAAGAATTCCATGTACAAAAGTTCTGGATTAATACAAAAAGGGTTTTGATTCAGACTCATGGTGTTCAAATATTCTCTGTGTATGTATTGTTGAATATGATGCTCATGAATGTTTTACTCTTTCTATCACGCAATTGTTGTTTATGCTATGTGTGTATGATTTCTTGTTAAATGTTTGAAATCTGAGAGAGAGAGAGAGTAAGGGAAATGAGTTTCAATTGTTTCTCTGTCTGAGTGAGTAAAATTCCTGCAAGGAGTGCAGTGGAGTTTGTCCGCAAGGAGTGCGTTGACAGAATTTAGAGTTCATCTCTGAAAACTCAGGAGAGATAGATTTTGCTCTCATTCCGTCATAAGTGTAGCTAAGCACAGGAGCCGTGCAAGGAGTGTGCAGGCCGAGTAAAGTCTCAAAGTTGCGAACCTGAGAAATTGTTGATGGACTACTGTTGCAGGGAGTGCACAGAGTCGAAGAACTTTAATTCCTTGGAGTAATTGAGGAATTTGCCACAAGGAGTGTGTGCAGGAGTCTTCTTCAAGACTCGGAGTTGGAGAAAGCTCAGGAGGGATAGAGTCTCCATAGTCATAGAAGAAAGCACAGGAAGTTTTCGCATAGGAGCATTGAGAAGGCCTCGCAAATTTGTGTCGTAGGTGGTTAAGTACCATGAGAAACACTTTGGTAAAAGGTTGCAGAAGTCCTTGAGAAGGAAGGAGAATGGACGGTCGAAATTCTCCGTGGAGAATTTGCGAAGTCCCGCGAGCCGTCAGATTTTGCAGAATAGAAGGGGAGTTATGGCGAGTATTTTCAAAGGGTTCAAGCTCAGGAGAGACAGAGCCATAGATTCAAGCCAACAGGGGCCGTTGGATTTGCCTGAGGATTTCCATTTCGGGGTTTCGTGGATTGAAGTCCCGAAATCTTTGCATTAAGACTTGCGAAGTGCGAAGTCCTGAAAAGGCGGAAAGTCTAGTTGTGGGACCAGCGTCGGAAATCATGTCGAGAGTTGACATTTCGGGACTTCGGGAAATAGAAAGTTGGGATTTCGGAGGTCGTGGAGCAGAGTTGCACGACATCGCAACTCGCGAACTCATGAAAGCTGAATAGCCGAAATTGACATCGGGATTCGGGAATTCAGGGTTTGCATTGACAAGAGATTTTGGTATCGAGAGTCTCGAACTTCCGATACACGAAAAAATGTGTTGACCGTTGGGTCAAGCAGGGGATCATAGCCGTTGATTTATTTTGGTGACCGAACCTTGGATTTCGGAAATTCAGATTTCGGAGGTCTGCAGGATAAGACACTTGATTACGGATTCGCAAAATCGTGAAATCTGATCTCCCAAAGTGTAAAGGGGGAATTCCTCAAGGTTATTTGTGGGTGAAGATTTCCCGAAAGGGAAATAGAAGAGCCAAGTGTTGAGAGCTCTTCGGGCCAGTGGAAGAGGAAAGATCCTATGTGCGTGGACTTCTGACCTGCGGGTTTGGAGGGCTATGTCATCTTTGGTATCAGAGCACAGAAGAGTTTCTTTGCTTTCTGTAGTAGGGAAAATAAGTTTCACCATGCCGCCGAGAAGAAGGGGTAGGCAGATGCCTTATCCAACCATGGAGAGAGAGATGCATGACCTACGCGCCAGACTTGAAGACATGGAGACATCATAGAGGTGCACAACTGATGCTGGAGATGTTAGTGATTCCGAAAGTGAAAATGAAGCTGGACATGACGAAGAAGAAGTCACAACAGAAGATGCAGAAAATGAATGCTTGCTTAGAGCTGTTGTAGGAATGAGTGCAAGGGCCAAGATGGACATTCCATTTTATGAGGGAAATTTGGATGTAGAGGAGCTTCTAGATTGGATTAGAGCGCTAGACACATACTTTGACTATGAAGATGTCGAAGAGGACAAGAAGTTCAAACATGCTATCACGAGATTAAAGGGACATGCAACATTGTGGTGGGATGAGCTACAAGCTGACAGACGCTGCCAAGGTAAGCAAAAGATCAAGAGTTGGGATAGGATGATCGCAAAGATGAAGGCGAAATTCATCCCCAGAGATTATCAAATTACTCTGTTTAGAAGAATGCAGAACTTGAGATAGAAGCTGATGACAGTGAAGGAGTACACTGAAGAGTTCTACAGGCTGAACATCAGGGCATGTCATCGTGAAAGTAATGATGAAAAAGTTGCTAGGTATATGAATGGCCTGAGATATGAAATTCAAGACGAGATGAGCATGATGACCATCCGAATGGTGGAAGATGCTTATCAAATGGCTCTAAAGGCAGAAGAGAAGCTGAGCCGAAAGCAGGGTCAAAGAGGCCGAGGCAGAAGTCAAGCCAGGGGCAAGTCAGTTGTCCAAGATAGAAATCAGAAGCCTAAAGAAGAATGGAAGAAACCTCAACCTCAGATTGAGAACAACGGGAGCTCACAGTGAGGGCAATATGCTAGACAGGGAAGACAATATACTGACCCAAGAGGAGATTATACTGATAATAATATTTTTCCTTGTACTAGAGGTAGAGGAAGAGGAAGAGGCGGAGTGATAAAATGCTTCACGTGTGGAAAGGTTGGACACAAGTCTTATGAATGTACAGACAAGAAGAAAGAGGAAGGGGAGAATCACATTGCCGAAGCACAAAGGTAGAATGTTGAAGCAGAGGACGCTGAAGGTGGAAGATCGTTGATGATGCAAAAAGCTCTTTTGACACCAAAGAAGGAGGTGGAGAGTTCAGTCCAAAGAAACAGACTTTTTTGAACTGCTTGAAAGACCAAAGACAGGGTATGCAAAGTAATTGTGGACAGTAGTAGCACGGATAATCTTGTTTCAACAGAGATGGTAGAAAAAATGGAGTTGGAGACGATTGATCATCTAAGCCCATACAGAGTTTCATGGCTACAAAAAGGACATCAGGTAACTGTCACTAAACAGTGTTTAGTTGAATTTAAGATAGGAGGATATAATGATAAGATATTATGTGATGTTATTCCTATGGATGTTTGTCATCTATTGCTGGGTAGGCCATGGTAGTATGACAGGAATGTGATTCATGACGGGAGAATGAACACATACACCCTAGAGAAGAATGGGAGAACTCACATGTTTCTTCCAATCAAAGATAAAGATGTGAAACCTGAAGTAAGTAACACTATACTTCTCATGAGTGGGAAGGAACTTCTTACAGAGGTTAAGAAGAAGGAGGAACCACAATTCATTCTGGTCAGGAAGCTAAATATTGTTTTAACCAGCACAAGGGTGGATGATTTACCAGAAGAAGTTTAGGAACTACTGGAAGAATTCACTGACATAGTAGTGGACAAACTACCTCGTTCGTTTCCACCGATCAAAAGTGTGAGCCATCACATTGATCTCATACTGGGAGCTATTTTTCCAAACAAAGCCGCGTACAGATTGACGTCGCAGGAGAATGAAGAGGTCAAAAGACAAGTCCAGGATTTGTTGGACAAAGGTTTGGTCAGGGAAAGCTTGAGTCCGTGTGCTGTTCCGACAGTACTCTGTCTGAAGAAAGACAGAGGTTGGAGGATGTGTACTAACTCAAGGGAAATCAACAAGATAACCATCAGGTACAAATTTCCATTGCCAAGGATGGATGATCTGATGGATTGCTTGAGTGGAGCAATATATTTTTCGAAGATTGATTTGAAAAGCAGTTATCACCAGATTCACATGAGGGAAGGTGATGAATGGAAGACAACCTTCAATATTAATGAGGGGTTGTATGAATGGCTTGTTATGCCATTTGGCTTAACAAACACACCAATTAATTTCATGAGGTTGATGAATGAAGTCCTCAAGGATTTCATCGGAAAATTTGTTATCATATATCTTGGTGATATATTGATTTTCAGCAAAATAAAAGCTGAGCATCTGAAACATTTGGCTATAGTGATGCAGAGGTTACAACAGAATAAGCTGCTGATAAACATGAATAAATCCTCATTCATGAAGACAGAGCTCATTTATTTGGGGTTTGTTATTTCCGCAGATAAGTTGAGGATGGATCCAGATAAAGTGGAGGTAATCAAGAATTGGCCATCATCGAAAAATATCTTTGAAGTTTGAAGTTTTCATGGATTGGCTAGTTTCTACCGAAAATTCATTAGAAATTTCAGTGGAATTAGTGCACCGATGATGGACATAGTGAAGAAGAGACACAAATCTTTTCACTGGACAGAAGAGGCTGAGAAGAGTTGTAATCTATTGAAGAGGAAAATCACGGAACAACCAATTCTGGTGTTGCCTGATTTCCAAAAGACATTTTAAGTGAAATGCGATGTAAGTGGATTTGCAATAGGGGAAATCTTGAGTCAAGAAGACAAGCCGATAACATACTTTAGTGAAAAGATGAATGAAGCGAAAGTGAAATACTCGACTTATGACAAGGAATTCTATGCTATTATACATGCATTGAAGAAATGGAGACATTACTTGATCCCGAAGGAGTTTGTCTTATACAGTGACAAACATGCACTGCAGTTTGTGACTCAACAGGAAAAGTTGAATCAAAGACATGTTAAGTGGGTTGAATATATGCAAAATTTCACTTTTGTGATTAAACATATTTCTGGTACTACTAACAAAGTTGTTGATGCTTTGAGCAGGAAGTGTTTGCTATTGCAGGAGTTTAGGGTCAAAACATTGGGTTTTGATGATCTCAAGGAGATGTATCAAGATGATCTAGATTTTAAAGAGGCATACAAAGCAGCTGAGAATCCAATTCTCAAAGATAGAAGCCAATGGGAAGAATACATGATCCAGGAAGGATTACTGTTTAAAGGTAATCAACTTTGTATTCCAAAATGCTCCATGAGGGAGAATTTGCTGAAGGAGAAACACAGTGGAGGATTGGCTGGACACTTTGGTCATGACAAGACGTTCGCAAAGTTGAATGACTCATATTTTTGGCCAGGAATGCGAGCAGACATCAAAAGATTCGTGGACAGATACAAAATTTTCCAGCATTCGAAAGGCAAGAGGCAGAATGCAGGATTTTATCAACCATTGCCCATACCTGAGAAGCCGTGGGATGCAGTCAACATGGACTTCATATTGGGTTTTCCAAGAACACAAAGAGGGTTTGACTCAATCTTTGTGGTGGTGGATAGATTCTCCAAAATGGCACACTTCATTCCATGTCAGAAAACCAGTGACGCAACTCACATTGCGAATCTGTTTTTCAAAGAAGTCATTCGACTTCATGGCTTGCCAAGAAGCATAGTTTCGGATCGAGACACTAAGTTCGTAGGACAATTCTAGAGAACCTTATGGAAGAAGCTGGGAACAAAATTTTTGTTTAGTTCATCTTATCATCCTCATATGGATGGACAAACAGAAGCAGTAAACAAGAGTCTGGGAGACTTACTGAGAAGCTTGGTGATAGAACACCACAACGAGTGGGACAACATATTACCATGGGACAACATATTACCATAGGCAGAGTTTTCTTATAACGACTCAGTCAACAGAAGCACGGGACAGAGTCCATTTCATATCATCTATGACATGCAGTCGAGAGGAATTTCTAAGTTGAGAGGTTTAGAATAGACTGTGACTAGGAGTGCTAGTGCAGAAGATTTCATAGAGGCGATGAAGGAACTTCACAACCAGGTGAAGGAATGATTGTAGAGTTTGAGTCAGGAATATAAGCAGAGAGCAGATCAGCACATAAGGTAACTTCAATTTGACGTTGGCGATTTGATCCTCTCACATTTGAGGAAGGAAAGGTTCCCGAGAGGAACATATAATAAACTAAAAATGAAGAAAATTGGACCATGCAAGGTCTTGAAGAAATTTGGGGCGAATGCTTACGAGATTGAATTACCTGATGGGATTGGAATTTCTCTGATATTCAATATCTCAGATTTTTACCCATATAAAGCTGAGGAAGCAGAAGTAGGAAATGAACAGCCAGAGGTTCAGTGGCGAAAACATATGCCAGTTGCAGAAAAGCCGCAGATGGAGCGCATACTGGACAAAAGGGTTAGCAAAAAGACCAAGCGAAAACAATACTTTGAGTATTTGTTAAAATGGAAGGACCATCCAGTTGAATATGCTAGCTGGGAGACTGAAGCAATTATCCAGAAGCATGGATAGACCATGTGCAAGCTCATGGACAGGAGCCCATGAAAAATTTCAAGCAAGGGAGTATGATGTAGGAGCATCTCAAGTGAGCCAGCGCGGAGATAAAAGACAGTTGGAAAAGAACCCAGCGCAAATTTTGAAAACGTCTTGAAATATTAATGAAGTCGTCAAGTGGAGGCACACTTGTATAATGTAAAAGGACCTTGAGCGATCCACTCTCGTCCTTAGTAGGTAGAAGGTATTTATGGTAGTTAATGCAAGTAGATAGAATTTAACGCGTAGATTAGACAGTTTAGAATGAGAGAGGGAAATGGGATATAGACACCCTCATTGTGTATTGTAACATAGAATGGGATTATGTCAATTGAGAGCATAGAGCATAGAAGAGAAGAAGCAAAGAGCTGTGTAGAAGAATTCCATGTACAGAAGTTCTAGATTAATACAAAAAGGGTTTTGATTCAAACTCATGGTGTTCAAATATTCTCTGTGTATGTATTGTTGAATGTGATGCTCATGAATGTTTTACTCTTTCTATCATGCAATTGCTGTTTATGCTATGTGTGTATGATTTCTTGTTAAATGTTTGAAATCTGAGAGAGAGAGAGTAAGGGAAATGAGTTTCAATTGTTTCTCTGTCTGAGTGAGTAAAATTCCTGCAAGGAGTGCAGTGGAGTTTGTCCGCAAGGAGTGCGTTCACAGAAGTCAGAGTTCATCTCTGAAAACTCAGGAGAGATAGCTTTTGTTCTCATTCCCTCAGAAGTGCAGCTAAGCACAGGAGCCATGCAAGGAGTGCGCAGGCCGAGTAAAGTTTCAAAGTTGCGAACTTCAGAAATTGTTGAAGAACTACTGCTGCAGGGAGTGCGCAGAGTCGAAGGACTTTAATTCCTTGGAGTAATTGAGGAATTTTCTGCAAGGAGTGCGTGCAGGACTCTTCTTCAAGACTCAGAGTTGGAGAAAGATTAGGAGGGATAGAGTCTCCATAGTCGTCGAAGAAAGCACAGGAAGTTTGCACATAGGAGCATTGAAAAGGCGTCGCAAATTTGTGTCGCAGGTGGTTAAGTACCATGAGAAACACTTTGGTAAAATGTTGCAGAAGTCCTTGAGAAGGAAGGAGAATGGACGGTTGAAATTCTTCGTGGAGAATTTGCGAAGTTCCATGAGCCATCATATTTCACAGAATAGAAGGGGAGTTACGACGAGTATTTTCAAAGGGTTCAAGCTCAGGAGAGACAGAGCCATAGATTCAAGCCAACAAGGGTCGTTGGATTTGCCCAGGGATTTCCATTTCGGGGTTTCGTGGAGCCTGAAATCTTTGCATTAAGACTTGCGAAGTGCGAAGTCTTGAAAAGGCAAAAAGTCTAGTTGTGGGACCAACGCTAGAAATCGTGCCGAGAATTGACATTTCAAGACTTCGGGAAATAGAAAGTCGAGATTTCGGAGGTCGTGGAGCAGATTTGCATGACATCGCAACTCACGAACTCACGAAAGATGAATAGCCGAAATTGACATCAGGATTCGAGAATTCAGGGTTTGCATCGACAAGAGATTTTGGTATTGAGAGTCTCTAACTTTCGATACGTGAAAAATGCGCTAACCATTGGGTCAAGCGGGGGATCACAGCCGTTGATTTATTTTGGTGACTGAACCTCGGAGTTTGAAAATTTGGATTTCGGAGGTCTGTGGGATAAGACACTTGATTACGAATTCACGAAATCGTGAAATCCGATCTCCCGAAGTGTAAAGGGGGAATTCCTCAAGGTTATTTGTGGGTGCAGATTTCCTGAAAGGGAAATAGAAGAGCCAAGTGTTGAGAGCTCTTCAGGCCAGTGGAAGAGGAAATATCCTGTGTGTGTGGACTTTTGACCTGCGGGTTCGGAGGGCTGCATCACTTTGCATATCCACCTAGATCCAAACATGAATTTTCAAAATTTGATAGGAATGAAAAACAAGGAGTGGTCTGGTTTAACAAGGACGACAAATATTTTGAAATCTATGATATCTATAATGACGATGAAAAAATCAAATATGCATCCATGCAACTAGAAGGAGATTCATATAATTGGTACATGTGGTGGAAAAAAACAAGGTACACAATAAGTTGGAATAAGTTTAAAGATGACTTTTTAAAAAGATTTCAAGGTATTTGTTATCACACAAGTTGTAGGTTGGGAAAATCCCAACCCAACCACCAAATGGTGACAACTAAGAGAAAACCTACCCACTGTCACCTTAGGCAGGTGTTCCTGTCACTTTAGAGGTGAAGTGGTCACCTCAAGGGGGGAATCCCGGTGACCCTAGGGGGGAATGAGATGGAAAGTGTGATGTATGAATGAATATCCCTATAGATAAAGTTTCTATGTGTGGAGAAGGGCTTTAGTAAGGTCTTGATGGTAGCCAAGAGTTGCCAAGAAGTAGTAGACCTTGCAAATGTTGATTGTACATGCCTGAGACACAAGAAAAACAACGATACACGCCCAAGTATATGATGGACAAGAAATTTAATATTGTTGCCCCTAATTGAAATAGTTAGTAACAATATATATCAACAATAAAAATGATAATGAATTTTGCAAAATAAGTTTCCAAAAGTCTTGTTGAAAGAGTAAGAGATACACTAGAAACAACTACATCAACCCAAGTAAGATAGAATTAGAGTTTAGCAATGAAAGAAGGTTGTAAATAAAAGTGTTTTCATAAATATTTTTCAGCCTTATGTCTATAGAAAACTTGTTGTCACAACAATAAATTCAACCACCAAAACTCACAAAGAATCCACCCAAAAATTGTGTTAGACCAAGTAGATAAAAGTGGCAAACTCTTAGCTAATTCTAACGGTTGAAAAGCAAGTTATGAGTGAAATAAAGTTACGTTTTATGTATCCCTAATGGATAAATATGAAATTTTATAAAAACAACAAAAAATACTCCTTTAGGGGGGACACCCTAGTGGCTAAGAGGTGCTCTAGGCAGAAGGAACAAAACTCAAATTGTAGAAAGTTGAAATGACAAAAAATCATGTTTCCCAATGCACTATTTTATTTATCTAATGCAAAAAGGTAAATGATTAGTGCCTTGAATATTTTGTTATGGAGTCAAAGAGTGATTTAAATATACTACTTCCTTGGGGGTGTAAACCCTCTTAATCCCCAAGGAAAGTATAGCTAACTAGAAGAGTGCTAAGAGGGTGTAAGCCCTTTTGCTTTTCCTACAACTTCCTTAAGTAACAAATTATTTCCAAGACAAAATTAATGAGCTTAGTGGGGTTGTATGCACTTATACTCTCCAATAAGTTCAACTAGTTAACCTTGCAACTAAGAAAAAGAGACAATAACAAGATGAAACCCTTCAACTAGAGAAAGAATCAACAGGATAAACTTCTACTTTACCAAGAGTTATCCATCGATATGCAAGAGAAATTCTCCATAGGAGGTAGCACACCACTTCTTTCCACCAATAGAAAAGTAACCATGACAAAATTCAAAAGAGAGAGATAATCCTTAAGGGTAGCGAAAATTTCAGCCAAGTACTTCTCCAAATGGGAGAGTTATGTTATGAAATGAGATTCACATGATCTCTATTTATACAAAAGTCTTAAAACATAATTTGTCCACTTATCAAGGGTAAAAAATAAGATAATGGGTCAACAACCAAATAATAATAATTAATTTTCACTCGTTGAACCAAAGTCTTACTCCTTGAACCAAATAATAATATTTAATTTTCACTTTAACACATTAGAAACCCTAAAAGTAAAATGATGTCACCCCTTTAGGCAACGTTTTGACACTTTTCCAAGTCGTTGGAGAAGAATAAAGAGGTTGTTGGGGATCCTTGATCCTCCTCTTCATGTGCTAGGTTCAATCCATGTCTCCTCCGAAAAATCATGCTAAGTGTCAATGTGCAAGAACTCCATCACCACCAAACCTCCTCAAGCATGACGTCAAGCCTAAAAAAGTGACGTTTTGCTTCTCCTAGGCAAGTCGTTTGGGTAATAGGGGATGGGTAAGATACTCCATGATTCCATGTAATCGTCCAAAGGAACGTCTCTATGATCTGGTGTGCAGGTCTACAACATCCAACCTGTGGGATTTTTTCCCCATGGAAGCCCAAGTTAGACTTGTTCTCCCAAACTTGGCCACCAAGCAAGGTCATACAAAAAAAAAGGCTATGCCCTCCAAAGATATCAAGTCAAAGATATCATGATAAGTGTAAACCACATCTAATAATCAAGGCACCTAAACATGTGCATCAAAACTACCTCATCAAATTAAAAAAATTCTCTAAGACCCTATACAATTGACCAATTTTAGGTATGGGAGGGGTGTCATAAAAGTCCTATTGGGTCGACCAAAACCCTTAAGGAGGGGATGCTTCCAAGGATGGCCTTTCAAGGTCATGTAGTGGATTATGAGGTGGAAAGGGATTTAGAATTCATAGGTCAATGAGTTTCATTAAATACAAGGGATCGTATTGTCTCATTTATGGGTGCCTTTGTAGGGGGTTTGTTGCACCTTCACTTTCAATGCAACCTTTTTCCAAGCCCATTTATTGCCTTTTATTATTTTAGGATGTTTCTAGGTTGAAGCCAAGGTGGGGCTTCTACCAAAGCATGAAAAATTATGCCCACCTTGACTCTACCTTGGTCACATCATGCTTCCCCAAGTTGAAACATGTGTGGGGCTTCTACCTAAGCATTAAAAACAATGCTCACACATGCTCCACCTTGGTTGGAATTCTGTATTAATTATTTTTCACAGGTCCCATTGGGTTCTTATGAGAGAGACATTTAATTATCCTCGGGATCCCTGGGTGAGCATATAGAAGGTTAATTATTGGATTTTATCTTTTTCCAACAACCATCCTCTTGGGCCTCTAGCCCCTTCTTCCCATGAAATGAGGTACATGCCCGTCTTGGGTCACTAAAGTCAAAGGGCCTAGAAGAACACAATATGATGGGAGTGTAATGAGTGGAAAGTGGTAAGTATGGTAGATAATGGTATGATAACTCCTTAAGGTAACCCCAGTCACAAACCTTCCCCAAAGGTTGACCACTTACTAGGAAATCTATGACATCGTTGATGCTTAAATTTGTTAGGATCGAAACAAATATCTCATGAGGATACAAATCCCCCTGCATTTTTATAGAGGCGGTACTCCTTTCTGTTCAAGATACTCTTGGAATTCTATATTTTCAAAATAATATAGGAATTTGAGAAAGTCCACCATCATATTCAAAGAAATATAAAGGTTGCATAAAATAAAATATTTTGTTTTATTTAAAGAGAATTCATGAGAGGTGACCAGGAGCCTCACACATCACATATTTGAAAAAGATAAGAAAAATTTCCTCACAACCATCATAGTTAAAATAAATAGTTTTGATCACATAAAATAAAATAAAATGGTCCACACACATAAGAGAACTTTAATATAGTAAACACATGTGGATCTCAAATAAAGAAAATGTGAGATCAATCTCAAATATTTTATGCTAAAAAATCAAAGTTATAAAACACCGTCAAAACTGATCCCGAATTAGTTCTCTTGGGATTTCTGAGAAATATAAAGTTTTTTACAAAGCTTTGAAATTTAAATGCGTTTGTCCAAAGGACTGGGATTGGGGCTCCCACAAACCATAAAGAAAATATAAACAAGAAGTAAGTTGTGGAGAGGAGATGGCGGGCGATGACAGAGTAACAAGACTATGATTTTCTCTCTCGTGTTTACTTGCTTGTTGTTTTCCTTTTATTTTCCTCGTTGGTGGTTATAGGAACCATCTCAACTACTGTTTCTTGGCCTTATTTAGTTAATTTATCAATTTCCTTTTTAAACCAATATTCAATGTAATTTTTCATTAGCGAAACATTTATTTCATGGATGATTTTTATATTAAATAATTCTCCTTCCAAATATCTTAAGTCATGAGAAATTCCATGTATTGCCTCCTCAATATCTTGATTTTTCATAGAATAATCAACCGACCAATTATCTATCTCTTCTTCGTTATATTCAATCATGCCGTAACATTTTCAGTTGATAACCCTTTTAATATCTCGACTTGTTCATCAAATTGTTGCCTTGTCATAAACATTGAATTGATAATTAACTTAGGATATTGCACCTCATTAGTGCTTCCTTCCAGATCTATCTCTGTGAGTTTTTTGAGTAATTCTTCTCTTTTCACTATGGCTTTGCTACATGCTTGGACAATGTTATTCAAATTCTTGATTTTTTGTTTCCAACAGATATTCATGAAAAATATGTGCCCTTGAACCGAAATAAACAATATTTTTTGATACCTCTCATGCTTCTATTATCAGTGTCATTCTTGTTGATACTGAGAGGGGGGTGAATCAGTATCAAGTACAATTTAAAACATTTTTCAACTTATACTTGAACCATTCAATTATATCCAATTATAAATGAACAATAGTATAAGAGTTACACCAATACACCACAATACACCATGCACAATATATGAGAAATAATCAATAGTTTTTGTTCAAGGGAAGTAATGACTTCCAAAGGTAGCTACAGCTTCCAAATGTAAAGGGAGGGATAAACCTCCAAGGGGAAGATACAATCCTCCAATATAAATAGATATCTGAACTCTCTATCCTTTCCCCTTCCTTCCACCCAAGAATATATGAGAGATAACACAACTTTATTCAATTCTGGTCTGTTCAGAAGACCCAACTTGTACAGAATTTCCCGCGCTCAATATTTAACATCTGATTCTGAATCTCGCACACAAGAAACTACAGTCCGTAATCTTTCCAATGGCAGTGGTCCCACTGCATTTGGAGTCTGTATGAAAAAGTTATGACTGTTTTACCAGGAACACCTGTTTTTTGACTAGTTTCAGGACTGGTCACAAACCCTATATTCCACAGAGTATATCTCCATAATTATAGCGAATCAAGAGCTGAACTTTTTACCAGAGGTACCTTGATATGTCATCTCACTACCATAGAAATTTCACCATCTGAATCATTCTAGAAAAAAAGTTATGGCAAAAATGGTAAGATGACCTGAAAATAACATACCTTAGAACACATCTCCAAAAGACTTCATTCTCCCTTGAAATCCGGCCTTCTTTTACCTCTTCTTCTCTCTGAAATTCAACTTGTATCAAATGAATGTATAATGA
>ML790848.1:389157-407612 GCA_009831015.1 Picea engelmannii
AGAGAGGTAGTGGGGGGGCCCAGAGGGCCCATAGTGATAATAGTGGAGGTCATTCAATGTAAGGTGGACTAGGTCCACTATATTATTAAATAAGGCCCACTATGGTAGTTAGATATAATAAATGTAAGAGGATTTCTTAGAAGATTCTACTTCTAGAAGATTCCTCCTCTAGAATGTTCTTAGGTGATGGTAGAACTATATAAAGGGGTTCAAGCAATGTAATGAGACATGAAGAGAAGTATTGTATTTGGAGTGGTAGCTCAATAGGAGGATGCCCCCTCGAAGAGGCAAGTGAACAGGAGAGGATCCCTTCCATAATAAGATCCATTGTACGGTGTTGCCCTACCTCAAGGGTTTCTATAATAAAGTTGTGATTTTCTATATGGTTTCATAGATCTTGTGTGGTGATTGTATTCAGATATATTTGGATCTATTGTGATATTTTGTGATATTGCAGTTGGTACAAGGAAAACATATTTTTTCTACAGAAATTATAGCCTCTAGATGGTATGGAAAAGAACAAGGTGAGAGACTTAAAACTCAAATCAATTAAATACTTCCTTATTGATCAAGTCTTGTATTGGAAAGACCCATTGGGAGTTATTTTGAGGTGCCTAGACCCAAAATATTATGTATGATTTTCATGACAGTTTATGTGGGGGGCATCATTATTGGAGAACCATGAGATACAATATTCTCAGGGCTAGGTACTTCTGGCCTAGTCTGTTCACCGATGTTTTTGCTAAGATAAAAGCTTGTGTTAAATGTCAGAAATTCTCTGGAAAGAAACAGCTCAAGTCTTTGCCATTAAAGCCTGTGGCATCTTCGAGACCCTTTCAACAGTGGGGCCTAGATTTTATTAGGGAAATTCATCCTGCTTCCAGTGGTCAACATAGATGGATCTTGAATGCTACAAATTACTTTACTAAGTTGATAGAGGCTATCCCTACAAGGAATGATTCCCACAAAGTGATCATTGGTTTCCTTGAGGACATTATGAAAAGGTTTGGGTGTCCAAACATAATTTTCATTGATAATGCTGCATCTTTCAAGGCTGAACCATTAATTCAGTTCTATGAATAGTTTGGGATCACATTGGTTCACTCTACCCCTTAATACCCCCAAGGGAATGGGCTTGCAGAGTCCTCTAACAAAAGCCTGATAAAGATCATTAAAAAGTTGTTAAAGGACAACAAAAAGGCATGAGACTCAAAACTCAAGTTTTCTTTATGGGATGATAGAGTGACAACAAAGAGGTCCCTAGGCTTTTCTCCTTTCCAGCTGGTGTATGGAGTTGACACCATTTTTCCTTCTCAGCTTGCCTTTCATGTGGCAAAATTCTTCCAAGATTACCAAGGGGAGCCAGATCATATGATCATAAGGATTCATCAGCTGGTTGAAGTTCAACAAACTCGGGAGTATCTTGTAGATAAATCACATGATCATCAACTAAAGATCAAACATGCGTTTGATAAGAAAGTGAACAAAGAGGATTTTCAACTGGGTGATCTAGTGCTCAAGTGGGATGCATCAAAGCAAGATAAAGGCAAGCACGATAAATTTGAATATTTATGGATTGGTCCCTTCAAAATCTCCGAGGTATTCTCTAATAACACTTTCAAGTTGTAGAATATGGAGAATGAAGAAGTTTTTGGTGGCCCTGTAAATGGGCATTTTATGAAAAAGTACTTTACTTGAGCCATGAGTGGCTTTACATGCCATTGTAAATATCATCTTTCCTTTCTTTTTGTTTCAATAATTGACCCCATACACCTAGGAGAAGGCACTATATCTACTCATTCTTGGCAGCTCGTAGGGGGCATTCCATCCCCTGTGGAGCCAATGTTATCACACTAAGTTGCCTTGGGTTTTTAGTTTGTTTTCATCTTTTCCTAAGCCTTAGATTTTAATTTTTTAATTTGACCCCTTTTAAAAAAGTGTGTTTGTTAGGACCCCCTTGAGAAATAAAGTATTGATTCATGACTTATTTTTTGGTCCTCATTCAAATTTGGACTTAGGACCATTTTGTTCATGACTTAATCCCCCTCATGGCTTGTCACTAGGACCGTTTTGTTCATGATTTATATTTGATCCCCTCATGACTTGTCACTAGGATCGATTCACTCCATGAATAGCTTGATTTGACAAGCCATTTTCCTCACTCATGCCCTCATAGCCCTGCCTTGTTGTCCTTTTCTTACCTGTCCAATCATTTTTTGAAATGAAGCTCTGCTAACTCATCATGAGTTTCCGTAACGCATTTCCCATTCATCATATTCCACCTTGATTTATGATTACAATGCTGATATCATATCTTCCTTGTTTTTAGCACCAAGAGTTGGTTAAAAGATGATTTCAAGATCTCATATTTATGAGCTCTGATAACGGTTTGTGATTTTTGAAAAACTCAATATTGTCGCGCTGCCCAAACTCTCAGTTCTGACTAGTGAACAACAATGCTATCAGATCTGATGTTGAGGTAGATTCGGAGGCCGAGATGCTCGTGACTTCTTCCTGAAATCTTATAGAGGTTTTCAAACCGATTTTATTCCACAGGTATTTCATGTTTTCCTCCTCTGCACATAAATTTCAAGGAGAGATAACGCTCAGAATTTTGGTTATCGGGCCCACATAGATGAAGGAGATATTTCCTCACGCCATCCTATCATTTCCTTCCCTCCTTTCAAACCTGTAATTCTCATTACCTGCATATCGAATTTTGATACATCTACCCACCATTGCTACTTAACTCACATCATCCAAGCAAGTCTTATCCTCTGCATGCGTAGTGTGCTACCTAGAGGTGCTACTCAACACCACTATTTTTTCCCCTGCCTCATCTGACACTTAAATCAGGCTGTTTCTACCCAGTTTCAAAGGCCAATTACAGGGTATCCTCTCATTTTCTAAGTGTTCATACCTACACACATCCAAGGGTGGGATTTCCATAGCCAGTTTAGTTAGTTATCAACTAGTTTGGTTTAAGGGAGGTTTTGTTCACTTGAGCCTTGACTTTAGGTTCTCCTGGTTATCACCACTCCATAGCCATAAGAAGCTTCTATCCTAAACTATGGAGACTCCTCATATGAATAAGTCACACAAGGGGGGTAAGGTAGTTAGAACTGAACCTATGGATATGCATCTTTTTGAGACAGAGCCCATGGCCAGAGAATTTTTTCAAAGGGTGGGATGCCTCTCTTTCTACCAAAATATGCAAAGAGGTCATCCTGAGGTGACAAGGCAATTTGCCTTACATTTTGATGGCCTGAAAACCAAGGTAGGGGATCTAGAATTTGAGGTGACTGAGGCCTCTATTTCAATTGCTACATGAATCCCTATCACATGTGAGAAATGGTTTAAAGCCACGGCTTTGAATGCAGCCTATGCCAAAAATTTCCTTAAGCCTGAACATCAAGCTGGTAATTTGTCTAAAGGTGTGCCAAGGAATCATCTGATTGAGCAGTTTGACAAGATATTGAGGATCATTCAGAGATACTTTACGTGTGAAGGGAGGTTCAACACATTATACCAGTACCATATAAGGCTTCTGCTACATTTTACTGGTAAAATTGAAATGAATATTCCCTACTATTTGCTAATGAGCATAGGCAAGATGTCAGACAAGATTCAATCCAAGTCTAAGGATGTGGATACTAGCATCTTTCACTCTAGATTGATTAGAATGCTAGTTTCTGAAGAACTGGGTAAGAAATATATCTCATGGGAACATTTTTTTATTTCTTCTCACTTCAAGTTGGATATAGCAGCTACTCCTCAGTTGCAGAAAGCAATCCCTTTACCATCAACTAGTGCTGCTAAAGCATGTACTAGAAAGAAAAGAAAGGGCAGAGTTCATGTTCAAGATTTAGAGGTCATCAAGGAGGTCACAGGAACTGAGGAGGAAGCTTGTCATTCTCCACAAAGATATTTTTCACCCCCTCCTCCGCCAAAGTTAGAAGAAGCCCCTTCTTCTACTAAACCTACAATGAAGAAAGGGAAGAAGATACACTTCTCCTCATCTCCTTCAACAACCAACATCAAGGTTAGAAAGCCCTTCAAAAGAGTCAACTTCTAAAGAGGTTGTTGAAGAACGGTCCCTACCTAAAGTCTCTATCCTACAGAAAAAGAAAGATAAGGGCCAAGGCATTGGAAAGCCTATGGAGAAGAAAGAAGAAACCCCTATACAGAAAAAGAAATATAAGGGCCAAGGAATCAAGAATCCTGATGAGATAGAAAAGGTAATTCCTATGCAGAAGGAGGAGGAAACCATGAAAAATCCTGTTGAGATTGTTTACGTCACTACTCCACCTGATAGCCATACATTCAAAAGATTAATCAGGCAACTTAGGGATGATAGGAAGGAAGTGGCTCAGTTGAAAGCAGAAGCCATGTTTGATAGGGTTAAGATGAAATAACTCATGGATGGATACTGCCACACTCTTAGCCTAGCAAGGTTTGCAGCAAGAAAGGCCCAACCTCTCCATAGGCAACTCAAAAACCTTTATAGGCAGAACAAAGACTTTCAGTCTCAGAACTGAAAGCTCAAAGTAGAGTTGAAACATTTTCAAGATAAAGTGGCTCAAAGGAACTTGCAGGTAATGGTTGAAGCTTTTATTGAAAATGGGACACCAATAGCCAAGGAGAGCATAGCCCCATTGAAGAAGCCTGTCACTGCTAAAAGGAAGAAGCCTGTTGTGCCAAAAGAAGGTCCTCCTTCTTCAAGAAAGAGTGTCAAGTTAAGTGTCAGGTTACTGAAGTAGCTGGTGAAAGGTGAGTTCCATTTTTGAATATGGTCGCTTTTTATGAAGATAAACTATTGATAAAACACTACCTATGCCACCTATACAAGCTTCTAGTGCTTACTGTTCAAAGTTTTGGTTTTTTTACAAAGAATTAATCCCTTCGGCAGTAATAGTACATACATTCCATAGTGTTATGGTGCTACGTAATAGTCTTTTTTTGATATTCCACCAATTGGCTACCTACAATGTTGTTGAATTGCCTAAAGCTAATGGTGCTGCTACTACCCAAGGTTTCTACCCATTCTGCACATGTTCAAGTGAAGGTGTTGCGTATTTTGATGGCGCTACCTAAATTATACAGTCCGTACAACATCAAGAAGGGCATGGTTTTCGAGGTAGGTGTTTGGCATGGAAACCAAGGGATTTTTCTAGGTTTTTCTTGCTGCTGCTGGGCTGTATAGTACCTTGCTGGGCACATTTTTTGAGTCACAAATTTGGAGGAGGCCGTACAATTGTACGGACTTGGGCACGTTTTTCAAGGTAGAAATTTTGGGACTGTTTGTTGGTGCTGTGAGGTATTTTTCCTTGGCTGGAAATTGTTAGTTTGCTACTGTAATACACTTTCTCGAAGCCGAATAATAGATCTTTCTCTCTCTCATTAGGTTTCCCCACATTGGGGTTTTCCCTAGCATTTGCCTAAATTTATGTGAGTTATGGGTTGCTGTCCATTGTGCATTTCCACTGCATATTTTTCTTAACAATGTGTATTTATGCTTATAGAAATTTCTGAATGTGGGTATGCATTTCTAAAATTTAAGAAGACAGTTATCTCTAGGTTGCTAAGTGTTTGACAAAATGTGTGAATGAAATATTTCTGATTTTGTCATTAAAAATCAACAGTCAAACCTTGGAGAAAGTCCGGTAGAGAATTCCGGTAGCAAAAAGGTTTGCGTAATGGACCCAAGGTTGTTTCATGTATAATGGTATGAGTTTTAATATATTTGAAGGTAAGATTATTCTATATGGATAAAACATGTCATTCCATTTCCGGTGGATGTGGAACGTCACATAACTCCTCACGGTTAGAGAGTTATAGCCATGAGAAGTTGGAGAACCCAGGTTTGGGTGATGGACCCTAGTTTGTTTGATGGATAATTCTATGAGTTTTGATATATTTGCATATAAGACTATTCTATATGGATAGTACATGTAATGCAAATTTTGTTGGTATGTGGAATGTCACATAACTCCTCACAATTTGAGAGTTATGGCCTTATGAAGTTGGAGGACCCCCATATGTTGGCTTGAAGCCCCAAAAGGTCAAAGAAGTCAAACAAATTGCAAAGAAGAAATTATTGTTTAAATGATAAAGGAAAGTGAAAAAGTCAAGAAGGATTATTTAAATAATAAATTGAAGTGACAAAATCAAAGAAGATTATTTAAATGATAAAGTGAGGTGACAAAGTCAAGGAGGAATATTTAAATGATAAAGTAATGGAGAACTTTCTAATTATTGAAAGTGGTTAACCCTAAAAATGAAGAAAAAAGGTTAAGTGAACTATAAATGGGTCAAGTGACTTGGAAATGGGTTAAGTGACTTAGAAATAGGTTAAGTGACCTAGAAATGGGTTAAGTGACCTAGAAAATGGAGAGTATAAATAAGAGGAAAGACTCTCTCATTTTATATAAGACTTGAGAATATTGAATATCTATAGGTGACTAAGGTAACCAAGGGATATCTAAGCCGAATTTCAGAGGCAAGGTGAAGAAAAGAAGGCCGAAATTCAAGGGAGGATAAATTCTTTTGATGATGCTTTCTAAGGTATGTTATTCACAGGTCATCTCACTATTTTTGCAATAAATGTTTTTCTAGAATGATTCAGACCGTGAAATTGTTATGCCATTTAGGAAACATTGTTACACATCAAAATTACTCATTACGATGATGGCCTAGTGTTTTCAATACCAATGTCGCAAGTGTCGCATTTTGGCCACAAATGTCACAAATATCATACTATCATCTTACCTATGTTGTGTCTTGGACGACATTATCAAGAAACACTTAAAAGACACCTCAAAACACTAGTTTTGAAGAGGAGAAATCATTGGAAAAAGAGTACAAGTCTTTTTCCATGGAAAAAACCACTCAAAAATCAATTTTGGAAGGCAACGCTCCCCTATACATTATCAGGGAGTGCCAACGCTCTGTACCCTCTTTTGGGGGAGCGTTGAAACACCCTGTGCCCCATTCTGAGGGAGCGCTGGCCTTTTTTGAGTGAATTTTGGATTGTTGAGGAAAATCAGGGAAAAATCCCCTCATATCTGGAGTTGGTTGGATTCAAATCTGAGGTCAAGGCTCAATCTTAGGGAAGATCCACAACTGAAGGAGAAGGATCCTCAACCTATCCCAAGAATCTCTTAAGTGGTTAGGCCTCTCCAAGTCTATATAAGGAAGCCTCTTCATGGTGAAAGGAGGGACATTGAAGGCATCAAACTTATGATCTCATATGGGATATTTATCATTGAAGAATCATCATTTTGTGTGGATTATTTGAGCAAAGGGTTGGACAAGGAGAGATTGGCAAAGCTACTGCATCTACATCATGGTTGTAAGCACTTTGCTTTGTTTTCATTAATATACATATGTGCTTGTCCTGTTTCTTTCAAGGTTCTGTTTATTCTACATGAACTTGTCTCTATTAGATAGATCTGGTTTCAAGCTAATATTAGTAGAATAGGAAGCTTGTTCTATCTTTGTTTTGTTTGTAGGATTTATCGAGGAGCTTGGGGATCAAAGCTCAACTCGGACTATGCGAGGACAAACATCATTAAAAAGGTACTCCTTTCTTCCTCTCCTCTATACATTAGTTTAACTAGATTTAAAAGGATATCAGTGACCAATGTTATCACTCTTTCTGTCTTGGTCTTAGGAGTCTAGAGCCCAAGAGGGAATCCACTTGTCTGCAGGGGGATTCTCCTGTAACAAAAATTGGCGACTCCACTTGGGAAATCAAAGCTTTCAGTTTTGGTTTCCTTCCTAGATCTTGTTTTATCCTTTGCTCATTTTTGATATTATTAATTAGATGTGTTGATTGGCTCTTTAATTCATCCTATACACTTTGAATTTATGAGTTTTCTTGATTTTTTGGATTTCTGGGCATTTTTCTAAATTTTGAGAAGCTAGCACTCCGCTACCTCTGCTACCAGAGTGTTGGCACCCCCTGTTTGGATTCCACAGAGCGTTGCAACACTCTGGTGCCTTTGACACCAGAGCGTTGGTCGTTTTCTGTTAGAAATATTGTAGGGATTTAGACTCTGAGTCCATTTCTTGTTGTTTTCATCTGCTCAGAGTTCTTATCACCTCAGTGTATCCTTGTTTGGGTCTCCAACACCTTGATTCCTGAGAATTGATTACCTTTTGTTCGGATTTTTTTTGACATTTTTTCCTTATTTCGAGTGACTCTTCTCCTTTGAAGACTTGAAATCAAATTACTATTTTCTTCTCATTTATCTGGTTGAATGAAAGCTATGGTAAGGAAAATCAGAGATCTATGAACCATTCCATTTGGTCTTTGAGGTCAGTTTTCCAACATTTCTCTTTTGTTTGAGATTTTTAGTTCTTTTTTGCAAATTTGATTTTCCTTTTTGTTTCTTGTTTAATCACAACGAGAGTGTGTTTTTGTTTGTGTGAAGTTTTCTTCTGATTGTCTAAATCTCTTTGATCTTAAATTCTGATTGACATAGGAAGCCTTACATCAGATTGATTATCATTCACACATAAACAAAAGGATATATATATATATTATTTTTTTTTATGATTGGTTTTTAGATCTTAGAACAATTCTATGAAAGTTTTAGCATTATATTGGATTTGATTGAGAAAAAATTGCATGAGGATACTGCATCTTAGTGTTTGACAGTAAAAAGAACATTTTTCTCCTTCCCTTAAATAGGTATTCATTGAAAGAAAAGACTGTTTATCATCTCTTGTGAATTTTTTGGGAATTGAGTCATTATACCATTAAGTTTCACTTTCATACCTCCCTGAGTAAAGAACAACTGAAAAATTAACGCTAATTAAAATTGATCTAGAACATTTTTGTTTTTAGAATCTTCCACCAACATTAGACTAGGATTATCACTTTGGATTAGGCTGTCAATACAAATCTCCAAAGTATTCAAAACAAACATTAGCATCTTGCGATAGGGAGAGAAAATTCAATTGTCGTATAGGATTTCTAGGATCCCCCTCTCACACAGGGGTTATGCACGAGGTCACGTTTGGGAGAGTTACGAAGATTATCCCTCCGTGGTTCAACTATTCATAGTAGTGAGGTCATATATTGGGGGTTCTTCTTGAGGTTCAACTATTTTCATTTGGTCTCAATGCTTCGTGAATTCCAAATCCATTCTTGGTCCTCTGAAGTTCTACTGGTCCACTTTTCCTCAGTTCTCTTGAAGGATTTTAGACTTTTTATCCTTCCCATACATTCAAATTGGACTGTCAATTGTACCCGCCTAGGGGCTGACTGTGATTTGGTGTCCTTAGTAGCCATAATATTTAGTTTATTACATAAGGTGATGGTGAAGGGAAGTCTCACTGTACCTGGAATAGACGTTGGTCAAACTCACTCGGGCTCCTTGGAGGGTAAATCCACAATTACTACGTGGAATCTTGTACCAAGGCGTAAGTTCGTTAAGCAGGTCGCTATCATAACTGTTCCATCCGCTCATATCCTAGCCCCTTCTTGACTTGATCACATGACATTGGATTTCATCACCAACTAGTATGGTCATCGAGAGAAGGTTTTGTTTTCTTGGTTTGATTCCTATATTTTTAGTGAGTGTTGTTCCTTTTTGTTAGTTGGCCATAGAGTTTTTGCGTAGAGTATTTGGTTCGAGCAATATTGACTCTCCACACCGTTCACGCAGAATGCAAGTGATACCCCTGGAAGATTTGGAGGGTTATCAACCTTTGTCTACTGATCCATCCGAGGGGTCTCCTCAACAGAGTGAGGTCCAAGACACCACTACTTCACAAGTGGAAAGGACTGACTCTTTAGACCATTTCCGAATTTCCAATTCTCTAGAGTCTTTCCGACTTCCTCACGGTTATGAGAGATGTATTCTCTGATTAAATTCATCTGGAGAACTTGTTGTTGTCACTTCTGTAATACCAACCGGACCACTCATAGGCCCTGAAGGCGAGAATCCCTTTTGTACTACTGACATATTTAGAAACCCACCTCTCACGGTGGAGGATATTTTCAGCTTAGGGGAAGGTGTTGATATACCTGTCATATCCCAATTACCTAAAACGTCTGATACGTACATGGTACCCTTAGATCACATTTTTTCTACACCTAGTAGTGCCATCATCATGTCAGACACATAGTTAGTTGGTCCTCGTTCGACCATTTCTATCCATATGGCCCATTCCACTATGGTCCCACATGTTGCTACAATCCCCACTGGAAATGTGACACCATCCTAAGCTCCGATTGGAACACCACTTAGACTAAATCTGTCAGTTCCACTTGGGTACAGAGCTCTGAATCCTTCCATCATCAACACTACCCAGGTTCCACCTGGAGGTTCTATCCCTACACCTTTGTTTGGAGGAGTTGGTCTTGGTGGCTCTAATCCGGTTGGAGTCTCCAGTCATTCATTCACTTCTTGTTTCTAGATCCCTATGGGCACTCAACCTCCCACTGGGGGGTAACCTCAATTTGGGGGGAAACCACCATTTGGGGGGAAACCTCCCTCTAGGGGGAAACCTCCATTTGGGGGGAAACCTCCATTTGGGGGGAAACCTCAAATCGGGACACAACCTTCGCATGTGGGGAAAACTTAGAATGGAGTCCATAATCCATTGTATGGACATAATGTGACACCAAATCCTTGGCACATTCCTTTTGCAGGAAATCCACTATTCCCTGGGGGGCAACATCCTCAAGGAAAACAACAACCTTATCCTCCTTATGGACAAAACGTTTATCCCCCTTATGGGAAAACCCATCAACCGACTTATAATCCTTAGAACCCATCAGGTTATCCTCTATATGCACATGTTTCTCAACCATCATTGAATCCTGGTTATATTGGTCAACAACAACTGTATGTAGGAGGACCTACTGGATATAATTATCCACCTAACCCAGTTTACGATCCTACTGGTGTCCCTATGCCACACCAATATCATCCTCAAGTTAATAGACAACTACCATTTCTTGTGACTCTGGATCTCCCAGACTTATCATGGTTGACCAATGATCCTATATTGCATTATCCTTTTTGGCCAGTGAACCCTGCTAAATTACCTTCCGATATTCCAAAATTTGACGGTAAACCTAGTGAAGACCTGAACAATCATGTGATGAATTTCCATTTATGGTGTTCATCGAACTCCTTAATGGACATTTCTATACGTTTACATCTTTTTCAACGAACACTTACGGGCTTAGCAACCAAGTGGTATATCGAACTTCCACGTGGTTCTTTCCAAGATTTCAACTCCCTTTCCATGTCCTTTCTCACACACTTTCAACTACCCGTTCAATACGAGATGGGTACTGAACTCTTGACCTCCCTTTGTTAGACCGAATCTATGCATATCTCTGATCATATTTATGAGTGGAGACGACGATGAAAGTTTGTCAAAGCAATCATTCCTGACCAGTTATTGGTAGAATGATTTACTAAATCATTGTTACCCCTGATTGCTTGTGATGTCACCATGGGTGGTGTAGTCACCGAGGAAGAGGCCATTTATTGGGCCCATTACTTAGATTTGGTTTATTCACAATCTAGTACTTTGTTTGAGTTGATCCAAAATGATACCCGTGCAAATACCGATCCATCTAAACCATCGTCCATGTCACATGCAGATGGAGTTATCGGCTCCATCAAAACCTAATATCCTTCCCAGTCGATTGGAACAACAAATCAATCTACTCCAGAATATACTCCCAGTTCAACTGCACTCTTTTCTACCTCCCCGCAAACTCAAATCTCTGAGGTGAATGCAGTTCAATCTACCCCTTCACAACAATCTGGAGGTAAGAAGAAGAAAAAAAATAAACAAAAGAGGAATAATAACAATGAACAACCCAAAACTCAAACTCCTGTGCCTAATACCGAAAAGAAACCACAGCAGAAGCCAAAATTATGATGTCTTATTTGTGGTGATGATCACTACACTCGAGACTGTCCACATCGCGATGAAGTGGCCAAACTTTTTAAGGGGAATTCCCAACCCGCCTGCTTACTCAGCCTTTTCCTCAACAACAATCTATGGTTGCTCAAACCCCCTCTCTAGGGGGCAGTTCCAACCACCCTTCTCATGATGAAGCCTCGACAAGTGCCCATATTTATCTATTTAACGGGATTGATTTAACCACTCGCTCTACGACCTACGAGATGCCAACTAAACCTGACAAAGGAAAGGTCACTAACGGTACTTTATCGGATCCATCACCATCCTTCGTTAGTCCTCCATATGTTAGTCCTCCATCTGGATCACTTCAGATTGAAAAACCTATGTTTGAATCTATATTAAGCCCTCCTAAGAGCACTATCCATAAATATACCTTTAATCCTAGTTCATGTGTCGCCTAGAATTACAACATTGTTGAAGATTTGGCTCAAGCACCGTGTGCTATGTCTGCGTTAGAAGTTCTACAACACTTCCCAAGTCAACATAGAATGCTCTTGGCTACTATTGGTGCTTTTGATCCTGAGTCATCCAACAATATCATGTTTAACCTGGACAATTTTACGTCTCGACTCTCTCACCAACTTGCTTTCCAAATTGATGTTATTGTTCACAATCAACAAATTCCATGTACCATCTTGGATGAGGGATCCTCTACTTGTGTCATGTCTTTAGTGTGTTGGAAATGCTTAAAATCACCTACACTTAACAAATCCCCAACGATGTTGCACATATTCGATGGGCAAGATTTTCATCCTCACGGTCTTTTGCAATCCCTATCTGTCCAGTTGGGCAACAAAACCATCTCTGTTGACGTCGAGGTGGTCGATGCTCCCCTTGATTACAACTTATTACTCAGAAGAAGTTGGTTTTATGCTATGAATTTTGTTTCTTCATCGATGTTTCGATGTGTACAATTTCCTCATCAGGGCAAAATTGTCACTATTGATCAGTTAGATTTCTGTACACCCGACGCTTGCGCTCCCGCTACCAACAATATTCCTTTCTTGGGAGATCATAAGATAACGTATGAAAGTGTTGGTGTAGGCTTGGTAAACAAATCCTCCCTTATGGGTACCTTCCCTGCACCACTCCCTCCTACCACGCATCATATTTTCACAGTCAATATGATTTTGACTACGACTTATCAGTCTTTGGAATCATTTGATCCTCGGATTGTACCTATTCCTCTAGAGTTCGATGCACTAGGTGACACCATGCCACTTAGTCCATATGAGGCTTCATATGTTGCTATTCAATCAACCTCTCCCTCCTCAGATAACCAACATCTCTTGGCACCCGACACCTACTCGATGCCATCTTGGTTAAATTCCTTGATGTCTACCTTTGACTACATTTCTCAAATCTTTCCATCCGACGAATCTATTATGGAAATGCTTAGCATTGATGACGTACCTTGGGATGATAACCATCATTGATCCTCCTTTATTCCACCTCTTAAAGAAATACAGGGAGATATACACTCTATCTTCCCCCCCGATGTTGTCGACATTCCACAATCACCCATACTTACAAAATATACTATTTATGAGGGGAATTTAGGAAACATTACCTCTACGATCATTATTGACATTTCGATCAAGGAAGGTGTTGTGGAAAACATTAATCTCGGTGTTAATTGTTCGCCCGAGGAAGTGGTTTCTTATACCGCTTTATTTAAATAATTCCGCGATGTCTTTTCTTGGAGCTACAAGGAAATGCCAGGGATTGATCCTTCGATTGTTTTGCATGAGATTAAAACTTACCCAGGTGTAAAACATGTTCGACAAAAACTCTGCCCGGTCCATCCTAAGAAGACCGCGGCTATTAAGGAAGAAGTTGAGAAATTATTGAAATCTAGCTTCATCTATCCTGTCCCTTTTATGGAATGGGTTTCAAATATTGTTTTGGTCACTAATAAGCAAGGGACCATTCGTGTCTATGTTGATTATAGGGATCTCAATAAGGCTTGTCTAAAAGACAACTACCCTACGTTCTTCATTGAACAGATCATTGATAATTGCGCAGGTAGCGTGAATTTCTCTTTCATGGATGATATCTCAGGGTACAACCAGATTGACATTTTACCAGCTGATCAGCATAAGACAACCTTCATCTGTCCATGGGGAAATTTCACCTATTAGAAACTATCGTTTTGGCCTAAAAAAGGTTGGTGCTACATTCCAGTGGGTTATGTCATATGCTTTCCACGATATCAAGCATATTGCAGAACCTTACCTCGATGATTTAACTGCCCATTAATCCAATCGATCAGACCATTTTGGTCATCTATGGGCTCTTTTTCTTCGATGTCGGTTCTACTGCATTTGTTTGAAACCACATAAGCATATCTTTGCTTTCAAATCAGGTCGACTCCTCGGCTTCATTGTTTCCAAGGACGAGATTCGGGTGGATCCCTTAAAAATTAAGGCTATCCTTTCTTTACCTCCACCTAATAATTTGACACAACTCCAAAGTTTGCAGGGGAAAGAAAAATTTCTTCGCCGTTTCATTTTTAACTATGCTGAGACTACCAAAGGATTTATGCGATTGTTGCAGAAAGAGACCCCTTTCATCTAGGATGACACTACTCAACGATATTTTCTACTCTTAAGCATGCATTGACCAATGCACCTTTGTTGCATCCTCTGAATTACACAGAAGACTATATCCTTTACTTAGCAGCCTCTACTTCCACTATTTCCATGGTGTTAGTTCAAGAGGACCCTAACGGTGAGGAACACGTGATATATTATTTGAGAAAAAGTCTGTCTGGTCCCAAGCTCTGATATTCACATGTTGAAAAGTTGGCTCTGACAGCCGTCATCGTTGTCCAGAGATTCCGTCATTATATTTTTCTACGCACCACCACAGTTATCGCAGACTCTAACCCCATGTATCAAATTCTAACATGTCAAATTATTGGGGGAAAATATTCTAAATGTATCTTCATCCTTCAGGAATTCGATCTCAAATTTTCTAAGTCCAAAGCTAAAAAATCCTTGATGTTTGCGGAGCTTATCTACGACCTTCCCCATGCTGATGACGACACTGAGTCCAGAGATTCTATCCCTGATGAGACTATGTTCCTCATCAACACGTTCGATCCTTGGTATGGAGATATCCTTCTTTATCTCTAGACCCAACATTTTCAACCCGATATCTCTTGTGAAGAGCATCCTCATATTTGCCATCATTCTCGCCGCTACCTTATCATCGATGACACTTTGTATTGCCATGGTATTGATACTATCCCACGATGATGTTTGACTCATGATGAGGTTGAACACATTCTTAATGACTGCCACCTTGGAACCCATGGCGGTCATATTTCTGGGATGGCTACAACTCAAAAAATCTTACGTGTCGGCTACTTTTGGCCCTCTATTTTAAAAGATTGTATTGAGGTAGTCAAAAAATTGCCCACCCTGCCAAGTTTTTCACAAAAAGGCATGCACCCACCCCATTCCACTGCATCCCATTATTGCCATCAACCCCTTTGACAAATGGGTAATTGATTTCATGCAATGTAAGCCTACCTCAGCCGGGGGGCATAGTTACATCATCATTGTCATCGATTACTTCACAAAATGGGCTGAGGCTATGCCTACCTTTCTGAATGATGGTCATACTGCACATATTTTCTTCTTCAACCACATCATCACTCACTTTGGTTTTCCACAAGCCATTGTCACTGATCATGGTTCACACTTTCAAAACCAGATGATGAGTGAGTTGCATGCCAAGTTGGGTTTTTTCCATGAGAACTCATCCCCATACTATCCTCAAGCAAATGGAAAAGTTGAATCCATCAACAAAGTCCTTAAAACCATGATTCAACGTATGGTAGGGGAAAACAAGACATCTTGGCATCTACAACTTTTCTCTTCTCTCTAGGCTTATCGTACTTCAGTGAAAACTGCTACTGGATTCACTCCTTTCCAGTTAGTATACGACATAGAAGTTGTTTTACCAATTGAGTGTGAAATTCCCTTGTTGAAACTCAAAGTAGAACTCCCGCCTCACACTTCTGCTGAAGAAGAATGCTTCTTACACCTGACCAGGTTGGATGAAACACGTCGCGATGTCACTCTCGTTAACGAAACATATCAAAAGTGAATCAAGAATCAATACGATAAATCCGTCCACCCTCGTACTTTTGCAGAAGGATACCTAGTCCTTGTTTATGACCAGGATCATGATAAGTTATGGATAGGTAAGTTAGAACCTCTATGGCATGGTCCTTACATCGTGAAATGTGTTTTACATAGAGGCACCTACGAGCTAGTTGACTACAACAAAATCTCCCTGGGTGAGCCCCAAAACGGGCTTTACCTTAAGAAGTACTATGCATAGAACATCTAACATGCATGCTTTGTACACTATTGTGTTTTTAGTTTGGTGTGTCTTTTTCTTTTGTGTGCTCGAGGTTTTTCCTTAGCTGCTTATACCGTGTCTCATGTTTTCATGCACAGATGAAATCTTCCTTTCCTATATTTGACGGGTTTGCAGATGGTGCTAGTCGACACACCCAAAACATTGCTTATGTAGCTTGGTTCGTTTACCACTCTGATGAGTTGGTGAGTTCAAGAGGTATTTTCTTAGGATCGATAACTAACAATATGGAAAAATATCATGCTACCATCAGAATTTTAACTGAAGCCTCCTCCCTAGGTGTTTCTCGTATGATCGTTAACCTAGACTCTCTACTCGTAGTCTGTCAACTTAATCAAATCTACGCTATTCACAATTCTATCCTACTACGTCTCCACTTACAAGTTCGTCGTCTTGAACGAATGTTTGATTTTATCGAATACAGACACATACCAAGAGAACTCAATACCATTTTAGATTCATTATCCAATTACATTATGGATCAGTACCTCACACATAGATAAGGTTTCATAAAGGAAATAAATCATAAATCACATGTAAATTAAAACACATCACATTAAAAACATCATTTGGCACTGTAAAAACTTAGATATGTATATATATATGGCGTGAAATTTTTTTTTGATTAACATAAAAAATGTACATAGAAGGGGAAAATGTTGGGTCCTCATGCCCATAACATCATCATAAAGACTATACAAAAAATATTAGTGAGGTCCTAGTCCTCCCGCATCACATTGTGCTCTAAGTAGCACACCACCTCACGAGCTACTCGTCTCAGTAAAGAGTTAATACTCTCAGGGACTCCCACTGTGTGTCTCTGCAAGTGCAAGGGTACATCCCCCCTCTTAAGAGGAGGGATACCCATCGTGAGACCACAGAGGTTTGTCTCCACCTCTCGGAGACCCCCTGCCGCTACCTCATGATCTACTGCTATATGAGCATCCCCGTGGTGCCCCAATGTTGGTATCTCTGCTGGACGTATTGCTCCCCTGTCTGTATGATGAAATGATAGATCCGTTAGAAACTCTTCTACGTACCCAAAAAAATAATATAAGTTTTAAAATCAAAAAACACTTGACAAGATCATTTTTGGTTTCTTACTTGACGCATCCCAGTCCACCCCATATGGAAGGACTAGATACATGGTCCCTCAAAATCCACTCCGACGTATGGGAATTCTTCTATCACGATCAATTAGCATCCTAGCCAAGAGAAGAAGTCACCAGTGAACCTAAACTCTGTCTCTGATCCTAATCTCAGAGACATGCTAGTCCATCACTCATTACGTGGTTCTCCCACTGAACGTATTGCTAGTGCAATCTAAGGTTGCATCTAAGGAATGCGTTCTAAGAAGAACGAAACCAAGAATGAATCGTATATGAACTTCTTTTGCTTCCCTGCTCTGCATCTCGTAATTTTCTCCTTCACATTCTGAAGGAACCCTACACTCCAGTTAAACAGTTTTGGCTCTAGACAGTGTAAACCATAGGCCACCTGTGATCTTGAAACTAAGTGTGGGATAGTACTTTGCAAGATACCAGATATATATAATATGCAGAACAGAAACGAAATGCTAGAAATAATAGAATAACAGTAAAATATCCAGCATAATCTTCACCATAGACAGAAATGATATACGAAATAGCAACATAAATAGCACTTGAACAGAAATAGCACTTGATTCAGATAGCAATGTTCACAGGCCTCTTCGAGGGGGCAACCTCCAATCGAGTAGAGCTCTGTTACAATAATATCCAAGCTAGGGTTCTCATACCCTCGACTCCTATTTATACTAAAAAGAAGCATCTAGAGGAAGATCCTTCTAGAAGCGGAAGCTTCTATTAGGTCTTCCTACATCCGCCTTATTCTATTTTATTGAAAGGTCTTATTTAATATTGACCTTTATTACATCCGAATACATTGATCTACCTATGTGCGGGTTAGGGCCTTAACATGTCCGCCCCCTTAAAAACAGCCTTGTCCTCAAGGCTTGAGATGTGGAAACTGCTGCAGAATAGTAGCTGGTTCCCAAGTGGCATCTGCTGGAGTCATATCTTTCCACTGTACGAGCACTTCCTTGATGGTTCGCTGACGCAGGCGAC
>ML790848.1:407712-444718 GCA_009831015.1 Picea engelmannii
ACAAACGTGCGCTTAAGAACCACTTGTATTTCCTGCGTGTATGAATCCCTCAACCGCGGGTTTATGCGTGTAACGACAGATCTCTGTGGCTTAAAGACGCCGGAATACGTCTCTACCCTGAAAAAAAAATACCCACAATTTCTTCCAAGGAAAGTGCTCTGATACCACTTGCAAGATACCAGATATATATAATATGCAGAACAGAAACGAAATGCTAGAAATAACAGAATAACAGTAAAATATCCATCATAATCTTCACCATAGACAGAAATGATATACGAAATAGCAACAGAAATAGCACTTGAACAGAAATAGCACTTGATTAAGATAGCAATGTTCACAGGCCTCTTCGAGGGGGCAACCTCCAATCGAGCAGAGCTCTGTTACAATAATATCCAAGCTAGGGTTCTCATACCCTCGACTCCTATTTATACTAAAAAGAAGCATCTAGAGGAAGATCCTTCTAGAAGCGGAAGCTTCTATTAGGTCTTCTTACATCCGCCTTATTCTATTTTATTGAAAGGTCTTATTTAATATTGACCTTTATTACATCCAAATACATTGATCTACTTATGTGCGGGTTAGGACCTTAACATACTTCCCGCTATACTCGTAATGGAAAATAGAATGGACCAAAGAGGTAGATCCCTAATGTCTTTGATTGCGATTCTACCTCCCACTAATCTCGATCCTGGGACACAATGGTTTTCCAAGTACTCATCTACAGGCACGGGAAGTGCCCTCTGTCTAGATAAAATAACGGGGGCCCCTCTATTTGAGAGGTTGGTCAGGAAGTACATATCTTCCAACTCAATGGTAATAAGCTACATTCCAATTTGGAACCCTTGTTCCGCAACGTTCCACAGCTCGATCATATACTCGAGAAGAAGAATCTCTTTCTTCATATTTTACATCTTGAAGAACTTGAGGAGACCACAATTCCTCAATGTGGCCCTTGATCGGGGGATTTTCAAGGTGGCCACATCATTGAGTTCGTGCTCTCTTTCTTTCCACTCGATCATGAATTTTTCCGAGTTTACCTACAATCATCAACAAAACAAAAGTCAGTAGTCACGCTTTTTCGACAATTATTAGGTAATATAAAAACTTTAAAAAACATTTGTGCTCTTTTTATGAGGCCAATGCCCCCTTTACACACACACCAGGGTGCCAACACTCCCTTAATATGGCTACCAGGGCTTTGTGAAAAAGATAACGCCCCCCTCTACACATTGAAGGAGCGATGGCAGTTTTTGGGCATTTTTGTGTGTGTTTTGGGCAACGCCCTTTACCCTCTTACAACATAGCACTAGAACCCTGCCTTTGAGCTTGGAGGAGTGCTTGAAAAATTGGGCAGCACTCCCCCTAACAATATAGAGGACTGTCGAGCCCTTTTGAGAGCTTGTGTCATCCCAGGGCATCAATTTTTGAACCCAATTATTGCCTAAAAATGAAATGTAAACCATGTAAATTGAAGAGAGGAAGAAGAGCACCAACTTGATCCAGATGGTGACATAAATAGTTGACCGTAGCTTCAGCACCAAACAAATAAATATTCACCCTCCAAATCTCAATTTCTCCACTCCTACAAATATTTGCACAAATGAAATGGTAAAATATATTTTTACCCCATATTAATATTTATAAAATTTCATTTTTTCCTAAGACAGTTATTTTGGGTTTTGAAAATATTTTGGAGGCCTTATTAATACGCCGGCATGCAGTTTTGACATTATTGATAGGTTTCAGAGCAGTTTTGTTCGATTTTCATCTTGTCACATTATCAAGCATAGTCTTAGTTTGTTATCATGCTCGGAAAAACATAAGAACACACCAAGTAAACTTTTATCTCTTTTTTGGACTCGCATCGATACACAAAAAAGGAACCCCCTAGAGTCGTCTTTAAGCTCTTTTCAGACTTTCTAAACATGAAAAGATTGCCGAGTGGTCTTGCTTCCTTTCCCACTCATTAAAAGGTTTGAAAGGGTGTCTTTCGAGTGATAATTCATCTCTTTTTCTTCCTCGCAAGACTAACATTATGAAAAAGGACAACACTGAAGTCGTCTTTAAGTCATTTTCAGAGTCTCTAGATATGAAAAACCACTGAGTTTACCTTCTCTGGACTTGTTAAACAATCATACATTGAAGGGCCCATACGGGACCGAACCCTTACTTCTTCCAGTTCGTTAAATAAAGGAAGAGGGACTTACCAAAGGTGAGTTATATCGAGCATGTGTTACCCTCCTCGAGCTCATTAAAGAAAAAAGAGGTACTCGTCTATCTAGATGGGGGAAAAATTGAAAGAATCAAGCCAAACAATTTTTTGGAACATTACAAGTAACTCTTACAGTCACCCTTGAACACAACATTTTTTCTATACACACATTTTAATCCGCTGAACCTCTACACTGAACCAATCCTTTGATTTTTCTTACTCGTTTGGGTCACCTGACGAAAGTCACTGTATCCATTGCATTATTTTGTTTTGGTCCATGTCATGTTTTTGTTGTTGTGCCTCAATGTTCAAGGGAAGTATCTTCCTCGAGATTCAACCATCATAAATTTCCTGTTTCAATACCTGTGTCAGTCCATGTTCATTTGATCCACCAATTTACATCTCCATGTCAGTTTTGTGTCATTGATGGGGGATACATCAAGGCCCTCCTTCAACAAGTATGTTCTTGTCGAATTCAACAAATTATCCGAGAACTATATTTAGAAACCAATTAGTACCTTGGGACCTGCATGCCTCGATGGTAGGCCTCCTCATGTTCGAGAGTGGGTTTACATCATTGAACTCTGATCGGATGATTCCATGAATGTTTGACTTTAGATCATCCATTCATATTCGTTGGAATGTACTAGATTACCTTGGGAATGATTGACATCAATGGTGATTTCCCTCGCGCTTGTTAACAATTTACCTCATTGACCGATAATCAAGTGGTTTCTTCCATGTTCGACATCTAGACATCTATTCACCTAGTTAGATTCGTACTACATCAGGATCGGTAAGAAGAACTTGGGTTGAGTCATCACTCTTATATGTACTTTTCCTAGGTTGCGACGGAGTTTCTTTTGAACATTGACACATATACTATCACATAGATCCACTTTGTATTGGTCATGGCTATGTCTTTTCATCTCATAGATCCACTGTGTATTCTTCATGGCTATGATCAGTTCAGGTCCTAGGAGTATAGATCCACATTGTATCATCAGTCGCTATACCTTTTTGTCAATATAATTATGGATCCGCAGTGTATTTTATGGTGGCCATACCTTGAAAGTCTTTATCACTGAAGCATAGGTATGCCTACCTTGGGTTTGAAACATGTCATAATATTTGTTTGATGGTTCTCTGTATCTTATTCCAGGTTCTCTGAGTCCATACCCTTGCTTGAAAATTTTTACAAAGTACTTCTATTATCAGTTCCCATCTTCTAACTTCGCACTTTGGGGGGCAATCTATTACACATCAAATTTACTCATTACGATGATGGCCTAGTGTCGTCATTACCAATGTTGCAAGTGTCGCATTTTGGCAAAAAATGTCACAAATATCATACTGTCATCTTGCCTATGTTGTGTCTCAGACGACATTATCAAGAAACACTTAAAAGACACCTCAAAACACTGGTTTTGAAGATGAGAAATCATTTGAAAAAAAGTACAAGTCTTTTGCCATGGAAAAAACCACTCAAAAATCAATTTTGGAAGGCAACGCTCCCCTATACACTGTCAGAGAGTGTGAGCACTCTGTACCCTCTTTTAGGGGAGTGTTGCAACACCTTGTGCCCCATTTTGAGGGAGTGCTGGCCTTTTTTGAGCTAATTTTGGACTGTTGAGGAAAATCAGGGAAAAATCCCCTCATATATGGAGTTGGTTGGATTCAGATTTGAGGTCAAGGATTGATCTTAGGTAAGATCCACAAATGAAGGAGAAGGATCCTCAGCCTATCCCAAGAATATCTTAAGTGGTTATGCCTCTCCAAGGCTATATAAGGAGGCCTCTTCATGGTGAAAGGAGGGACATTGAAGGTATCAAATTTATGATCTCATAAGGGAGATTTATCATTGAAGCATCATCATTTTGTGTGGATTATTTGAGAAAAGGGTTGGACAAGGAGAGCTTGGTGAAGCTGTTGCATCTACATCATGGTTGTAATCACTTTTCTTTGTTTTCATTAATATACATATGTGCTTGGCCTGTTTCTTTCAAGGTTGTGTTTATTCTACATGAACTTGTCTCTATTAGATAGATCTGGTTTCAAGCTAATCTTAGTAGAATAGGAATCTTGTTCTGTCTTTGTTTTGTTTGTAGGATTTATCGAGGAGCTTGGGGGTAAAAGATCAAATCAGACTGTGTGAGGATGAACATCATTAAAACGATACTCCTTTCTTCCTCTTCTCTATACATTAGTTTAACTAGATTTAAAAGGATGTCAGTGACCAATGTTAGCACTCTTTCTGTCTTGGTCTTATGAGTCTGGATACCAAGAGGGAATCCACTTATCCACAAGGGTATTCTCCTATAATAAACATATCCAAGTATCTATGGTAAAAAATTCAGCTTGTGGGTCGTTGTATTTTTGGAGTTACACTCCGTGGAAAATAGGGTTTCTGGCTAGTCCTGAAACTAGTCTAAAACAAGTGTTTCAGGTAAAAATGTCATAACTTATTCATAACAGATCCAAATTTAGTAAGACCAAATGTATTGTTTAGAGTACAGTCTGTAGTATTCTTTGTAACGTTTTCATATCAATTCAACAAATATTCCGTGTGAGGCAGTCTCTACAATGTCGCTCTCTAGAATAAGCCAAAATTCAACAAGGTATGCCATTTTTTCTATAACTGTTGGATTACTGAGAGCGGGGGTGAATCAATAATAGATAAATTTAATCCTTTTTAACCATATAATCCAATTTGTATATCAATGTAGCATTATCATCCAATGACCGTAGAGTAAATAAGCAATGAACAAATGAAAAATCATACAAATACACATTACACCAATTTTTTACGTGGAAACCCAAAGCGAGAGAAAATCACAGAATGCTTTTTATTATATGTATTGAAGAATTACATTCATTGGAAGCACCAACTTCCTTTGTTTTCCATCTGCAACTGGAAGGAGGCTCCAACCCCCTAGCTTCTCAGGCTACAACCCAAGGGAATCTCCAACTCCCCAATTATCTGTCTACAACTAGAAGGAGGCTACAACCCCCTATGTTATCCGACTACAATAGGAAGGAGGCTACAACCACCTGTCCTTTCTCCGTCCAACCGCCCTGAAATAGAAGTAGAATGATGGAACCACTGTCACACTATCACTGTGAGATATACCACTATAAACCTGTACCAATAAAATTGAACCATGCATCAACCATGCATCAACCTGTACCTCAACCTGTAATCAACCTGTACCATAAACAAGTGCATCAACCATACACCAACCTGTACTAACCAGCCTGTAATCAACCTGTACCATAAACAAGTGCATCAACCATGCACCAACTTGTACCAACCAACCTGTAATCAACCTGTACCATAAACAAGTGGATCCAACCATGTACCATATATGTACCAATCATGTATCAACTACTCATCAAATATGACTCATCAATATGTACCAACATCATCAACTATACACCTTATGTATGTGCCAACTCATCAACTACTTGTCTTAACCATGTACCCAACATGTACCTCAACCAAATGCCCTCATCAATTTCATCATACAAATATGATTTTTATCTCTATAATAGACCTGGTGTATATGATCACATTCCTGCAAACCTTCCTTAACTTTAACAACAAGAGACTATCATTTTCATCAAACTTTTCTTTAGTCTCACATTCCTAGTTTTGGATTAGTTAACAACCCTAACTTGAAATAATCATAACTTTGTACCTGTAATGAATAAAGATATGAAACTGATACACACTATTCTTTAGTGTGTTTTATGCACTTCCTCCAATTTTCACTACTTGGAACCTCTTAGAAAAGGAGTTATAGCAAGAATGGAATACCTTGCTGAATTCCGGCTTATTCTAGAGAGTGACCTTGTAGAGTGTTATCCACACGAAATATTTTTTGAATTGATATGAAACTATTACAAAACATACTACAGAATGTACTATAACCAACACATTTTTTATTACTGAATTTGGATCTGTTATGAAGAAGTTATGACATTTTTACCCGAAACACCTGGTTTTGACTAGTTTCAGGACTAGCTACAAACCCTATTTTCCATGGAGTGTAACTCCAAAAATACAATGACCCACAAGATGAATGTTTTACCAAAGATAATTGGATATGTTTCCTCACTGGAATAACAATTTTACAGTCTGAATCATTCTAGAAAAAAAGTTATTGCGAAAATGGTGAGATGACCTGTAAATAACATACCTTAGAAAACATCATCAAAATAATTTATCCTTCCTTGAATTCTAGCCTTCTTTTCTTCACCTTCCCTAAGAAATTAGGATTATATACCCTTTGGTTACTTTATATACCTATAGTTATTCAATATTCTCAAGTTTATCTTAAATGAGAGAGCCTTGCCTCTTATTTATACACTCTAAGTAGCTTCCTTAAAAACATCTTCTAGGTCACTTTGCCCACTTTCCTTATTTTAGTGTTAACCCACTTCTAATTTCTCCATTAAATTTATTATTTAAATAGTTTATTTTGTATTCACTTTGAATTATAGTACACTCATCACTTCAATTTATTATTTACCTTCTAAAATCTCTTAAACCACTTTGACTACTTTGATCTTTTGGGGCTTCTAGATGACATAAGAGAGTCCTCCAACTTCGTAAGGCCATAACTCTCAAACCGTGAGGAGTTATGTGACATTCCACATACCACCAGAAATGGAATAACATGTACCATCCATATAGAATAGTATTACCTAAAAATATATCAAAAATCATACCATTATCCATCAAACAAACTTGGGTCCCTTACCCAAACCTGGGTTCTCCAATTTCTCATGGCCATAACTCTCTATCCGTGAGGAGTTATGTGACGTTCCACATACCACTAGAAATGGAATGATAAGAAATATCCATCTAGGATAGTTTCACTGAAAAATTCATTGACCTTGATCTCATTGTTCCACAAATAAGCATGGGTTCTCTAACCATACTTCTAGGATAACTCAATTTGCAAAGCGTCTTCCCGTGAGAGATTTCACCATAAGGGGACCACTTTGGAGTTCATCCATCTGTACTTATTATCAACCATGACAAGACAATATTGATTCATCTTTACATCAAACAAACTTGGGTCCATTACCCAAACCTTTGTGCTATCGGGCTTCGCTATCATACTTTCTCCAAGGGTTGACATCAATCACTAAGGGTTGAAATCATTCTACAATATCACTCTCCAATAGTTGACATCAATGACAACCAACAATCCATACCAACTATCCATCAGCCTAATCCAATTGTATAACAATCTCCCCCTTTGACATTGATGGCAACACCAACATTGATGGAAACACTTAGTCATGATAACATTCATGCTTATACTCTTTATCAATGTTTCTATCTCTCCCCCTTTGACATCAATGGAAAAGGGTATCTCCCTTTGGGGCTGCTCCCCCTAACTGAACTCTCCTTGGAGTTTCTCCCCCTGTCTACGTGCCTTTGATTTTTCTTTGTGTTTATAATCCTCTGATTACTCTCTTTCCCTTCATATGAATATTATCTCCCTCTTTGATAAAGGGTATCACTCTGAAGTCATATAGCTCATTCTTCCCTTGTGACAATCGCTCCCCTTGGAAACATGCCTCTATGCTCTCTCTCCAAGCATTTACCTTTCGCATATGATAAATCTCTCCCTCTTTGTCCTATTTATGGTGCTTCCTTGTGTACATTTAATACATATACGATACAGATTCAAAATTATTCATTTTGGAGTAGAAATTACTCCTAGTCCCTGGAAAAGATATTCAAAGGCTTCCCGTGGAAATGGTTTTGTAAATATGCCCGCCACTTGTTCTTTTGTGCCCACATACTCAAATTTTTTTCTGCAACCTGCTCCCGTAAAAAGTGATACTTGATTGGAATGTGCTTCGTCTTGGAGTGCATTACGGGGTTCTTTGAGATACTGGTGGAACTTGTATTATCACAATAGATTGGAATGGGCTCATCATACTCAACCTGTATATCCATTAGAGTTTGTTTCATCCAAAGAACCTATGTACAACATGATGTTGCTGCAATATACTTTGCCTCAGTTGTAGATAAAGATATTGATGATTTTTTCTTGTTTAGCCATGATACTAAACACTCACCCAAGTAGAACGTTGCTACACTGGTGCTTTGTTGGTCATAAATACAACCTGCCCAATCTACATCTATGTAGGAAATAAGTGATAGATCCTTTCCTTTTGGATACCATAATCCAAACTCTTATGTTCCTTTGAGATATCTGAAAATCCTCTTCATTGTTATTACATGTGATTCCTTTGGTGCTGCTTGAAATCATGCCACCTGGCCAACTACCTGCATTACATCTGGTTTGGATGTTGTCACATATAATAAGCTACCAATCATTGACCTGTATTTCCTCTAGTCTATATAATTTGAATCATCATCTTTGCTCAACTTGCAACTGGTTTGCATGGGAGTGGTAACTGGTTTGCAATATTCCATTCTGAACCTCTTTAGCATTTGTCTGATATACTTAGTTTGAGAAATAAAATTTCCTTGGTTTCTTTGACATATATGAAGACCCAAAAGAAGGATAGTCCTCCAATTAATGACATTTCAAATTCATTCTTCATATCCTTTGCAAATTTCTGGCTTAACCTGTCATTAGTACTTCCAAAACAATATCATCAACATAAATTCCAATAAATAAAATATTACCTTGAGTTAACTTGATGTAGAGGTTGTTGTCTGCGCTTCCTTTCCATAGTTCGTAGGGCATTTTTTCATTTTTGTTTATGAGAATTACTCTATTTTGAATGTGAATTGATGTATGCACTGCATGTGTCCAAAAACTATCTATCAATTTGGAATCCATTATCATTGTTCGAGCCATTCCCTGTGTAATTATCATCCATTATGATCATGCTCATTTTTCTTTGAACCACTCTCTGAACCAATCTATGAATCCATTATGTCGTCCAATATCATATATCTATCCAAACCTGTAAGTGTTGTTATGAATCCATCTTTGTCCATACTATCCAAGACTTTACTTGTGCAATTATACATAAGGTTGACCCATTCATCACTATACTATCATGAAGACTTGATTAATCTATCAAACTGTACTTCTGCTAACTGATTTCTCTGAATCTATCTTCTCAAACTCTGCAAGTTGCTCGAAGGATGGTTATTTGGTCTATCACAACTATTGAATAGACTCCCCCTGTCTAATATTCATATTACTTGGGAGTCTCTAAGATGGATGGCCCAGAACAATTCCTGCTCTAATGTGTATTCATCATCATCTTCATTGGTAGATTCATCATCATATTCATTGGTATATTCATTATCTCTCTGAGCTCTGACTTCTTTCTTTCTATATGTGGATTCATCTTTCACTACAATGCCTAAAAGTACAATCTCTTGAACTTGTTCCTTATTTACCTGTCCTTCCTGTCTTTTAGTTATTTTCCAAACCTTTCTGTATCTGACATATTTCATTTTCTCTGTAGAATTTTCTTCATCTCGTTTTATTTCCAATCTTGCGATCTCTGCTACCTAGTACTTGTTCACCTCTTCTTCCTGTTTTCTTATCCATACTTTCTTATATCTAATATCAATATTCTCTTTCATCGAAGTATCGATCATGCTTCTACAATCACTGGCTATGTGTCCATAGTTATGACATTTGTAACACTCAATGTTACATTCGACCATATAGGCATGGTCTTCTTGAACATTTCTTTTATAATACCTGCAATCTACAGCCTTATGTCCAAAGTTAGTACAATAAAAACAATGACCATAAAATAAATTTTCATACCTGGGAGTGAATGATCTTCTTTGTGGCGTAGTCCTTCTGAATTTTTTCCTTGACTGATCATGATCATAATTGAAGCTTCTTTGTGGCTTGAACATGGATGGAATTCTTAAATATGTATCTTTAATAGTTTTCTTAGATTTTGGTTGACCATGATTCCTTCCTTTGAGTACTTCTGCATAACTCTTTCTATTTTCTTCGTTCTTCTTTTCTAGCAACGTAGAGTGCTTCTCTTCATTCTCTGCAATTGATGTGGATGTTTCTGTCTCTTCAACATTCTTGTTGAGCTTGACGATTTTGACTCTTAGTGTGACAAATTCTTCTTCAAGATTCTCAACCTCTTCTTCTTTCTTAATTATCTGAGACTTCATGACCTCTTATGTACAATTTTCTTTTTATTACAGAATACAATCCTTGTGGTTTTTCAACAACAACTGAATAGAGTACAACTCTACAAGAGCACCATCTCTATAATGAAAGACTCATCTTACACCCTCAACACCAAATGAGATGAGGCAACAATCCTCAACATATATCAATATGTACCATAAAAAAGTGCATCAACCATGCACCAACATGTACCAAACAATCTGTAATCAATCTGTACCATAAACAAATGCATCCAACCATGTACCAAGTATATACCAATCATGTGTCAACTACTCATCAACAATGACTCATCAATATGTACGAACATCATCAACTATACACCTCATGTATGTGCCAACTCATCAACTACTTGTTTCAACCATGACTAGTTTTGGATTAGTCAACAACCCTAACTTGAAATACTCATAACTTTGTACCTGTAATGAATAAAGATATGAAACTTGTTAGCGATCAAATAATTCATTTTGAAATTTGTTTGAAAAATGATGCCTTATCTTGTGGAGGAATTTTGAATGCCTTACCAAGCTCTAAAAATAGATCTTAAAGTACCATTGGAAATCTTAGGATTTCTAGATGTCAATCGACTATTCAAGCATGTAAAACAGACTCTCCACGGTTCAGAAATTTGATTTTTCCCAAGGCAGTTTTCATTAAAAAATCTGCGCTTTCACCAGCTCATTGGTTCGGAAATTTGCTAGTTATCCGTTGAAAGCTTTCCTTTTCATCAGATAAAGGGGTGGATTCAAGGAAACTTAGCCGGTGAAAGTGCAGAAGAGTCCAAAAACGTCTTCTTTCTGCTTAGATCGTGATTTTTGATTTCCTAAACACATGGGAAAGGTGTTAAATGATGGATAATAATTAGGAGAAGCTAAATCATCTTTCTCATCCAGCTTTAAAGACGTGTGGTGAGGAAATAACACCAAATGGAACAATAAATCTTGACATAAAATCTCCCAGTCATCAAAGACAGATTTCTGAATCTGTGATTTTCACCTACAGACTGCCAAATAATGCTTCAGCTGCCAAATTCGACTTATAATGATCAGATTAAATCTATTTGGTTAAATATTAGGTATCTTATTGTATTACGTTTTGTACTCTGTTTTCCATATTTAGAAATCTAGATCCATGTTTATAGGATCTAATATCTATTGTAAAAGATATAAATACCTATCATTTGATAGAAGCAGGGGTCGATTTTGGATACAGGAACTATACCTTTGTAACAAACTTTTCATATGATAATATAGATCACAATTTTCTCTCTCTATTAATGTCATATTTTCACCTTTCTTATGCACTCTTATTCAAGTTGTTTTAAATGCAAAATGAATGTCATCTCATTAGTCAGTTCATAGCTTAATAGTTTCTTACATTGCTTATTAAACCCATCATTGTGCATCTGGTTTATAAGCATTGTCTTCTTCACCCACTTAAAGCTATTATCTGATTATTGATCCTTGAGGGCATTGGTTTATTTGATTATTCATTTTGACTATTTGGATACTATATTGTAGTTGAGTTATCCCATTGATCCACACATACACAAACACAAAAACAAGTTTACTTTAAGTTACCAAGCATCTTTGTCTTACAACCTTAAAGAGTTTTTTGGAGTGATAAAAAAAATGATACAAAATGTTCTTCAGTGTGTTTTATGCAATTCCTCCAGGTTTCACTACTTGGAACCTCTCATAAAAGGAGTTATAGAAAAAATGACATACCTTCTTGAATTCTAGATTATTCTAGAGAGCGACTGTGTAGAGCGTTCCCCGCACAAAATATTTGTTCAATCAATCTGAAATTGTTACACAACATACTACAGATTGAAATATAACCAACACAATTTGTCTCACTAAATTTGGATCTGTTATGAAGAAGTTATGAGGTTTTTACCCGAAACACATGTTTTAGACTAGTTTCAGGACTAGCCACAAACCCTATTTTCCACAGAGTGTATCTCCAAAAATACAACGACCCACAAGCTAAATTGTTTACCATAGATACTTGGATATGTTTCCTCAATGTAATATCAATCTTACGGTCTGAATCATTATATAAAAAAAGTTATTGCGAAAATGGTGAGATGACCTGTAAATAACATACCTTAGAAAGCATCATGAAAAGAATTTATTCTCCCTTGAATTTTGGCCCTCTTTTCTTCACCTTCCCTCTGAAATTTGGCCTAGATATCATTTGGTTACCTTAGTCACTTATATATCTTCAATATTCTCAAGTGTTCCACACCAAAAATGCTCAAGAAGCTCTCACAAGATCCTCTCCATCAATACTCCAAAAGATATTCTCACAAGAAGCCCTCCATTGATCCACCAAAAAGGATGATCTACAAGAGACCATTGATATATTTTTTGTACTTTCATCCTCTAGGTTACTTAACCCATTTTTAGTTCACTTAACCTATTTTCCTTATTTTAGGGTTAACCACTTTCCATAAATGGAAAGTTCTCCAATACTTTATCATTTAAATATTCCTTCTTGATTTTGTCACTTCTCTTTATTATTTAAATAATCCACCTAGACTTTGTCACTTTACTTTATCATTTAAATAATGATTTCTTCTTTTAGGTCACTCAACCTATTTTCCTTATTTTAGGGTTAACCACTTTCCATAAATAGAAAGTTCTCCAATACTTTATCATTTAAATATTCCTTCTTGACTTTGTCACCTTACTTCTTCATTTCTTGATTTTGTCACTTCTCTTTATTATTTAAATAATTATTTCTTCTTTTAGTTCACTTTGACTTCTTTGACCTTGGGGGCTTCAAGCCTTCATGTGGGGGTCCTTCATATTCGTAAGGCCATAGCTCTCAAACCATGAAGAGTTATGTGACATTCCACATACCACTGTAAATGGCATGAAAAGAACTATCCATCTAGGATAGTTTCACCAACAATTTCCTTGATCTTCATCTCATTATTCCACATACAAGCATGGGTTTGCCAACCATTCTTCTAGGATAACTCAATCTGCAAAGCATCTTCTCATGAGGGATTTAACCATAAGGGGACCACTTTGGATTTCATCCATTTGTGCACCTTATCAATCATGATAAGACAATATGAGAGCATGGGTCCTCCAACCATTCTTCTAGGATAACTCAATCTGCAAAGCATCTTCCCGTGAGGGCTTTCACCATAAGGGGACCACTTTGGAGTTCATCCATTTGTGCACCTTATCAATCATGATAAGACAATAATGATCCATCTATACATTTTTTCAACAATTCATCATATACCAATGAAACCACATCGATCCATCTTCATCATGTATCAATGACAACTCATTGATCCATCTTCATCATATCAATGACAACTCATTGATCCATATTCATCTATGCATTCTCATAAAATAAATTACATATTCCATTACATCAATCATCAATCAATCAATCCTTTGGCATCAATCAATCACTTGACATCAATCAATCAAACCATTGGCATCAATGACAACATGATCCAACAATCTCCCCCTTTGGCATTGATGGCAATACCAATATTGATGCCAACACCAATTACCAATTATTGATGTCAACATGTAGATAAGGCATGCTCTACATCAATAGTCAATGTGACTATCTCTCCCAATCAATAATCATCAATCACATAAATGTGACTATCTCTCCCCCTTTGACATCAATGGCAAAGGGCCATTTTCCTCTTGGGGCTGTTCCCCCTACTTGAACTTTCCTTGGGGCTGCTCCCCCTGTCTGAATGCCTTTGATATTCCTCTGAATAATCCCTCCCTTTTTTAACAAGGGATATCACTCTGACGTAATGCTGAAAATACATCTCTCATACTCCCTCTATGACCGTCGCTCCTCTTGGAATTATGCCTCTGTGCTCTTTCTTCAAATATAGGGCTCTTTTCTAGGTATGCATCTGATAAATATATCCTCCTAGAATCATGGAAAGAAGAATGAGTCCCCATATGGGTATGTATCCCCCTATCTTCTCTGCAAGATCAACAATATGCTACCATATAACGATCCTTGGACCTGTTCATGCATCAAACTCATGCCATACCAACCATCATGAAACGACATATATGTCAACAATAAAATAAAGAATCATGAGTAAACTATAAACCAAGTACATCTTGTATCAAAATGTCTTCTCATCATTCACAACACCTATGTACATCAGCCATGTACATCAACATAATGCAATATGCCAAAAGATATCATCCATGGAATGTATCAATCATATGCCTCTATCAATATGCCAACATGTGCATCTACCAATATGCCAACCATGTGCATCCACCACTATGCCAACTATGTGCATCTACCAATATTCCAACCATGTTTGATGTCACTCATGATATGTCTCAATCATGAACCAAGTGCCACAATCATGTATCTTAAACAAATACCAATTGTTGTGTTGATCAAGTAGTACCAATGGTGTAGTATCATCAAGCATATGCCATCTATGAGTGTACCAAACATGTATCAATTATAGATCAAACTATGAATCATCAATGATGTACAAAATGATCACCTCATCAACTCACCAACCACATGTCCCAATGTGTAGCCCATCCATATGTTAAATGCATGTATCAGGCTTTCCAACAAGTAAGATTCTAATACATCATCAAGATATATCACATAGCCAAGGTGTCATGACTTCACTATCATAACCATCATTTTTATTCAACATAAAATGCATCAATCCATACTCATGGGTTAGTGCCATGCACCCAAGGTTTTATTTTACATCATCACCTTACATAATCCAATATAGAATCATGAAAACCTGCAGCAAACAATGTCAGAACCTGCAATAAACCATGTCAAACCCTACATCACAGAGTTATACCATCACATCAAACTACAATCCATGTGCATAGCCCTTTTCCTTAGGCTTCACCACATATACGCGGCATGCTCCACAGACATATCACATATGTACGTGACCTATACAAGGTCATCCTATGTATGTATGCGACTGATACCACTGTCACCCACGTATGCCTCAGTAGATGACATTTCTGAACTTCCCCTATGTCTTTCATTCTGTTCTGACTGCTCTGTCTTCTTCACCCACTTTTGTAGATGTCCCTGCTCCTCAGAACTTGAGCTTTGAGCATCCATATTTTCAAAGATGTCTCCCTTCCTTACTTCATTCCTTCTTCTAGCCATGCTATTTGAAGTCCTCATCATAGAATTTCTTCTTGTGTTCCAACACTCCTGTGATTTGTGGTCAAATCCACTATAGCTGTAGCATCTCATGGTGTTACAGTGAACAACAATGTGTACTACTTGATCACATATCCAACACCTTATGGTGTTATGAAATCTTCCATTATATCTTCTTTCATAAGATCTACATTCAAAAGATTTGTGACCATATTCACTACATGAATAACAATGACCATGAAAAATACTTTCAAACCTTTGCTTTGGTGTCCCAAAGATAGCTTTTTGATGTCTTCCTTGCTTTGTTCTTTTGAAATTTTCCTTGCCTTGTGTAGATGGTTTCTTTTCAACATTTTCTTCCTTCTTTGATGGAATTACCTCATGCTTCTTTGAGGTGCTTTCTTCAGCATGTGTAGCTTCTTCTTTGTATCCAAGTCCCGATTTATCACATGGTGATATTTGACTTTCCAAGATATCATTCATATTCTTGAGCCATTCAAGAATTTGTTTGACTTCTCTACCTTTTTTCTAAGGTCAACAACTTCATCTTCTAACTTATGACATGACTCTTCCTTTTCATTTATTTGATCCTTCAATAGTTCCTCTACCCTTTTGGCTTCTTCAATTTGGGTCTTGAGATGGACAATAGTTTCAAAACTTTTGCTAATCTCATCCTCTACCTTCATATCTTATTTTTCATTCTTTAGTATTGTGATCTCTTCTTCCTTTTCTTCTACTTGAGTCTTATTACTTTCTTCTAGTTCTTTGAGCATTTCCTTTAACTTCAAGATGTGCCTTTGACTCTTCTTGAGAAACTTTTTAGTGTTATATGAAAGATAGCTATAGTCTATATAATAGTGGTCATTTCTATATTCATATAGACCTCTTTCAACTTTCTCTTTAAGATCCAATAGTTTTTCCTCTACTTCTTCCATGGGATAACAATCAATTGATTTTATCCAAACTACTTCTAGATTTTCTTCTTCACTTGTAGAGAAAAATTCAACATCATCACATTTTTAATTATTGCAATCAAGGGTTTGTGTAAATTCTTTACCTTCATTTGAAATGTGTTCAAGATATTCCCTTTTGTCAACATCATCATATGATTCTTTTCCTTCATTTGAAATGTCTTCAAGATCTTCCTTTTTTCCAACATCATCACTTTTATAAATAATGCAACCAAGAGTTTTTGGAGATTCTTTACCTTCATGTCTCTTGATGGAGTTGTCTTCAATACCTTTCTTCTCCTTCTTGCTTTGATATGTCTCCTCTAGCTTTAGCCATATATCCTTGGAGGAAGTGCATTTTTCCATACTTTCTTTGATAGGGCTTGAGAGTCCACTAATAATGGTCTTGATAACCAATGCATCATTCTTCTTTCCTTCTCTTTGAGCTGCAAACTTTGACTTGTTCTTCAAAGGAATTGATCCACCAATGGATGCCTTCCAAATTGATGCTCCCATTGTCTTCAAATGTAATCTCATCTCTATTCTCCAAGTAGAATAGTTTTCCTCATCAAGGATTGGAACTTCATCATCCATTTGTGTGTCTATGGATCTCCTTCAAGCTTATTAAGGCTTGTAGTGAAGGCTTGCTCTGATACCAATTGTTGGACACACCGACTACACTGAGAGGGGGGGTGAACAATGTAGGGATCGTTTTCCCAAAACTCCTTAGTTAAAAGTCACCATTAACTCATTAATAATTGTTGTCATTTATAACCAGTTAAATGTCAACACATATTAGCAACATATATCAACAATATATCATCAACAAGTCATCACCACAAGGAACACAAAGAACACAAGATGTATGTACAATTTTTTTTTTATTACAGACTACAATCCTTGGGGTTTTTCAGCAACAACTGGATAGAGTAAAAATTTACAAGAGCACCAGATCTATAATGCAAGACTCAATTTACACCCTCAGAACCAATTGAGATGAGGCAACAATCCTCAACAGATACCAATCTGTACCATAAACAAGTGCATCAACCATGCACCAACCTGTACCAAACAATATGTAATCAACCTGTACCATACAAAAGTGCATCCAACCATGTACCAAGTATATACCAATCATATGTCAACTACTCATAAAAAATGACTCATCAATATTTACTAACATCATTAAATATACACCTCATGTATGTGCCAACTCATCAACTGCTTGTCTCAACCATGACTAGTTTTGGATTAGTCAACAACCCTAACTTCAAATACTCATAACTTTGTACTTGTAATGAATAAATACCTAAAACTTATAAAAAAATTTCTTTAGTGTGTTTTATGCAATTCCTCCAGGTGTCACTACTTGGAACCTCTTATAAAAGGAGTTATAGCAAAAGTGACATACCTTGCTGAATTTTGGCTTATTCTAGAGAGCGACCTTGTAGAGAGTGCCCCGCACGAAATATTTGTTCAATATATATGAAACTATTAAAAAGAATACTAATTACTTTAATATAGCCAACACAATTGGTATCATGAAATTTGGATCTGTTATGAAGAAGTTATGATGTTTTTACCTGAAAGACCTGTTTTAGACTAGTTTCAGGACTAGCCACAAACCCTATTTTCCACACAGTGTATCTCCAAAAATACAATGAAACACAAGATGAATTTGTTACCATAGATAGTTGGATGTGTTTCCTTAATGGAATATCAATCTCATAGTTTGAATCATTATATAAAAAAAGTTATTGCAAAAATGGGGAGATGACCCGTAAATAAGATACCTTAGAAAGCATCATGAAAAGATATGGCCATAGGATTTATCTCCAAAAATTATCCACCAAGTATATGATGAATCACAAGAATCAAATCCAAATGAATTATGGACTAGATTAGAGGTTCTATTTGTTAATAAAGAAGATTGTGAAGATTTCATGCAGGAGGTTGAACAGATAGAGCCAGAAGAGAAGCCATCATAAGATCAATCATCTTATTATGAAGAGTCTTCTACAAAAGTATTTCAAAAATTTGTATTCCATTAATTGAAGATGATGTCTACTCCATTTCATATTTGTTTTCTAAATTTCATGTGGAAGATATATGGTATGCATCTCAGGAGTCACATGCAAACACTTTTCTATGCACAATGCATGCATCTTAGGAGACAAAAAGGGAGCCACACACATCAGACTCAATTATGATAATTTTTGAGAAAAAATTTCAAAAACAAATTGGATATTTGAATTCCTCTTTGGAAAATATCCAATTTCAAAAAAACAATCGTCTGAAATGGAGTCCAAGAAGTGAAGTTATGATCATTTTAAAATCAACAAAATTTCAACATTTTTCTGGAAACAACCGCACGGTTTTCAAACTTTCATCCAAACTTTATTTGGATCTTCTTTATTACAAGAAGAGAAAGTGGATATGTGTCGACATATCAATAGTGCATCTACTTCATCATATCCATGCAAACATATACATATTCAAAAAAATCTTCAACGAGCACAAACTTGCACAGTTGTGAGGTCTTCTTGGAGTGAAGGACATGATTGCTTAGCAACTTCTTTTTCTTCCTTCTCATTTTTATTTTATTATGCATTGTAATTTGAGGGGGGTTTTCCCATGAGTTTTTCCCTCTTTCCTCACTTTATTTTCAATGTATATTTTGTATTTGGGTACCTAACATGGCCTTGTTGTTGGGACCCATTCTTTATTTTCACCATAGTGATGTTCAGGGGTGGTGTTGGAGTTAATTCAAACACACCTAGGATTTACTTTTCCTAAGTTTTTTCTTTGTTTATTAGTCATTATCCAATATCCTATATTTTAGGAAGAATATTCCTCTAGGGAGAATATTCTCTTCAATTTTCACTTCAGTTTGATCAGTTGAGTGGAGTCTAGATGCTACATTGGGATTATCACAATGCAACATTGGGATCATCATTTTGCACATTGTCCTTGAGATCATCACCAAACTAGCGCATTACTCACGATTCCTTGATCTCCTCCTCACTTCACTTTGTTTCAATCAGTTAACTGAAGACTGATAGACTAGTTAACTCAGACTAGGTGGCAGTTCACTCCCGTAACTGCTTGAGAGACTAGACTAGGTGGAATTTTACTCCCGTAAATGGTCGTGTGTGTCCATATCACTCTATACCACTACTATGGCTCATTATTTACTCATGTATACTATATCTATTGTAAATTATTCACTCTTTGAGTGTGGAATATGGTTAATGAGAATTCTTTCCATTCTTTCTCTCCTTTTTCTTCTTTCTCAAATTCTCTCTGCAAATGTGTGTATTATTGTTTAGCTAGATCTATTATGTGTAGGTTCAACAAATTTACAACTGACGTGGTCCTCCCCATAAATATAGCTTTGCCTGTGATGAAGCTCTGGCAAGATGCGAATGAAGAACTGAATGATGTTAGTAGAAGAATAAACCAGTTAGTTGAAGTCCAACAAAATATGGCTGAGGTGGATGAGAAACTTCAGAGATATCAAGACAATATGAAAGCCATGTTTGATAAAAAGGCTAAAGATAGGGAATTTATTCTTGATGAACTAGTTTTGAAGTGGGATGCTAGGAAGGAAGATGCTGGAAAGCATGACATGTTTGATCACATCTGGTGTGGGCCTTTCAGGATCATAGCTTCCGAGGGAAATAATTCGTTCTTACTAGAAAAACTTGACGAGAAAGTCCTTAAATCCCCCATCAACGGGCGTTACGTGAAACAATTCATGCAATAATCAGATCCCAAATCACCATTTTACATATTGGTTTGATTTTCTTGTTTTGATTTATGGTTTTTTGTTTCTTTGGTAAGGTTTTTACTTTTACTGAAAGAAATCTGACTGAAACAAAGATGTTGAAAGAAATATTATAAAATATAAATAAGGTTGCACTCATGTAAAAAATGGTCACTTGATCAAATATTAGAAAAATCCAAAACTCTGATTCTTCGAATCAAATGAAAATAATACGAAGATAAAAAAGAAAGAAAATAAGAATAAAACAAACTCGCTAATCAGGAAGTAGTTTTGAGTGGAAGTAAGATCCCATTCAAAACCTTTGATTTTTCATTCCATTCGACATCTATCATATCAAAAATATTTTATTCTATCTTGATGTGCACTCTCTGACCTTAAATCTCCACAGAAAGATAGAGTTCGCCTTGACTCATGAAGCCTAAAAAACTAGACCTTCAAAACAAGAGTAGGCGAAAATTTCATGATTCCTCTGATTTTAACAGAGAGAAAGTATGTCTAGGATAATCTTGACTACTTTATCTATTCTATCATATTTAAATTGATTAGTTTCTCTCAAGGAGATTCCATGGAAATTAAAATCTCCTCGTGATAAATTCCTTGTAGGCAAAGGTGTTTTGAAGGTCAGGAGAGGATTAGCCCAGAGTAAATCAAAGTGAGTTGACAGATCTTCACTACTAAATTATAAAAAGATATCATCCCTTCTATGATACATACAAATTGATTTCCCCCACTTCAGAAATATTAAAATATAAGACGGATGGTGAAAGGAAGTTCATAATCTGATTGCCCCCATCTAGTCCAAGGCAAATGGTGAAAGGAAATTCGTAATTCAACTTCCCCCATTTTGTCCAAAAGAGATGAAGAAAAGAAATTCATTTAAATGATTGCCCTCATCTCAACAAAGCGCAAATTGAAGTGGTGAAAGGAAATTCAATGGGAAATGTAGATAACTTCACTGGGGTACTAAACAAGCTCGTTGGTAGTGAAGCAATGTCTATGATATCTGCAAGGCTATTATACATGTATATAATGTACTCTGGTAGCTAGTTTTTTTTTTTGACAAGATCTACATTCTAAACCAACAAGGAGCCCCCTTCCCCCAAAACTAAATCGTTAAATTTTCTCTACCTTGATGTGAACAAAATCAACCGGATTCTGATAGATCGGTTAAAGTTGTTTTGATTATCTTAAAACAGACTCAAAATCAATTTCAGGAAAAAGAAAGCTATAAATAGCTTAAACTCGATATTAATGAACGATCAAGTTTTTGAAAGTTTTCTAAGATGCGATTGAAGTCTAATATACTTTTGTTTTTTTTCTCAAAGGTGTTTCCTAGAATCTCAAGGATGACTCCATTAACCCAATAAAGGCACTTGTTCTACAGTTCTTCCACACTTCATAGGGAGACACGATCCCCATATGGAGCCTATGTTGGAACACTTTTAAAATTATAAGCCTAAAGCTTTACCCTGTTTCTTTTTACTTCATCTCAAAATTCAACTTCAATAATAAATCATTTTTGTATTCTATCCTTAACGAGTACACAAGGTCCACCGTTGATCTAATTCTCTCATCGATCGAATGATCCCTTTTTCCCGATTTTTTTGGAGCTGCCTAAATGTTAAAAATTTCAATACCTCTAGAGACTTGCTTCGGAGTTTTGGGTTTTAGAGTTTCATGCTTTGATCATTTTATCATGTAGCAACTCCAAAGTCCCGATATCCAAAAGGTGTTCAAAGGGTCTTAGTCATCGTACACATATACCTCCCTAAGCCTTGACACATCATTACGAGTAGTGGCATGTTGAAGTATCCATAAAGTTGTTTTGCCGATACTCGAAGCATATAGATACCAAAAATCTAAACTCGTTTTAAATAAGTTAATATCGATTAATACTTAATTAATAACTTCGCACTTTCAAAGATCAGATATTTTCCACCCACTACACTCAAATATCACGAAGTATGAAACCTCGAAAGTACTTGAAGTTAAGAATGATTATTTACTGGATAAAACATGATTAAAATTAATAAATCACTGCGTGATTTCATGTTTCGGGGATCCTGTCTCGAGCAACTACCAAATTCCCGAGGTTCGAAAATCTGAAAAAAAAAACTTAACAATAAATGTGATTAACTAATGAGCTAATGAGGATTATATCATGATTAAGTTTTCGCTGAATCGTAGCTCAGAAAAATTCAAATGTTATTTGTCAAAACTTCTAATCGCTAACCACCAGACATTAATGACATTAATAATCGATCTACAACAATCATTTCAAATAAGATCTTGGACCACCGCCTAAAACTTTTCATTAAGGAAAATGAATGCATTGTCAGTAAAGTATTTGTAACTCAACACATTTAAGAGAAAAGGATATTGAAGTTTGAATTTCATTTGTGTTTTCATAGAAAATCAAGTTTGAGCACGATAAGAATTTTGTGCATTTCCTGTAACATGTAACAGAGTTTTGAACTCGTGATATCGTGGCTCCATGAGAAACATCTAAAACATATGGTGAAAGCTCAAACCTGAAAATAGATGTCTTCCCATACACTTCGCCCATAACCATAGATACTGTGAAAACCTAGATGCAGGTATTCGATATTCTACAATACGAATTGATCAACTGCCCAGATGATTCAGGCGATGAGGTGACTGAAACCCAGGCTACGAGATACACATATGTTGCTCAATCAAAGATGCATAAAATAAAAACATGACCTAGGATCATGCCTTATAATGATATGATTGGTTGGGTGCTAGAGAACGTCGACCTCTCGACCATGAGTATCTGCAATTCGAAAAAAAATTCAGTTAGGTCTTTCCGACCAAAACATTTCCAGGTAATGTACAAATTATCCCCAGTTCCCAATTATGTTTATAATGTCACTTTCCTAATGGACTTCGACAAAAAAGAATATGCGCAATATGGAAAGAAATTACCTAACTTGATCAAGGATTGGTGCTCACGTCCTAAGAATTTTAGAGCAGACACCCATGGCGTATATATTGTTACCTCATTATATCCTCACATGATGTATGTAGCCATGATGTTATGTAGAATTTTTAGGAAGGAAAACACTACTCATTTCTTATTACCATGGGTGTCAATCATGCATATAGTAGCAGAGGGGTATTCCTTTGATTGGGTCAAAATATTATCTGAAAATTTGGTCAGGGAAATCACAGAATATCAGTCATTGAAAGACAAAGGGAAACCTGCCCCATTTTACATGTCTGCATATATTATGGATGTCGTTTGTTTCATGACGCCATTTCCTTTGATGGGATGGAGCTGGACTTTGAAAAACTCTGAACCAATACACTTCTATCACTCCAAGTTGTGGGAGGATAAAGCAAAAGATTTCTTCTACAAAATCTGCAACTATGTGGTGGTGTCGATGCATATTGCTATATACGGGTGCCCACCTCCCAGGATTTCAGACAAGATAGTGACCAACCTGGGAAAGATAGAAGATTCATACATTGCAGAATATTTCTCTTATATTAGGTTTTTTGGATGTTTCGTCCCTCTACATGCCTTACCCAATTTTTTTCCAGATCTATTGGTGTGCAGAGAGGTAGCAATCAAACTATGCTAGGGGGAATCAGTAAAGAACTAAAATCAACACAGAAAAAAGTATGGCCCACCTTTCCTTTTCAGTTTGGTATGTTCTCACTATTAGATTTCGGCCACTCAAAAGTAGAGGCCACGACCTTAGAAGACATTAATCTTGTTAATATCGAATTCAAGAAACACGATCCCCATAATATCATGGGAAACCACATGGCTCTTTACAATCTGAAGAGATATGAGCATGAAGATTCTCCACAAGATGAGATATTCCGAGGAGCAAGATCTTATCAGAAAGTGTTGAGTCGAGTCCAAACTCTGGCTCCAGAAAAATTAGTCGAGTTCTATAATTTTTAGAGACATCGAAGAAATAGTCTTCCTAAAGTATTATAGGGAGAAGCCCGGACCTCTCCAACTACATAGGAAATTGTGACCCAGAGTTTAGAAACAGGGGGCTCCAGTGAACAGGACGCTCAAGGAAGTTCGAAAAAAATTGAGGTTTTGACACAACAGGGGGACACCGCATTGAAAAATCCACCAGATGATCAAATTAAAGCTCAAGATGAAGCTTTGATAAAAAAGGGTGAAGAAAAACCACCATCCATGCCAGACAAATCGACTACAAACACCGTAGGGCAACAACCATCCACCAAGATAGGCACCCCTACCAAATCGGTCACACCTTTACAGTCCAGTAAAACGAGAAACACACCAAAGGGAGTGTTCAACTATCAAGAGGCACATAGTGCTATATGATGGTCAGGACTTAGATGAGGTAAAATTTGCTATGGAAGTGGTAGGCACATTGGGAGATTTTTCCATAGCAAATTAATGTTTAGTTGGGAATCTAACAGAACAACTGAAGAAGAAGGATCTATTGGTGAGACAATTGAAAAACCAAATAAATATTGTGGAACAGAGTGTGATAAATGAGATGAATAATGGTTTTGAGCAGATCATATTCTATGACAGACAAGAAATTCAACAACTAAAAAGCAGTCTTGATGAAATGCATAAAAATTCACAGGCAAGTAGAGAACTGGCCATTCAATAGGGAGATTTGGTCAAAAAAATGCAGGATAAAATAAACTTGACTGAGAACACAACAGTGGATATGGTGATTGTCCAAGCCCAGGCATTGGAGGTGCACGAGAAGTTGGAATCAACCCAACAAAACCTTTTGACTAAAGTAGAAGTTGTTCAAAACTATTATTGGGTGGAAGACCATTCTTTAAATAACATTCACCTAAAGGAGAGAGAGGCCATTTCAGCTCGAGTTACATTCCAGAAGGCTGTTTTATCAGTAGCAAAGGATGAAGTAGCCAGGGCCACTAGATTGTCTCTTTCATAGCAAACTTGAGGCGATATAATACTGAAAACCTGGGAGGCAAATTTAGTTGAAAGTAAAAGGTTAGCCAAGGAAGTGAAGAAAGCTTATGAAGAAGCATGTTCTTCACTCGACAAAGAGTCACTGGACATTGAAAGAGATAGAATCTCTGAAGCCCTGGGAAAAATTGATATAGCAAAAAATAAACTTAGTTCCAAGACAAGCATGGAAGAAGCCCGGGTTGCAATACTCCAATTGAAACAAATCAACATTATCCATATTAATAAGTGGATAGTCAATCCTAGTCTATGGCTACATTCTATATTTTTAGAATCCAGGAGAATGGAAGATAGGCTGCCTCACATAGAAAATAAGTTATATACTTTTGAGGCGAATGACATAACAGATCCATCCAGGTTAGTGGTACAGTTCGTAGGTAGATGTGTTCAGTATGTCGAGCAAGGAAAAACCAACACATATGGGAAAAAATGAGACAATGTCTGCATACCATTTACATAGGTCATGATTAGAGGCCAGTTGTTTCTGAGGTCAAGGACAAGAATAAGAAACATCTCAGCCAACAAGGGCGAAGAGACAGAGAAGATGAAAATGAAATTCTTCAAGTTTTGCATATTGTAATATTTACTATTTTTGAATTATGAGAATTCCAACCGCCTAGGGTTGAGATCATTTTTTGTATAAATACGTAGTTTGAATACTTAACAAAGGCTTCTTCTTGCCAAATGTAATAGAGAGAACTCTCCTTTTTTTAGAATTAATACAAGTGCAGACAGGGATTCCAATTTTTGTGCAGTTCGAGTTATGTTTTTCTCTTGTATTCCATATCTCTAGTTTTCTTATGTTATTCCTTGATAAGTGAGTGTTTGCAATTTAGTACTATTTCTACTATAGTCACATTAAATCGGTTGTTTGATAAGCAAGAATTTTTTCCTCTGTATTTTCTATAAGTATATACAAGACCTGTGAGCTACTTGGATTATTGTATCTCATATCCTTTCAAGGGTGCATTCTTTACTTTCTTCTACTGTGAACAAGGTAAGATTCATCTTGCATTGAAGTCTCATTTTGTTTAATAGTTTTGTAAGTTTCCCTCACATCACTTAATTATATAAATTGACTTAAATGACAAATTACGACCTCTATCCAATTCTGTCATTAATTTCATTTGAGGATTAATTATTATATAACTAGCGGAAGAAAAAGAACCTTTCAAAATATCCTTTTATATTCACGATGCCTAACATTATTCTTTGAGCCTTAAGGATAATCTGAGGAACAAAAATTTGAATCTCGTCTTCCTGATGAAATTTCCATTCCATCTTGATATTTTCTACTGGATGATGGTAGTTTGTTGAACATCATCTTGTCGAATCTCATCCAATTTATTTAATTATAACAACCTTTGTTGTTGTGCTTTTGAAAGATCCATCCCAAGCTTGGATGATGTTCTGAAGGTTTTTATTTGTAACTCAATAGGAAATAAATGATATAGCTACATATCGGTGGCCACCTACCTGTTCCATTGGCTCAAAGAACAATTTTTCATTTTGCCAGTATTTCTATAGTTTTTTGGGTCTTAAACTATTGGGGCCATTTTGAGGCCTTAAATGATGTGTTTTGACTTTTTGGGGCTCAAGTGATGGCCATAGGCTCTGTTTGGGATGATTGTAATGTGTTCTTCTTAGCTAGACCTTCCTGACTATGTATTGAGTGCCCCAAACAGAGATCGTAGGCAAAAGTTATGCCCTTGAGAAGTTGACATATCAACTACCCCCATTGACGCCCATAAACCTTTTGTCATTTCATCTCCTGGGGTTAGGGTTTTGGATGTTTAAGTTTTTCTTATTTATGATTTATGATTAAAAGGCCTTTGGATCCATCACATCACTTCTCATAGATAATCTACCACCATTCGAGCGAGTTTGTTGCATTATGCATTTTTATAGTTTCATCATGTTCTCTTTATTAATAGAATTCAATTTTCAATGTATCTATGTGTGTTTCTTTGATATATATCTGTATTTAATTTCATTCCATTTATAAATCTGGATCAACAAAACTTTCTTCCCATACATAAGATCATATGGTGTATGTCCAGTAGTGTTCCTCCATGTGGTCTAGTAAGTTGAAAGCACCTCAAAAATCCTATCTACCCAATCATGGTGGTGTATCTGAACAATTTTGGTAAATATAGCCTCAAGTACTTTGTTTTTGAACTCCACCTTCCCATTGGATTTATGGATGGTAGGGGGGTGAATTCTGAAGCTCTATCTTGTATTGTTCTATGATATTATGGACAAGATTTGATGTGATTTGGGTTCCCTGATTAGTTACAATTTCTCTTGGGACACCAAAATGAGTAAAGTTTTCCTCAAATAAAAAATCTACAACATATTTTTCATTAGCATGTGAAATAGGTTTGTATTCTACCCATTTAGTGACATAATCAATACATACCAAAATATACTTTTTCTTCCTAGACATTGGAAAAATATGCCCTACAAAATCTAAGGCCCATTTCTCAAATGGTTCTATTGATACCTAAGGTTGTATATGCATATTGTTTTCTTGTATTGGTCTTCCCATCCGCTAACAACTATCACATCTTCTAATGTATTTATTGGCGTCTCTGAAAAAGAGTGGGCCAATAATACCCTAGACGAAGGATTTTATATGTGGTTCTTTTGTCAGTAAAATGGCCTCCACATGGTTCATCATGACATGCATTCAATATGTCAAGTACTTCAACCTCTTGTACACACCTTTGAATGATAAGATTAGGTCCAGTGCAAAAGATTTCTCCACCAATCAATGAGTAGGTGGCATTGAGTTTAATGATATTTTGCTTCTCCTTTGTAAATAGATGTTGAGGTAATTTTCTTGTAGCTGGATAGTTAGAAATATTTGCAAAACAATGATATTAAGAAGATATTGCGAAAATATGTTAATTAGGGAAATTATCATTAACAATAATTAATTCACCTTCATTATGAATCCTATAAAGGAAATTTGCAACAAGATTTTCCTTACCGGGTCTATCTAGTATAGTGATATTAAATTCTTGTAATAAAAGAATCCACCTAGTAACCTTGCCATTAGTATTTTTATTTTCATTAAATATATAATGGTTGAGTGGTCAATGTGGAAAACAATATCATATCCTATGATATAGTTCCTGGATTTTTTGATGGCATGAACTACTGCAAGTAACTCTTTTTCAGTAACTGTATAATTCAATTTAGGGGGTGTCATGTTTTTACTCACAAAATAGATGGAATAAGATAATTGATTGTCCTTTTGACCTATCACTGCTCCTAAAGTTGTGTCACAGGCATCTGTAGATATATGAAATGGAAGGGACCAATTTGGTCCTCTTAAAATAGGCGCTATAAAAAGTTTCTCTTTCAAAGTTTCAAAAAAGATTTGGCATGGAATGTTCCAGAAAAAATTATTATCCTTGGTAAGAAGTTTGAATAACGGAGATGCAATCTTCGTGAAATTTTCAATGAATCGTCTATCTTAATGAGCATGGCCTACGAAAATTTTGAAATATTTTTGGGTCTTTGGAACTAGAATATTGGAAATGACTTCTATCTTTGTTGGATCCACTTTTATACCTGCAAAAGACACACAGTGACCCAAAAAAATTCCCTTCATTTTGTGACATAAAACACTTCTCATTACTTAATGCCAAATTAGTTTCCTGACATCTAATTAAAACATTTTATAAATTTTATAATTCTTCTTTGAAAGTATTTCCATACACAATGAAACCATCCATATACAATTCTACACAATCATGGATAAGGTCAGAAAAGATACCTAGTACAATGTTGGTTGTCGAGACTGATTATCTTCTTGATTCAGAGGTCTTTTTCTTCAGCCGTGTTTATACCCCATGAAGACTTTACACCCCAGAAGAATGTACACTCTTCCACGCGGGGGAGTGCAGAGGGGGTTTACCCCCTTGTAAATGTATATTGTAATTTCATTGTAAATCTAGATTGTTCATTAAAAGGTCGCAGATCTAATGGTAGAAATTATATTAGGGTTTTTTGTCCTAGAAGGCAACCCTCTGTTATGAGGGAAATGTATTGTGGCTATGCACTATGGCGAATATTGTATTATGAGATAGGATACTATGAGAGAAAGAAGAGGAAGTTACAACGGTTTTGTTGTAGGTTGTATCCCTTCATTTGTTGTAACATAATAAAGCAAGGACCTGGAAATTTCTCTCATGGACGTAGCCCACACTAGGTGAACCACGTAAATCTATGTCTCTATTGTATTGTGTATCTTCTATGTTTTGTTTTCACATTTGTTTTATTTTATTGCTCCACAATCCCATTTTTCTAACATACAACACGTTGAAAAGTTGTAGGTGCATTACACAAACAAAAAGGAAGTACTATGTAAGTGTACGTCCCCCATGGACATTTGAATTTGTTTTTATCCAGATCCTCTAGAGATATTTGTAATTGGTTATGACCACTGAATCCGTCCAAAAAGGAAAAATATTTTTTACATGTTAGTGTATCTAAGACCTGATCTATAAAAGGTAGAGGAAAATGATCCTTTAAAGTTTCTTTATTCAATTCCATATAGTCTACATGTAACAACCATTCTGTTTAGTTACGACAACAAGCCTCTCATAACAAGTGCACATTTTTTTTTTTGTGTGCGTGTGTAGAAGGGTGATAAAGAAATTATACTCTACGTCACAACACGACGACGAACATGATGCATGCAACTCATGCGAAAACAACATAAAGACCGAAGAAGCACATCAAGCATCTGGAAGTAATGAACGACAATCAATCGACGAAAAATAAGAATGACTACCCACCTGTCCTACCCTGCAGTGGTTAGGACCTCTAGGACACATAAGCAATGCTCAAGCCTAGGTTCCCATCGATTTTGACCATTTAAGGTCTCAAAGCTGGAGACTGTTCTGAGGAACAAGGAGGTGTCTACATCCCACCCAACACAAGTAGACCAAGCCTACTAAGCCAAGGATGATCATCCTAACAACCTAACACACCCAAACTTAATTACACAAGTAAATAGAACCCTTCAGTGAGAAACCAATAGCATTAAAGGTTACAACCAAGTACAAACATTAAGGTAATGAACAAACCACCTTCTACGGGAAGTGCAAGCCAAAAACGACTTCGCCGATATCCCGATCAATCGTCGATTCAAGCTAGTCAATAAATACAGTCTAATTAATCATCTATTACAAGCCCAACTTAGCATGCCTAAGGTTTGCAATCTAGTCTTTAAACTCCTTACAATCTTTAATTTAATTACCACCTAAAAGGACAATTCTATAATAAACCACCTCTCATTCCAACTAGCTAGTTACTTGAATAATCATAATAACAAACTTAAAGTATTTTTCACTCACTATAAGGAACAAGGTATTCCTATGTTTATGTGTAAAATCAGATTATTTTTCCTTACAATGGTAGTTAGCATTGATGGACCCACCAGAAAGCCATAAAACACCTTCGGGCATATCGATAAAGCTAAATATGTTTTGATCTATTTTAACTTAGAGTTCCCCCCTTTTCCCTTTTTATGTTACCTCTTTTCCCTAGTTTCCTAGTTTCCTATTTTTTGATTTTCCCTCTTTCCCCTTTTACTTAGAACTCAAAAAGCCAAGTGTGAAAATTAACCCTTTTTCCCTCTTCTTATTTAATTAGTATACTTTAATTTATTAAGGTAATAAAACAATTAATTCCCTTTTTAAATTTTAATCCAACATAATTTTACTTTTTTTATGAATAAATTAAATTTCTTACTCCCTTCATGTTACAAGTTTTAACGAAGATCATAATTATTATTTAAGTTGTTTTTATTTTTATTATTTTTATCACTATTTTTTTTAATAGAAGACAAAATTTTACCACTAGCGTAATTTAGACTTAGGCCTTAAATTTCGTACTGGGTGACATTTAATTAGGGAAATTGTTTTAAAAATTACTTAACATGTTATTTGTCTTAGGGCCATCTAGGTTCATCCCTCTATCATCAACAATGCGACGTGCCCTTCAAGACGCACTAGGTGCTCCAAGGGTGCCATTCACCTCATCTATTCCTTTGCGTGACGTGCCCTTCAGGATGCACTACGTGCTCCAAGGGTGCCACTTGCCTCTTGACTGATTTGGTAGACATCAATAACCCCTGGAGTCAACACTCTACAAGGTGAACTTGTGGGAGACTAAGGGCCTCTAAGGAATAATGCCCCTGCCTTATTGCATGCCCCTTAGAATCATCGTGAGCGACTGTCGCAGTCTTCCCTCATGACATCGTGGGTCCTCTTGAAATAGGTAATAGTTAACCTACAGTTCGAGCCACAACGAGAGTGCTAGTAGGCTGTGGCAGGGCTGTTGTCCACACCTCTCCCTCAACATCTCTGGTAGTCGTGCATGACCCCTTTACTCCATGTGTGAGTCTGGTCAGTAAGCTATCATCAGCCTGCATCATCAACAAATCATGTCAGAACACATCCATATCATGTCATCCAGTCAGATGCACTAATATCACAGTAAAACAATCGAACCCCAATGGCACACTCCCTGACTCAATCTGAAGTCCAAGGGGTTCCATCGATGCCTCTGCATCATCAAGGTCCAAAACCCTGCACACTTAGTAAAACCAAGTCAATAGCACCTGTCTATGTCAATGTAGTAAAACAACATGTCATCAACCCATAACGCCTAATAATCAAAATCAAAAGTTTTAATAGCATAGAAACCCGGATCACTTGCGAGCAAGTGTCCTCAAAGAATAAGTTTGCTCAGTGTGCCAGAGCGAGATGTTACACTACACAAACATGCCATTTTCCATTCTTCTTAGGAACACTCATTAGTGGAGATACCCATTGAATGTCAGAAATTGGATATATAAAATTGACATCGAATAATTTTTGTTGTTCATCTTTCATAATTTATTTCAAGAGTGAGTTCATACATCTCTGGGGCTACCTGATAGGCTTGGAATGATCCTTTATGTAAATATGATTGATACATGTATTAGGGTAGATTCCACACATATCTGTATATTCCCATGCAAACACACTAGAATTCTTTTGTAATATTTTGATTAATTGTTCTTTTTGAATTTCTTCAAGTTTATAATTGATATTTAAAGTTTTTCCTTGAAAAATTGCAATACCTTCATTACTTGATCCTGATGTTGATGCACTAGAGGACATTGATCCTAAAATTGTTGATAAAGTATCCATAGTACAACATTCTTGAAAATCATTATCAAAGATATATATATATATATATATATGATTAAAAGCACATTCCCCCCCCCATGATATTGAGTAAAATCATAATTATTAATAAAATTGATAATTTGATTTTCCTCGATATCATTCTTAAAATTCATAATTTGATCAATACTTAAAATATGTTATACCACTTCCTCATTATCATTTGTATGTTTAAAGCATTGTGTAAATTGAGATTTAGTTAACGCTTTACGAGGTGGATATAAATCAAATTTCTTTACTGAATCCCCATGTGCAATTGCCATATCCCCTGAACTACAACTAATGAAAGCATTAGTTGTAGCTAACAAAGGCCTCCCTAAGATTAATGGGTGCCCCCCTAAGTTATATTTTGGCTTTAAAACCATGAAATCTACAGGGTACTCCCAAGAATCCAAGCATACTATTATATCCTCTAATACACCTTCTAGTTTTATTGTTGATCTATCAACTAATTATAAAATTGTGGGTGTATTACGTAGGTTAGTCAATTATAATTTATCCATGGTATCTTTTGTCATTATATTTATTGAAACTCTTAAATCAATTAATGTATTTTAAATTGAAATATTCTTGATATGGATATTTACAATGGGACTACCAGGATCAACATAATTTTTCATATAGATTTTACCCAACATAAGATCTGCTAGTTTACCAATCACTTGCATTGTTTGTGGGTTTTTCTTTTTCCTTCCTAATTTTTTATACATAATACCCTTACTTTCTTAGCATAAATTGGAATGTCTTTAATTGCTTGCAATAATGGAATTTTAATACAAACATTCTTTAATTCATCTAATAAATCACATCATGTTTTAGTGATTTGCTTTTCTAATACCAACCTTTCTCGGAAAGGGGGAGAACTAGATTGTTGAGTTTGATTTATTGTAAATGAATAAGTTTAATTTATTGGATTAGTAATATCGTTCTTGTTTATTTGATTAGTAATTTCCTCCTCTATAGCTTCTTCAAAATAATAGGTGCATATTGATAAAGTATTTTTCTTGATCTAATAAGATGAATATCATTTACACTAAGAGAAGAAATTATATAAGTGGGAAAATTTTGTATCTCGGAAGTGTAAACAAGTTGTGCTACTTTATTATTGGAGTTAGAAACGGGTTGTGTAGTTGGTTGGATTGGTATTGGAGGTTGGTTTGATGGTAATTGAATTTTTTGTGGTTATGAAATTTGTGGTTGGGGTGGCTGATTGAAATCCATCTGGGGCTGCTCCCCTTGACAGACTGTCCTCTTATGGTGCTTCCTCGTGTGCATATAAGACATATAAGATAAGCTTTCAAAAAGAATTCAAAAATCATTCATTTTTTGAGTAGAAATAACTCCAAGTCTTTGGCGAATATATTCAAAGGCTTCCCGTGGAAGTGGTTTTGTAAAGATGTATGCCACTTGTTCTTTTATGCCCACATACTCAACTCTGATGTTCTTTTATGCAACCTGTTCCCATAGAAAGTGATACTTGATTGGAATGTGCTTCATCTTGGAGTGCATCACTGGGTTTTTTGAGATATTGATGGCACTTGTATTATTACAATATATTGGAATGGCCTCATCATACTCAACTTGTATATCTCTCAAAGTTTGTTTCATCCAAAGAACCTGTGTACAACATGTTGTTGCTGCAATATACTCTGCCTTGGTTGTAGATAGAGATATCAATGATTGTTTCTTGCTTAGTCATGATACCAAGAACTCACCTAAGTAGAACGTTGCTCCACTAGTGCTTCGTTGGTCATCAATACAACCTGTCCAATCTGCATCTGTGTAGGCAATAAGTGATAGATCTTTTCTTTTTGGATACCATAATCCAAACTCTTCTGTTCCTTTGAGATATCTGAAGAACCTATTTACTGCTAATACATGTGATTCCTTTGGTGCTGCTTGAAATCATGCCACCTGTCCAATTGCTTGCATTACATCTAGTCTAGATGTTGTCACATATAGTAGGTTTCCAATCATTGACCTATATTGCCTCTGATCTTTAGAATTTGAATCATCATCTTTTCTCAACTTACAACTGGTTTGCAATCTTCCATTCCGAACCTCTTTAGCATTTCTATGATATATTTGGTTTGAGAAATAAAAATTCCTTGGTTGCTTTGACGTATCTGAAGTCCTAGAAAGAAGGATAGTTCTCCAAGTAACAACATTTCAAATTCATTTTGCATGTGTTTTGCAAATTTCTGGCTTAACCTGTCATCATCACTACCAAAAACAATATCATCAACATAAACTTCAATTAATAAAATATTACCTTGACTTACCTTGATGTAGAGGTTGCTGTCTGCACTTCCCTTTTTGAACCCTGTCTGCTGCAGATACTTATCCAGTCTAGAGTACCATGCTCTAGGAGCCTATTTTAGAACATACAAGGCCTTCTTTAATTTACACACATAGTATGTGTTCTCTGACAACTGAAATCCTTGTGGTTGTTCAATGTAGACTTCTTCTTCAAGTTCCCCATTCAGAAAAGATGATTTTACGTCCATCTGATATACTTTAACATTTTTGGAGCATGCATAAGCTAAAAGAAAACAGATTGCTTCCATTCTGGCAACTAGGGAAAATGTCTCTTCAAAGTCGATTCCTTCAATTTGCGCATCTCCTTTACATACCAATCTAGCTTTGTTCCTTGTAACCTGTCCATATTCATTCAATTTATTCATGAAAACCCATTTTGTGTCGATCACATTCTTATTCTTTGGTCTTGGAACCAATTCCCAAGTGTCATTTTTTTTCTATTTGATCCAATTCTTCATCCATGGTCTTATTCCAAAATTCATCCTTGCTGGCTTCTTCAAAATAGTTTGGTTCAATTGTAGATAAGAGTGCTAGGTGTGTTTTTTATGGTGAATGAATTTTTCTTCTAGTCTCAACTTCTGCATCTTTGTTTCCAATAATCTGATCTAAAGGATGATTCTTCTGTACTCGTTTGCTAGGTGTCTTTGGAGATACTTGTTGAACTTGATCTTCTAATTCTGTTGGATTCTCTTCATCTTCATCTTCCTCTTTTTCTTCTTTTTCATCTTCTTCTTCAAAAAGTTGTTTCATTGATTTGTTTTCTTCTTCCTTTGATTCTGGTCTGCCTATTTCATCAATTGTTATGTTGATTGTTTCCACAACTTTGTTTAATCTTAGATTGTAACACTTGTATGCTTTCCTTGTACTTGAGTAACCAACAAGTATTCCTTTGTCCACACGAGAGTCAAACTTTCCCATTCTGTCATCTTCTCTTTTTATGTAGCATTTTTTTCCAAAAACTCTGAAGTGCTTCACATTTGCTGGTCTTCCTTTCCATAGCTCGTAGGGAGTTTTATCAGTGTTTTTTCTGACCATTACTCTATTTTGAATGTGAACTAATGTATGCACTACCTATGTCCAGAAAATATCTGTTAATTTGTAATCCATTAGTATTGTTTGAGTCATTTCCTATGCAATTATCATCCATTACGATAATGTTCCTTTGTCTTTGAACCACTCTCTGAACCAATCTATGAATCCATGCTCTCGTCCACTATCATATATCTATTAAAACCTACTAAGTCTTCTTACAAATCCATCTCTGTCCATACTATCCAAGACTCTACTTGTGCAACTGTCCATAATGCTAACCCATTTATCATTATACTATCAAACTGTACTTATGTTAACTGATTTCTCTGAATATGTCTTCTCAAACTATGCAAGTTGCTCGAAGGATGGTTCTTTGGTCTGTCACAGCTATTGCATAGACTCCCCCTGTCTAATATTCATATTACTTGGGATTCTCTAAGCCGGATGGCTGATGTGTATTGATCATCATCTTCATTGGTAGATTTATTATCTCTCTGAGCTCTGACTTCTTTCTTTCTATCTGTGGATTCATCTTTCACTACAACATCCGAAAGTACAATTTCTTGAACCTGTTCCTTATTTACCTGTCCTTCCTTTCTTTCAGTTATTTTCCAAACCTTTCTGTATCTAACATCTTTCCTTTTCTCTGTATAATTTTCTTCATCTCGTTTTATTGTCAATCTTGCGATCTCTGGTACCTGTTCTTTGTTCACCTATTCTTCCTATTTTCTTATCCATACTTTCTTATATCTGATATCAGTATTCTCTTTCATCGAAGTATCGATCATGCTTCTACAATCACTGGCTATGTGTCCATAGTTATGACATTTGTAACACTCAATGTTACGTGCGACCACATAGGCATGGTCTGCTTGAACATTTCTTTTATAATCCCTGAGATATGCAACCTTATTTCCAAAGTTAATACAATAAAAACAATGACCATAAAATAAATTTTCATACCTGGGAGTGAATGATCTTCTTTGTGGCATAGTCCTTCTGAATTTTTTCTTTGCTTGATCATGATCATGATTGAAGATTTTTTGTGGCTTGAACATGGATGGTATTCTTGAAGATGTATCTTCAATAGTTTTCTTAGATTCTGGTTGACCATGATTCCTTCCTTTGAGTACTTCTGCATAACTCTTTCTATTTTCTT
>ML790848.1:454802-466828 GCA_009831015.1 Picea engelmannii
CTATTGGGTCAAACTCCCACCGCCTCCCAAGGTCTGACATACCTTGTCACCCCATGACGTCATTATCCACATTTTTCCCCTAGAGGTCACATCTCATTACTTTGTCAGTCCATTCCCCTTGTTCACCCTTTACAAGTCCTCTCATGATGGTTACTCTCCAATCAACTCCCGCCACATCACCCAGCTGTATTCTTCAGTCATTGTCACCTGCCATCTCACGCTCTAAATGACCTGTTGGCCATTTATTATTGGCTAACCTATCCATTAACCTGCTGACCTGTCTCCCGTGCCCAACGAGTATCCGTTTGCTCAAAATCTACCTTCACCCTTCTTTCCCTCATTATTCACCCTGTCACCGCACCAGAGAATTTTTTCCCCATTTTCCTCTCCGTTACAGTCAACTGTCCAAAGACACCATCATCCCCACTAATGATTGTTTGATTTGCAGGTATTTTTACAGCGATGGCACCAAAATAAAAAAGAACAGAAGCTGAGGAAAATCCTTTCCTCCCGCCCCCTGTCGACCTCGACAGGATCCATCTGGCCGACAAAGACCATCTAATCGCAAACACCATATGTGAGTTTGACTTCACGGACTTGCAGTAATGGCTCAAAGAGTTTTTCCTGGACCAGAGCGATGAAATTGGGCTCTAAGAGTCAAACCTTCCCCTGTATCTTTTCCCCTAGGTTCACCATTTCCCCGAATTCGCCCTCAAATGCCAGGCTCACTACCTCCCCAACCAGAGAGTCATAGTTTCTTCATTAGGATAAATTATTTTCCTCATTACACCTAAAACCATTGACCAGATGATGCAGATACCCAGATCCGAATCTATTTCACCGTTCAATCTTGAAATTATCACAGAACTGTATTAGAAATTATCTTTTCCCCAAAGATCTCAGATTTTCGAGCTTTTTATCCCACAGGCCACTCAGCTCCCCACTACAAATCCCCCATATCCTTCATCCCTATTCTCAGTGAAGGGAAACCAGGTCATCTTGTTGCTCTACACCCTCCTTGGGTATTTTTCGGATCAGTGGGTGGATGAACCCATATTGGGTTTTCTATCCATTTTCTCCATAGATGAGAAACACACCACTCAGTTCAACTACAGTGCCTTCCTGGAAGACAACATTCATAAGCAATTCTCAAATTTCACCACAGAAGGCATGTTTCGTTATTCCTCAATACTGGCTTACATGTTCCTATTCTTTCAAGCGAACAAATTCTCCTTTTTGATGCAGAAGATGTACAAGGATGCGAGGCCATAGGTGGTGACAATGTGGACTTCACCGCTCAGACACAACTCTACAGAATTCAGCTTCAAACAATTTATCGAGCAGTTCTACCATACCGTGGTGAGCATGCTCAGTGGCAGACCCGAGCCTAGAATAAATGAGGAAATTCAGAGGATCCTACACCTCTCGGATCTTGCAAAAATGGGAGACTGGTACCTATACTAGGACCACATAGAGATCATAGTGTATGGGTGTGAATTGGCTCCATACAAGTTACCCAAGTATCTGCTCGTGAGAATATTTTCCCTAGAATACATAAGACAAATGATTAATTAAGATGACATACATTTTGTGTCTCTGAAGACGAAGCAACAACTTAGAATCAAAGGGCAGATTGGGTCATTCATCTACAATAGCCGAGGTGCTGGGGAGGAAGTAGATAGACTGTTAAAGGAAATGAAGTTTTTTTCTATCTTCATATGGCATTATGACCCCTGCGGGATAATTTCAGAGATGAGAGTTAAGAATAAGAATATCCCATATGTCCACACATCTAGGCATTAGATAGAGACATTCACCAACCAGATAGAATGGGAGCCAAACACTCTAGTTGAGACAGAATAGCAGGACCTTTCGGTCACTATCCCCTAGATGAATACACCATAGGTTCCCAAGGAGAAAAGGCCCAGGAAGGACACTTCACCTTCTGTCACTGAAGTATCGTCTGAAGAGTTCCAATTACACACCAAGAGGCCAAAAATCAGTCAGGCACCTGACTCGGCTAGTGAAAAGGGAATTCAATCCACTACAACTATGGAGGTCGATCGATCACTCTTTATTACAAGCAACAAACAAATCATGACTATAGTGTTGCCTAAGAAGCCTGCAGATACTCCACCAGTCAACCAGCCGAGAAAAACATGACCAAAATTGAGTATTTTTGAGAAGTATGATCTTATCAAAAAAAAAAATCAGACGCTGACCAACAACACGTATGCTCAGTTCTGGAAGCAAACATCAACTGCACAACACAGACTGTTGTTTGCATTCAACACTGAGAAGGGTAGAATGCACATGGCATTTCTGCAAGCACAGGTTCCAGGCCCAAAAGTAATCACCGATTACAAGAGGGAAACATTTGAATTTTAGACTAAAGATGTGCATCCAACTGATCAAATCGATTTTCACAGGAAAACTGGAGAAATGGTTTTCTCCACATTGGCACATGCTTCTACTGTTGCCTCCAAGTTACAGATATCTCTGAGCAATGTCCATATGCAACTGAAGTTAGAAAAAATATCATCCTTTTCCAAGGATAACATGATTAAGACATTGGAAGAACTGGTCCTCAAGATCGAATATGATCCCTCGAATGTGAAAGTAGTCGAGGAGATGCTCAAAATGAAAAATGTTGATATTGCATCCCTGAGGAAATAATTGAAATTTCCACCAACAGAAGATTCACAGGCAAAGCAAATAGTGGAGATAGAAGGGGAAAAATATGATATGCTCAAGCTCATCATGGAGTAGAATGCACAGTTGAAGGAAATGGAAGCAGAATTGGAAAAACTAGTGAAAGAAAAGGAGCAGTCAAAGCCCATGGAGGTCATTCCATTGAGCATAGTTCCACTCACAAGAGTGAGCACAATGTTTGTAGAAGAAATTCCCTCAGAAACTCCACTGATAGCCCTGGAGAAGACTTTTGAACTGGCTAAATCCATGGAATAAATGAATTTGCAAGAGACAGAGATTAGCAGACTCAAAAAGGAGATTGAGAACCTTCAAGAACTCAAGTATTCTTACCAAACTAGCTACTCCAATGAAAAACAAACATCAGACCAACTCAAACAGAAATTGCAATAGCTTCAAAAGAAAAAAGTGGTAGGCAAAACACTGGCTGAGGTCAAAGAAAGTGTCTGGATGGAAATCACCAAGTCCATGAATTAAATATGGCAGATGATAAAAATCATGTTCGAGAAAAATGAGCTGGTGCAAAGAAGTTAGCAGGCTATCAAGAAGATAAGAGTAGAACTAGGAGAGATGCCCACAGAAGCTGTTGAGATTATCAAATTTCTGAATTCCAAAACCAGAGAGGAACTAGAAGAATTGAAGATTGAAGATAGGACATAGACCATCCTTGAGGTCAAGAGGGTCCTAACCAAGAGAGGACTGATGCTGCAGTTGGAGGAATAGGTCTAGACCATGGATGCAGGAGTGCAAAGATTTTTCAACAAGATCGAAGCTCTGCAAAAGAAAGGCATTCCTGGTATGAGAGTTATAAATGACAAGTTAATGACGCTTTCCAATTACAAAAAGAAACCAGACACTTGGTTAAGGATAGCTCAAAATTCTCAGGAATACAAGGCAGTATCACGGGAAAGGCATTCTTAGATGCTTTACAGTTAGACATTAGTATACAACATGAGATCCAGTACATTTTCATCATCAAGCCAACGTTTTCCAAGTACACAGAGATGGATGAAGTATACCGAAGATTGCTCAAAGTCAGCGTTCCCAGTCACCTTCGATGGGAAGAGATTTGCAATCTAATCGAGTAGTCGATGAGGTTTCCAAGCCCAGTCAACTATCCAGCCAAACGAGGTCATGTAGAGGCCTCACCAATGGTTCACCCCAGAAATCAACATGAAGTTTCAAGACATCATCAAGCAGTTTCCTAAATTTTTGTATCTTGTTAAGTTAGTTAGCTAAATTTAGATTTTCCACGTCCTGATCTTTAATGACAGGGTCGTATGTAATTTTGATTATAAATACTTCAAACTTTGAAGTACTGAGGGTTGATCTTTACACCCTGCAAGCTGCAAGACTGTAATTTTTATCAAGAGATCTTCCATTAATACAAAGAGACATTTTCACAGGATTCTCGCGTGTTATTCATTGGTGATGTTTTCTTTTCTATGTTGAATGTTCTTCTTGCTCAATTGTCATATTGTTTTCTAATCTAAATCTTTTAAAAAGTAACGCATGTTGCAAGATTTATCTTTGTATACCCTGTTTCAGATTTTGAAAGATTTTAATGTTTATCTTCTGATATTACAGTGAAGAAATTGTTAAATGCTTCATTACTTTAATTGATATTCTCATCTTTTCTGCTATTCATCATTTTACTGCTAAAAGAATGCAACGAATGCATTATCTTGCCCTGTGAAAAGAATCTTTTGTTCCTGGTTTATATTTCTATCTTTATAATACAGACCCTATAGCCCAATGGATGCGTAAAGCCCTTTTCAGCCAACTTAACAAAAACAACAACAACCCAATCAATCTTATTTATTTAACTAGCCTAATATTTTAAGTTTAAAACATATCTAAATCATACAGAGAGATCCCTCTTTGAATCTGGTAGGGATAAATTCCAGTTTTGAAGTGGTTGGATAAAGCTACCTCTCGTAGATTTCTTCTTTCCTGACAACCTCTAGGAATTTACAGAGTGTTAACATAGTGGCGACCATACTGGGGAATGAACAAACTTTCAAACCCCACATTTTCTTTTCCCTAGAAGAAGACTTTGTTTCTGAAAAAATTGTAAATATGAGAAAGAAATAATGTTTAGAGGTTGTTAAAAGCTTGTGCATATAAATTTCGGATTCATAAAACTAAATATATATATATATATATATATATATATATATATTAAAAAATCTGGCTCCTAAAAGAGTTTATACTCAATCTCACCCAGACCCAGAACCTGCAATAGCGACTGATAGTCCAGAATAGTTACTTAGAAAGAAGACCGTTACAGAAGGTTCGAGGAGTCATAGTCTCCTTCACAAGTCCTTTTTCCTCCCAGAGGAACTCATTACTCTTCAAGATCTTGACTTTGACACCATTTTCGAGCAAAGCCTGTTTAGAACGAAATCAAATAGCTTCGTAACTGAAATTGTTTTAGACCCAAAAATCCTACAACCTTGGACCCCTGAAATACAATCTACCATTACATAACCTCAAACTGCTCACTCTGTGCCAGCAAGCCCCTCCTCCTCCTCATCTCATGTCATCGCCCCACCTATCATCTAGGTTGTTGTCCCACCTCCTCCACCTATCATGGAAGCCATATATGCTCCCTTGGTGTTGGACGCACCTCTACATGCTATGCTCTAAGATTATCAAATGATACTTCCACAATTCGATGGAACAGGGCCCTTGAGCACGTAGCAACACGTTGATAAAATTAATGACTATTTTGATCTACAGGAAGTAGATGAAGATGACGTTCAAATGAGATTGTTTGCGTAGAGTTTGACCGGTGACGTTAAGAAATGGTACAAAGTTTTACGTGTTGCCTCAGTGCTCGACCTTACAACGTTTCAAATAATTTTTCTAGATAGATGGGAGGTAAAGAAAAATCCTCTCCAAATCTTGTCAGAATACGAAAACATCAGAAGGAATCAAGGTGAGATAGTTCAAGATTACTTCACCGGCTTCAATAATCTGTACAATGCAATTCTAGCCAATATTAAACCCCCACAAGGTTTAGCAATGATAAAATTCTCTGATGGTTTTGACGCTGATATGTCATATCAATTAAGGGAAAGAAACTCCACCACCCTGGAAGACATGTAGAAAAGCGCAATAAGTGTGGAGGCCAACCTGTTGGATAAAAGGGCACAGTAGAGGACCGAAAGGAGACTCACTATTAAAGAAGAACCTTCCACATCTTCTTCTGATGCCAAATTGGATTCCTTATCTAGAGAAATGGAAAGGATGATGGAGAGACTCACTGTATTCGAAAGAAATCCTCCTAGAGAAAATCAACCTGCTCCACAAATTCAGAATCCTAACTTCAGAAGAAATCCTCCTCAAATCAGGCAGAGAGATCCTAGGGATCAAAGAGAACAGAGGGGTCCTAATCAACAGATCAGACCACCCATATAGGAAAACTATGCCAATGAAGGAGAAGAGGTAATTGAAGAATTGGAGGACACACACATAAACCTCATGGGCATTTACGATAACGAGGCTATTTTCCTCACTCATGAAGAATAAGAACTTTTCCTTCTTTCTCAAACGCAAGTGAGAGAAGAATATAAAGAGACTAAACAACAGGCATTTGAAAATTCCATTATGGAGGTACACAGGCAATATAATTTGCGAAGTAAGAAGACAGATGAAAACTCCCCAAAAAAGGTAGCCGAAACAAACAGAATGGTCGAAACCAAGAGAGCCCCCGAGCCTCCTACCAAGAAGATCCCTGAGAAAGGTAAGGCTGAAGCTCCAACAAAAAGAAACATTACCATTTTACAAAGAGCAACACAGACTGAGGTTTCATCAACCAACCCACCAAATACTTCTGCCCAGAAGACTATGGTGGACAAATCATAATTGCTAAGCTAAAGCAGAGCACCTACTCCTTTTAGCCTCAAAGGGGAATTAGCCAAAGTGAAAATTCCCATTCCCCTTTCCAAGTTGATGAGTAAGGATGCTTATCGATCGCAGGTGATCAAAGTGTTGAGAATTGAACCTGATATAGGCATGGAGGCCTTAACTGTTGGATCAACGAATAATTTGGACACTGTAAATCTTACCGACGATCAACTTGAACTCCTGTTTGGCCTTGAAGTTGATGGTCAGACTGACAATGGTGTTGTCGCTCCTTTTTACATCAGCCTTAATATACACGACTTGATTCTGTATAATGTTATGTTAGATTCAGGTGCTTCCCATAACTTGATGCCTAAAGCGGTGATGGAAAAACTGGGACTTGAGGTCACCAGACCTTAAAAGGACTTGCACTCTTTTGACTCCAACAAAGTTAGATGTATCAGATTGATTAAGGACTTATGTATCACTCTAGTTCAGATTCCGGAAAAAAACATGGTTATGGATGTTATGGTCCCAGACATTCCCCCGAAGTATGGTATGTTGTTGTCTAGGTCTTGGGGGGCCAAGTAGAAAGGTACTTTGCAGTTGGATATGTCGTATGCCACCATCCTAGTATTTGGGAAACAGAGAAGATTGTACAGACAAAACGTTGATGAAATATATGGTCATCAGCGAAGAAAAGCCACATAACTATCCTCTGTACTCTGCACACTCTGACTTAGATTCTTTCATCTTGTATAATGATGGTGATACAGGAGAGAAAATCGCTCAGCTGGAAGAAGATACACTTGATCCGAAAGAAGCCTAAGAAATCGCTGAGGTAGAAAGAAAGAAAAACGTGATAAGTGAAGAATTGCCAGCATATTTCTGGTGCATGGACTTCGATGGAGCTGTAAGCAAAGAAGTAGCTAGAGCAGGATTTTGGTTGCACAATCACAAATCCAGGTATTCAAAAAACTATTCTTACAAATTAAATTTTCAATGCACTAACAACATTGGCGAGTATGAAGCTTTGATGCTCGGTCTGAAACTTCTAAAGAAAGTTGGTGCCAAACAAATCATGGTAAGAGGCGATTTCGAATTAATTATCAAACAAATCAAAGGTGAGTATGCAACAAAACATCCTCGTCTCAGAGCTTATAGGAATGTTGTTTTGGATGCCCTTAAATGTTTTACTGAAGTTGATTTACAGGTTATGCCTGTTAGCAATCAAAATGCACTGGTTTTTGATAGCGTTTTTATCTCTCTCTCTCTCTCTGTTTAACCCATTTTCTTATTAGCCTTTGGCCAGTGTCTTAAACTTCTTGTTTCCTTATCATCTCTCATTGATCATGATTGCTCCAAGCCTTTGTTATTTGGTCTTCAACCTACATTTCACAAATACATCTTGTCAATATTTCATAATTGATACATAGCCTAAACCATAGTTTTTGCCTTTTTCTTTTATGTTTATATTCTTGTGGTGTGTGAAAAGTGATCTAAAGCTTTAATCATGCCCTATACTTTATGCCCTATGTCCTAGTCTACTCATATGTTAAGCTCTATATGTATTTTTCATGTGTTTTTACCTAAGCCTAAACATTTGTTTCTAAATGAATTTAAAGCTAACTCTCGGGCTTATGTTTTTCCATAGTCGGGCTAATGTTTTTATTTTTAAACCAAAATATTGGGGGCCCACGAGCCAAGCCACAAGTCCAAGCCACGAGTTAATTCATAATCCTGATTCATATGCCATGTTGATAGGTCAAACCAAGCCATGCAATATACAACGCAACATTCAAGCCTAGCACCGAGTTCCATGTCCTGTCCACACCTATAGTTATATCAATATAAGTCTTGGTGTATTTTAAAAAGAACTGTAAGACACTGTTGGCAGCCAACCCAATTTTTTTTTGACTGCTCTCAAAAATCTGCCTACACCCCTTGTCGTATTACGACAAATCATTGTCGCATTGTGCTTTTAAACATTAATCTCATTTTTGCGACCATTGCAATTCAATTTTGACTCAGTTTTCACAACTGCAAGTGTGAAAACACCTCTTTCGTTGCTAAGATTGTCGTCGTTTTTGGTTGATTTGTTGGAAGATACTTGATCACTGGTTTATCACATGACTGCTAAAGGTTTTATTGAACTTATGTTCTTGAGCATTATCTTACCTTGATTGCACATTTGGATATATTTCATTGTTAAACCTTTGGGCATAAAAGTTATTGGTCTTGTTCCGATCTTATGAAAATTGTGTAATGAATTTGGTCATATTGCTTTTATCCTTGTTTTGGATTTTCATTCGATTGTTATATGAAGAAATTTTGATTACTTAGTTCTAAAACTTTAGAATACAAACATTTACAATATGCACTGAATACATGGACAAGGTTATAAGGTATGACATCAATGGTTTCAAGGCGCATGAGTTAATCATTTTCGACTTTACAAATCGATACTTTACATACTATGTTTGCAAAGTTGGTATACGATGAATGTTTCATGAATCTCGAGCTATGTATTAACAATAAACCCTGTGATTGAGCGATTGATTGAACGATGGAATTGGCATGTTGGATCGATAGTTAATGCTGGTACTGTGTTGGTTTTAAAACTTAACACTTGGCTTGTAATTATCATGTGAGGTGTTAGTCCTGACTCGGATGAGTGGCACGTAGAAGTGGTGATTCACCCGTTCGCTGGTCGATGCATTTGTTTAAATGATTATAGTTTTAATAGCTCTGTATAGGTCATTAATGAGATGCGTGGTGATGGTAATCTCACCACCTTCGCACGCCTGGAGTTGATTTCGGTCTCGTCGAGCATTCAAACTCATGAAACCATATTCACCCTGTGCATTGTTAGTTTGGTGTGAACCCTACCATGAACCGAGCTTATGGCTCCTGTTGTGAGGGCCGAACCAAATGGATGCCAAGCGCTGTTAACATTCGATGGTGCATACAGCGATCTTGAAGAATTTGGGTGGCTTTCGTTTATAAGTAAATTCGATGGTTTTAATATTTCTGTTGCTTGGCAATTCGCACTGTCATTTGACGGTTGCCGAGCCAAGGTTGGAGATGTCCAGCTTGAAATCACCGAACAATCTCTCAGCCTGGCAACTAGTCTGCCTGTCAAGGGACAAAGATGGTCCAAAAGCTACAAAGTAAACGATGTCCTGTGGACACTGTTATTTCGGTCTCGGACAGTGAGGTCGTGCAACAGAGGTTTACCTGCGAAGATGTTGAAACCCCACTGGTATGATCTTTTGATGATTCTCAAACAATTCGTTACTTGTGAAGGCAGGTATGGATTTGTTTTCCTGTTTCATCTACATTTGTTAATGGTATTTATGGGTTTCGAGCTTAGCATGCCGCATTACCTGTACCGAAGTTTATTTAAAATGGAAAAGAAGTATAAGCGAAGTCAGGCTGATACTAGCCTTTTTCATGTTGGGTTGATTAAGATACTGGTTGTTTATGAATTGGGATTACGTCGAGATTCCTGGCCCGATTTTCTCAACCGTAATGGTTTTGAGGAATCAAACCCTCCACAGGTCGATAAGCCTGTGATATCCGAGACTAAGTCTACCCCTGTACCCTACAGTGTTCTACTACCAGAACCTAAACCCGACTCACCTGTGAATTCGCTTATGGCTGTGTCTAAAGTTGTTAAGCCCATAACCTCAAAGGCTAGAGCGAAGACTGTTGTTAATTCTAAGAACAAGAAAAATGCAAGGATTATCTCTCGCATGGAGAGAAATAAGTCCAAGCCTCCTGCCAAAACATAGCCTATCATGGTCAGTGAGGACTCTGATTCGAGCATTGAGCGTTTTCTCGCTGAAGAGGGCTTCTGTGGTGACGAACCTCCATATGATTTCGTTGATAATTTGCCTCCTTGTCTGCGGGATAACCCTGACTTCCCTGGTATCAAATCACCTCATGAAACCCTCGGGGAATCATCAAACCCCCCTTCTGCTCAAAAGGTTGCTTCACCCTGCGACCAGTGTGGAATGTGGTTAGAAAGATATTATTTGGACGTTCCAAAACTGCAATCCAAAATTAATGATTTGGAAGGTCAAATAGCAAAGCTTACTGGTCGGAATGCTAAGGTGCAACCCAATGATAAAAATCAAAGGACTGCTGGATCAATCTTGTTCAAAAACGTTGAGTCTGCTACTGCAATAGTCAATTCGAAATTGACATGGCTTCAGCAACTGTAATGGTATAATTTTCCCTCTTTTATACAACGTCTTCATAAGCTCTGTTTGTATGGTTGACTCGCTCTGTCATGCATAAGTTTTATCGATTTCTGGATTGGTTGTGATTAAATTTAGTTTGAGTAACCATATTCGAATTTGAATGTGTTGTTATTTAGTGGTTTTTCTATTCTTGGAACACAAATGATATCTCTGTTCGATTTGATTATATCTTACGCGATGCCATGAGCCAATCGGTTGACTGTGTTAATTATAATTTCTATGTTGACACCGATTCATATGTCATTTATTTCATGATCAAATTTCGAATGGATAATAATTGTTACGATGTGAGTTGGATTCTGATGATAAAAAGTGTTTGATTCGATTGCAGGAATGGGTTGATTGTATCAAATCTTCTGATTTGTTTCTATAATTAAATATCTCGTTTGATTATTCTGTAAAAACCCTGTTTTCGGCTATAGGGTGATCTAACGAGAAGACTGTTGAATCGATGTTTGTGGAGTTAGACCGATTACATTGGAAGCGATTCATGTATCGTGTTTTTAAATAGAAAGATATCAATCTGTTGTTCTGATTTCATTTAGGCAATTACAGTTATGAATTTATTTGTGAATTGTTTGAAGCACAACAAATGAAGACTGTGGTTGGATTCTATGGATACCGTCATGTGTCAAATCGTTAATGCTTTCTATGATTGGTAATAATATTGAATTATATGCTAGTCGATAATATTGGTTTGTATCTCATACGATTTGGTTTGTCATTGATGGCATTCCTGGAACCTGTTTGTTAGGATTTGATTTGATTTTATGAACAATTGGAAAAACAGAGCATTTCTATTTTGTATCGATTGTATCTCTACTCTGTCCCGATTGTACTCTGTTTGTTTTTATTTGATTTAATTATTAGTAATATGTTTATGATTGCAAAGTGATTAGGTTCGATTTGATTTGATTTATATCTGGTCATGTTACTATTCTAGACCAGCTACAGAATCAAACGATTCTGTAGCCAAGTCTATAGAATCAATTTTGTTATTATTTTTGAATAAAACAATCTTCTAACTTGATTATGGTGTCTATTGCAGGGCAATTCGAAATTGCAATGGATACTATGGGCAGTTAGGGGATGATCTACAGATTTTATTTGCTTTTTAGTTACTTAGTTTAAGGGATTTTGGGATTATTCCCAGATTATGTAAAACTGTTTACTATTATTCACAAGGGTGTTTTACCTTGTGAA
>ML790848.1:470459-482882 GCA_009831015.1 Picea engelmannii
GCATAACATTACTTTGAATTCCTTGAAAAATGAGGTGCATCCATGGCCTTTTTATAACATTCCTTTGGGTTATTGTTTAACTGCTTTGTAGTGTGAAAAGAGGCCAATTAGGGCATTCCTAGGTCTTTGACCAGCCCACCAGTTGGATCCAATCCAGATTTTAGGGTCAAATCAGCTTGGGAGCTGAACCATAAGTGGGTGGGAGGCCGACCACTCTCATAAATGCGCCATTTAGCAGGTGTGCGGCTTTTTGTGATAACAGTCACGCATCGTGCGCATGTGCACGATTTTTGCGTTCCTGTTTCGTGCATGTGCACGTGCACCCAATGTCTACATAACACTCTTCAATTTTTCACTACTTTGTATAGTTTTTGACCTTTTTATGAATGCTTTGGTATTAATTCAGGTCCATGGATGACTTCATCACTGTTTGATGATGCTGAGTTCTTGTAACCATGTGCAGACGAAATTTCAGTGATAACATATGCCCCCTGATGGATGAGGTTAGGAGCATATGTATAACCAAAATCCATCAATGTTTCTTCTACTGAGAATGTTGTTGTAAGAGAGAGCAATAGTGGGATCGTCCAGAGCGATCCGTTGGAGGGAAAAAGGAACCGGTAGGACCTGACCTTCCATGAGGTGTGTAAAATAGAAAACTGTGTACAAACGAGGTGGGCATGCACCATGCTCGTGTTATGTAACTCTAAAAAAAAGATGACTGAAGTGTTGGTGTAGACAACTACAGCGCCATCGGGGGCGGTCGTGATAAAGGTAGAAGACAATTCTACAAATGAACATACTCTGAATAGTAGGCAGTGATTGTGGTAATAAGTAGCAGCAATTATGTGGGCATTGATAGCCCTGCCAAGTTCAGAGGTCTTCGGCAAATAAAAGAACTAACTGCAATAGTCGCAAAGTAAGACCCACCATAACATGAGAAAGTGTTGGCATCGAATGTTATGGGGGTCAACGATAGCAGGGAGTAATGGTGTTTCACCCTGTGCCGTCCGAGATCTCTCATTGAGTGGATAATGAGAATCAAGATACTGTCGCCCTTCTGGAAACTGTGTTGATGTCGACAAAAAGGGGGACGCGACTCCCAGAAGCAAATGGCTTCGTGAAATCTACTAGGTGAGGTGAGGAAGTGGAGGAGGTACATGGATGAAGGCAAGATGTGGGAAGACTCAAGACTGCCCTTGGTTGGAGTATGTGTGAGATAAAAGGTGGCCGCAATCGTTCAACGAGGTTGAGTGTCAGGGGGATGAAAAGACTGGGGATAGGTTGTGCCAGAGGCGGGACAAGGTGAAAAAATTCAGAGGGCAGAGGCAAGTGACCTGTGGGGTACTCTGAAGATATGGACGATGTCGGGAAGGGTAGATGATAAGTAGTGCTCCAACCAAGGGTGACATGGGTTGCGGTTGGCCAAAAAGAGGGAAGCAAGTCACCTAAAGGTGACGACAAAAAAGGTAATGCAACTACTGGAAATAAAGGTGTTTGTACAATAAATAACGAACAATTGGGGAGAAATGTACAAATACAGAAACAGGTGCCCCAGTGTGATATGGGTGGCATGTGTAGGGCATAATTTGCTCGGAGAAATGATGAAGGGTGGGGGCCCCATTGGTGAGTTTCTGTATGAGGTAGGTGAAATGAAGGTAGATTTGCAGATGGGCAAACTGATTGTGGATGAAATGTAGGGTTCATGATACTGCGGATGGGCAGTCAAAAAATAGAACCATGAAGAGATAATCTGGGAGTCTGTGTGGGAAAGCTAGCAAAATGAGGAGAAGGAGTATGTGGTTGATTCACGACATGATGAAAGACTATCGGGACTCCCATCCCTAAAGGGTTTTAAAAAATAGCATGAGTGTCAGAAGCGTCAAAAGGTGCTATGAATGGGACAACTCATGTGGGTAAGAATGCTACCGGGTAACAGTACCGAAAATGCAAATGGAGGTGTGGGTACTGCAGAGCCGCGAATGGGGATCCTAGAGGCAAATGTCAGAGGGTGTGACTCGAAATGTGAGTGCGAGACAGAGGGAAAGACTACATGCCAGTGCTGAGTGTATACCTGAAGGGGTTGTGCCGATGTATGTTGATCAAGTACCTGCACACATGAAAACCAAATACCCAACGTGAAAAATATCTGAAGAGAATCGAAGATATGAGCATGTATTTGATAAGCGTGAATATGTGCATGCATACCTGACCAGGGTATGAAAAATGGTGCCCCGGGGGCTCAGGATGACAAGAGGCCTAGGGACTGCTGTGTGTGGGGGTGTCGCCACCATGGCGGGACATAGTACGACGAGTAGCAGTGGCTGCTACGATGATGACCAGACGATTGCCACTGGGGTAGGAGGGGCCGGTAGGGGGGGACCACCACCTCCTAGAGCAGGAGGTGGTGGGCCGCCACCGCCTGAGGGAGGAGCAGGTGGTGGTGCTCTAGAGGCACCGTGAGTAGTGCTCTTATGCATTGATGTATATATATTTTTTGTATATAGGCTGGTGAGCCCATTTTGTACTGAGGTGCTGTATTGGCCTGCGGCGGATACTTGTATTTTTTGTATGTAAACATTTGGATGGCACTGTGGACCTTTATATATATATGAGTATACATGTTTGAGATCTATGTGGTGTTTACATGTTTTTGGTTAATGTTTTGATGATGTCTATTCTATATATATGCTGTGACAGGTTTTTGGATATGTTTATGTATGTGTAGAGGTAGCTTGATGGGATATATGCCAATATAACACTATGTTAGATATGTTATCTATAATTTGATTCAATTGTCTTGGAATATGTGTAAATGTAATGGAATCAAAATGTCGAGATAAAATCCTAACCTGGAGGTATTTGCGAAAGAGGCAAGGATCATGGACGTGGTACACATTGTTGAGCTGGAGTACGACTAGTTGAGAGTCAAGGAAGACGCTAAGGTGATGAATATGATGATGCTGGGCATCGGCCAGGAGGCTAATGACGGCGGTGTATTCGGCTTGGTTGTTGGTTGCTGAACCCAAACATATGCTGCGTGAATGGAGCATTTCATGTGAGGGGGTGTAGAGAGCCCAAGCAGCCAAAGCGAGATTTTGTGTACAACGGTTGGCGCCGTCGGTGTAACCGATGTGGTAGGCTAGTTGAGGAAGCATCTGTCAATAGAACAAAGGATAGTTTAGACGTGAGGGAGGGAAAAAAGATAAAAAACGCTATAAAAGAAAAAAAAACTAAAGTAGAATGACTACGTTTAAGCGTAAAATTTCTTGAGATACAACCCGTTGACGGGTTCTTTGAGAGAGAGGCCTTCAGGGGATGCTAGGATGTATGCGCCTTTGGTGAGCAATGTTGGATAATGTATGGGCCATGCCAGAGTGACTTGAATTTGTCGTGGCCAAAGGTATCATGAGCGATATCGTAAGCCAGGATGAGGTCGCCTTCCCGAAATGAGCGAAGGTTGACATGGCGATCAAAGGTAGCCTTGGATCATTTTTTAGCTACCTCGTTGTTATGTAAGGGAGATCGATGATCTTTATCCAGAGACTCTAAGTTCATCAAGCACTAATCCATTGGAGCAGTGTCGGGTAATAGCTCAATTGCGGTGTTTAAGGTGGGAATTTCGCACTCGATGGGAAGAGTGGCCTCAACCCCATGGACTAAATGAAATGGTGTGAAACCAGTAGTTGTTTTCATAGCCGTTCGGTAAGCCCATAGCGTAGAAAATAACATATGATGCCAATTTGTTTTATGTTTATTAACTGTGCACTGTAACATGGTCTTGAGGACTTTGTTAACTGCTTCAACCTGTCCATTAGACTGAGGGTAATATGGTGAGGCAAACTCGTGAGAGAATCCTAACCGAGATGAGAGTTCGAGGAAGATCTCATTGTCGAAGTGTTTCCCATGATCGGAAACGAGTTGAAGGGGTATTCCAAAGTGGGATATGACGTGGTTAAAGAAAAAATGCGCTGCAGTGTCAGTGGTGTTGTTGAAAGTGGGCATGGCTTCTGCCCATTTGGTGAAGTAATCAACAATGACAACGATGTATTTGTGACCATTTCTAGAAGGGGGATTACAAGTCATAAAGTTGATGCCCCATTTACAAAAAGGGATGGCAGTAATGACAAGGTGAAGAAGAGCGGGGGGATCTCGAGCTTTATTGGTGTAGAGCTGACATTGATCACATCGTTTCACGGCATGAATGCAATCATGAAACAAGGTAGGCCAAAAGTAACTGGCTTGGATAATATTTTGAGCAGTGGATATGCCCAAACGATGGCCCCCACATGCACCACTGTGGCAGTCATTTAAGACTCTATTGGCCTCGTCAATAGTCAGGCATTGACGGAGAATGGTGTCGACGCCCCGCTGGTATAGGATGTCTCCGATGAGGAGGTAGCGAGGGGCCTGATGGCAAATACAATGATAAACGAGGAGGTCACCGTACCAAGGATCATCCGAAGTGATGTAAAAGAGATGTTCGTCGGAAAAGTCGGTGTTGACGGGGGTACTAGTGGTGTCAGAGGGGAGGGCCGTGACAAGTTCGGCGAGAACAAGAGCCTTCTTACTCTTAGGTGTTGAGAACTCGAGATCGTACTCCTGAAGGATAACAATCCATTGAGAAAAATTTCCGTTAACTTGCCGATGGCTGAGAAAGTATTGCATAGGGTTGGAATCTGCGAAGACCTTTGTTGTGCGGAGTAGAATGTAGTGGCGCAATTTCTGGACTGCGAGGACGACTGCAAGAGCAAGTTTCTCTTCGTGTTTATACTTCAAGGGTGGCCCTGAGAGGTTTTTACTAACGTAATAAATGACATGCTCACGATTTTCAACACCTAACTGGACGAGAACGCCGACTACTGATACAACTGATGCTAATACGTAGAGGATATAGTCGCGATTGTAGTCAGGTGCACTAATTAAAGGTGCGTTCGAGAGGGCGGTTTTAAGAACGTCAAAGGACTGTTATGCATGGGCGTCCCAGTGAAAAGGGATGTCGTGACATAGTAAGCGAAGGAAACCATGTGCACGTATGGCGTAATCTACGACAAAGCGTCTAAGAAATTTAGATTTTCCCTGTAAGCTCTGAAGTTGTCGTAAATTCTGGGGAGGTGGAATTTCAGTGATAGCTTGGACTTTGAGGGGGTCCACAGTAATACCGTTTTGGGAAACAATAAAGCCGAGGAGGTGCCCTGTGGTGACACAGAACACGCACTTGAGAGGATTCAAGTGGATGTTGTACTGACGACACCGTTGAAAGATGATTCGTAAATCATCAAGATGTTGGGTGCGTTTCTTGGATCGAGCCGTGAGATCGTCCAAGTAGGCGAGGATGATATGAGTCAGATCGTGAAAGATGTATGTCATCACCCACTGGAAAGTGGCACTGACATTATTTAAGCCAAACGACATGACACAATATGCAAAAGTACCCCAAGGGGTAGTGAATGCGGTTTTATACTGATCAGCGGGGTGAATTTGAATTTGATTATAACTAGAGAATCCGTCCATAAAAGATAGAGCCTCGTGGCCTGCGCAGTCGTCGATAATTTGATCGATGAAAGGCATTGGAAAGTTGTCTTTGGGACATGCGTGATTGAGATCATGAAAGTTTGTGCAAACGTATATAGTGCCCTATTTTTTTTTAACGGGTACAGGGTTGGAAACCCATGAGGTATAGGCGATGGGGTAAGTGAACCCGACAGCACGTAATTTGTCAATCTTGGCTTTGATAGCCGTGGCTTTGGATGGGTGTAGCGGTCGTTGTTTTTGGTGAACTTGTGTAATGTCAGGCCAGGTGTCGATGCGTTGTTCGAAAATAGAGGGGTCGAGGCCAAGAATTTCCGTGTATGACCAGGCAAAAATATCCCTATATTCCTGGAAGAGGGCTTTATATGCGGTGATTTCTTGAGGAGTGCAAGCAACTCCAATGGTGATTTCTTCGACGATGCAATTTTTGATGGAAATGTCGATTTTAATGGTTGGAGAAATGTTGGTCATGTTTCCTTCTTCAAAAGAATCTGGGGCAGGAATGGGGTTTTTGAACCAGTCGATAGGCCCTGATGGGATAAAATCCTTGGTTTCGACCGTGTAAACGGGGTGTTGGTTAGGAGGAATGGAGGCTTCCTGTGGAGAGAACAGTGCGCGATGGTGTAGTGCATCCCAAGGGAGGTCTGGGTGGTTTAACTCTTCGAGTATTTCCTTGTCGCATTGGAAGTGCCGAGAATACAAGGGGTCATGAGGAGTGATATCGGTGATGGTTTGTGTGTGGTTTCCCCCTGGTGAAGAAGCAGGGGGAATAATGTTAGGAGATGGTGAGGGTTCACTCGACATAAACCATATATTGAAGTATTGAGGGGTACCCGTGGTGGTTGGGTGTAGAATGTCTGTAGGGGAATGAGCGGGAGAGTTGGGGGGGTTGGGGGGTGAATCCTCAGATAAGTCATCTAAGAACCATGGAGGCATTGGGAGGGCCTCAGGTTCAGGAGAAATGACATGAAAATCTACTAGTGACGAGGTAATGTCACTTATCGTCTCTACGGGCTGTTGAAGTAGGGTCAATTGGCGTTGCCTGTACTCAAGGATCATAGGACACTGGTATGTAAAATGAGCTAATGAATCACAAAGAGAGAAAGGGCATCTCATACGTTCATTGAATGAAGTGGTGACATACCGGATGTTAGTGATATTGGTGGAGGAGGACGTAGTAGGACTGGGGTTTCTCTGGAAGTTCTGGCGTACTGTGCCTAATGTTTTCCGAAAGCGTGGTAGTGCTGGGAAATGGTGGGTATAATGGCCATATTCTGAACATATAGCACAAGCATATTTGGTCCGCAATCCTTTACTACTGGAAGGGGGGGTGGTAGTGGCAGGACTGGCTGTAGTGGTGAGTGTTGGGGGAGTTTGATTGAGTGGGATCAAATTCCGTAATTATGGTAGAGATGGGCAGTTGTTGGTTTGGTGTCCCTCTTTCTCACATAGTGCGCAAGGTGGTGGGATGCGAGGAGGAAGTGGAGTTGTGGGCTCCTTCTTCTTTCTCCTGCGCCTAGCTGTAGCAGGGGGGTTAGTGAGTGGGGGTAAGTATGGGAATCGTCATGGGGATTCCTTTTGTTTGGGGGGGAAGGGATGGTCGAGGGACCATCTCTGGTGGTTGTAAATATCAAACTGAGATTGCTAACACCATATTAGGTAGTGTGAGCATTGCGGCTACCTGAAAAGCTTCGATACCTGGTGTAGGGTAAAAGAAGGGAATTTGAGTGATGTCTTGGGAAACTATCTCCCAAACTGGAATATGTCCTTGGGGAGATGTGGAATCATGGACTGGTGGGGCCGATGAGTGTGCAGGAGGTTCTTGAGGAGGGGGTTCTGCGATGAGTGGGATGTCAAATATGATAGAAGCCTCTGTAGGAGGAAGGGTATCCTCTATGTGAGTTTCGTTAGATGATATGATGCATACTTGATTGGAAGGATGAAGGAGTAGTGGTGCTCCATGGTATGTTCCTAACAAGGATGGATCTTTAAAAATCCCAGGACCCATCTCGACGAGTGGATATGTGTCATGGCTTGTGTGGATGAGAGGAAGAATGTTATCGATGTTGGCAGATGGATTATGCTCATAATGTGAGACTTGGTCAATAGTAACGATTTTCCCATTGTGAGGGAACATCATTGTTCGAAAGACGGAAGATGCCACTACCTTCATAGCGTACATGTAGCTACAATCAAACAAGATATTATAATCGAGAGGGGCGTCGATAACTTTGATATCGATGAGAATGGTCTTGCCCCCGAGTTCGACGGGGACATTTTGGAAGAGCCCTTCAGGAGACGATGGTCATCCGTCATAAGTGCGTAATGTGATGGCAGAGGGTATGAATTCTGGGGAACCAAGTTTCTGCCATACCGTTTTGGACATAATGCATGTAGATGCACCTTCATCGATGATACAACGATGAATTGTGATGTTCCGTATTTTTACTGGTATTTGAAAAGAAATCAAGGAGGGAAGACGAGGTTCTCCGCTGTCAAGATCAAAGGTAATGAGTCAAGTATCTGGGGGGTCAACTACCCCCAAGGCAGAAAGTAATGATTTCCACTGAGTAGGAAAAGTCTGGAGGACCTCCAATACTGACATGGTAGCCGGGGATTGCGCTAAGTCGTCTGCCAAACTATAGTTATGAGCTGTCCTAGCCTGTGGGTTGTGGACATTCCTGCGTAATGGGATGCGAGGGATGCGAAGCGGTGGTTCAGCGGAAGGGAGAGGAATCACCAACGGGGGGCCTGTCGGTGTAGGGTTTGTCTCTGGAGGGATGGGAGGAGACTCAGCAGGTGCATGATACTGACGGTTACATGTTTACAGAAGGATTTCTTCCTCACTTGTGAGGAGAATTGTGCAATTTGTTGGATTGTTGGGGTTGAGGGATTGTCCCGTCAGAGGTGGGGGATGTTGTGTGTCCTGTTGGGTGTTTATCACACCTTGATGCGGAATAGGATTTTGCAGCACGGTGGGAGGGGGTTGTTGCATGTATTGTTGTGGTGCCTGCTGAGGGGCAGGTGGTGTGGGAGAATGGGGAAGACTACCAGAGTCTTTCAACCATTTGAAATCAGTGATTTGGGGGAAATGATGAGTGTTGATTCCTGCCTTGACCTGGGTTGTTGTTATTTCCGTTTCATCCTTTCTTCTTGGCGTTGTTCAATGGATGGGTTGGATTGGTTGTATTCAGCTGTTCAAAATTTTGGTATTGTTGAACGGTAGAGGGTTGAACAAAATTCACCCCCGCATGAGGATGTGGGGGAGATATGGGTTGTGGGGGACCAGGAAATGGGAAGTATGGATTCTATGGTGGTAACGATTCATAAGGTACATAGGAAGGTGTAGTTCTTTCGCTAGTACTATAAGATGAGGTAGAGGGAGCACCAGAGTTTGTTTGAATAGGTGGATGTATGGGGGGTGTTGACGGTGGTCCACTGATGGGTGGAGGTATAGCAACAGGGTATGGTTGTTGATAAGGGGGTGGGGGGTAATAAGAAGTGCCCCCGTATGTCGGTGGGTATTGAGGTGTTCCATACATCGGTGGTGGTTGGGGTTGTGGACCGTGGTGAGTGGTGGCACCAATCAGTCCGTCTGCTGAGTGAGACATCCCAGGTTTGTCTTGGCCAAATGGCACAGGTTTGGGAAGATCAGGAAGTACAGTGTATAAGTACCCTGACTATGCATAGATGAGGTCATACTGTTGGGCCTTACTGATGTCTTCCTCTTCAGATTGAGGGAAGGTGGAAGCTACATCCTTACCGAGGAGAGAGACGAGTGATCTAAGAAACCAGTCGAGACACTGTTGCTTGGTGGTTTCTGCTTTGCACAAACTACGTCACCTACGCCACTCGTGAATGTGGTCAATGATATGTGTGGTTGAGGTTTTTTTGAAATTAGAAAGTAGTTCTAGACCATTGTCGTGGCAGATGGGTAATTGGAAGAAGTTCAAGAATGCTTTGGCCAATGACTCAAAAGTTGCGTGGGACCCTGATTTTTCTTCGACATACCATTTGGTCGATGGGCCAGTGAGTGTGCATTGAAATAATCACAGTCGGATGGAATCATCCATAATGCTATTGGAGGAGCACCATAGGTGAAAGGTCATGACATGGTTGGCAGGGTCATCGCCTACCTTTCCTTCAAAATTTGGTATGTCTGAAGGTAGTTTGGTGGGCATTGCAGGCCATGTGGGATCATGCAATATAGGATCATTGGTGAGTTTGCTGAGATCCGGGATGTTGAGAGAGGCCAAATATAGCATCTGCAGTGGGGGGGGAGGATTAGCTTCAGCCATGGCGTGGGTGTGTTGTGAACCTGACCCTTGAGGGGGGCTAGGTGGGTTGGTGCTTCCTCCTTGAGAGGAAGTAGGTCCCCTGCTTCCGTGTAATGGACAGCGAGTGAACGAATGACCTTGGGAAGTGGACCCAAGTAATGTGGACCCAAGCAAAGCTGATCCTAGAATAGTAGCACTCACATGAGTGTGTGAAGGAGGTGTCGATGAGTGGGAAAGACCAGACACTCCTCCTAAGATAGGAGGGAGGTTTAGCAAGAGTCATGACCGATGGGGGTTCTGTGGTTCCCCTATGATGTCCTGACTGGTTGCGTGAATGTGTGCAAAGAGTGGTGAGAGTAATATAGAAACAAGAGCCTTTGCGTTGAATGTTTACACAATATATATATCCAAATCAAACTGTAATCGGATGTGCATCATACATAAAATGTTTTTTGAAAAAGAAGCATATATATGGGTAAGTAGGTTTTGTCCATGTGGGGAATAATAAGAAAGCAAATGCTTGTGTCCTAGAAGACGTAACGTCCTTCCTCTCAAATAGCACTGGACCTTCCAATAGTACTCAACAGTGGGGTCTGAAGTCACTGGAAGAGAAACTAGTGAAGGATGAAATAATTGGTTATAATGAGGGGTAAAGGGGGCATATCCCGAAAGAGCTGGGGATATTTCCCAATAGCCACACAAAATCCAATCAAGGTGCAATTTCATCCCACAATTGCCACCTGGGTAGATGTCCTAAAGTTGGTCAATAGGTACCTCGGTCAAAGTGCGACATTTAGATTTTCGACCTAAGAAATGGGTCACGGGATGGATCTCATCCAAGAGGTGGGTGCCTCAAGGGGGGACACACAGAACAACCGGACCTCGGCCTTCAACCCTTCACGGGTATCTCCCTGCCTTATGGTATTATGAACACTTGACTTGGAGGATTTTCAGTTCCCTATTTGACAACTTCTATGGTTTTGACAATGTGAGAACTAGATAACGAGGAGTTATTTGGATGCCTATCCCCGAAATCCTACCTAGACTAAAATATTTCTTTTGGCACCTCCTGTGGAGGAAAACTTAGTGAGTTTGTAGAAAGATTTTAGATGTAGTTGTTTTGGGAGGTTGGGGGTGCAAACCAACCTCATTGATTAAAATGGGAGTGGATAGTTTCGTCAAGAAAAGGGTGGGGTATTTTCAAAATCCTTTTGGAGGAAACTTACTTTGACCTCCACGTTTCAAGAAGACGCTATGTGAGTGATAAGTGACTTTTGTGTGTGAGTGAAAGTGTGCCAATTTTTAGTGAATTAGATGTCACCTTGCTGCATGTGGACTTCACTTGGTCCTTACAAGTGTTTGATTACCTAATTAACTAAGTGTGTTTGGTACAACCTTGCGTAATTCAAAAGTCCCTAGGAAGCTAGCATGTGGACATGTGGGTCTGTTACTATCCCTTTAACTCCCTATTGTGATGTAATCTAAGAAAAAATTTGAAACTATCCTAGATTGATCATGTGGGCATATATGGGCCCATTACAAAACCTTTAAACTTCCCTAGTGTTTTGATCTAAGAAAGCAAAAATTCAAACGCTATCCTATCTTTGTAGCATGTGGGCATGTATGGGCCCGTTACAATATTAAGATTTGTTTGAAAAGGTAAACTAAAAGGAGTCCCAAGAAGGGCTGTTGTCCTCTCCTAAAGGTTTTAATGTTCTTTAAGGGAGATGAAATCGTTTCACAATCTTTTTCTGATTCTCAAGATCGCTTGGAGGCGTGAGAGAAGAGCATACTAAGCGATTGTTACTCAACTTCTAGTCCCAATGCAAGTTAAATGTGATTAAAAATGATTTCTAGCTTATCTTGTGAGTCAAAACAAGCCATCCATGTGGCAAAAAGCAAAGAAGGGAAATTTATTTTATCCTCCTAAGTGCCTATGTGTTTTTGACTAACCCCTTTATATGATGAGGGGACTAAGTGTGGTGTAGCTTTAAAACATGCTTGAAATCATTTTTAAGAAGGAAAATGGCCTTCCCCACATCTCAACAACTTTACAATGCGAATTTTTGCACAGGTGTGTGGGTCTCAGTGGAGACAGAGGCGCACAGAGCGCATGCGCGCGAACAGAGACAAGTCAAAAGGCACACGTGCGTAGAACAAAACTGTGAATCAGGCGCATGTGCACACGATGCACTTCTGTGGGCCTAAAAACCTGCGCATATATGACACATGGCCGAGAATGAAAAATCCAAATGGATTTCTCTCAATTCCACTTGGAATTGGCTGGTTGGCAGGTTGGCTTAGGCCGGTTAGTGTACCTGCAAGTTAAATAAACTAAAAGAAGAGCAAGAAAAAACCAAATGGGGTAGGAAATTGATACCTTTCCCCAGTGGAGTTGCCAATCTGTTGTGCCTCTTTCATTACCTTAGTGAGAAAAAAAAAGGTGCTTGCAAGCTCAGTTGGGTCTGCTAAGCAGGACAGTTGCAAGGAAAAGAGTTAGGGAAAGAAAATAAAATACTACAATTAAGAATTAAACTAAGAAATGCAATAACAACTAAATTCATGAGCATAGGGACATAGAAACAAAAAGAACCATAAGACCCATGTCACCAAT
>ML790848.1:483289-499521 GCA_009831015.1 Picea engelmannii
ATAACATTACTTTGAATTCCTTGAAAAATGAGGTGCATCCATGGCCTTTTTATAGCATTCCTTTGGGTTATTGTTTAACTGCTTTGTAGTGTGAAAAGAGGCCAATTAGGGCATTCCTAGGTCTTTGACCAGCCCACCAGTCAGATCCAGTCCATATTTGAGGGTCAAATCGGCTTGGGAGCTGAACCATAAGTGGGTGGGAGGCCGACCACTCTCATAAATGCGTCGTTTACCAGATGCGCGACTTTTTGCGATAACAGTCATGCATCGTGCGCATGTGGGTGTGCGCCCAATGTCTGCATAGCGCTCTTCAATTTTTCATTACTTTGTACAATTTTTGACCTTTTTATGAATTCTTTGGTATTAATTCAGGTCCATGGATGACTTCATCACTGTTTGACGATGCTGAGTTCTTGTAACCATGTGCGGATGAAATTTCAGTGATAACAGGGTGAATTCGGGATAAATTTTGGCTCATGTACTTAGACTCTTATCTTGATATGAATCACAGTCTTCTTTTGCTACCAATGTCAAATTTGTTCATGTGTTGCATTACTCTGTACTTTGATTCAGTTTAGCTCATCTTTTAAGAACTGTTATCTTCTTATTTAGCTCATGAATTTGAATTAAAGGATCCCTTACTATCTTGTATGACTGTGCATGTTAATGTACTTGGTTATCTAGATTAGTGTTCTTCATACCCTATTCCAATTACTTTATCTGATTATTGATTTCTAAAAGCACTGGCTCATTCTAATGCATGATAAGTTGTTCTTCGCATTAGCCCTTGAGTTATCCCATTGATCCAGATACACCTAATTATCAAATTTCTTAAGTTACCAAGCAACTTTGGCCTACAACCCCAAAGAGTTTCTTGGAGTGATAACAAATTGGCGTTGTTTCCAGGGAGAGGAGATCGAAGCTCAGCTTCCCTGGGAGATGACATAGATCCAACTTTGATGATAGACAAAGCCTGGACATCATTTGGTTGTAATCATCTATCTAGCGACTCCATAAAGGATGATTCAGTGACAACTCCATTGTTTAGAAAATCGTTGGTGACTCCACTAGTATGAAATGAACCATATCTTAACAAAGAAGTATGCATTCTGTGATTTTTCAAGTATTTCTAGTTTTCCTAATCCAATACCTACTAGAGATGAATGGGAGAATAATCTTCCCAGATTTTGAGGAGAAGAGTGGGAAGTGCCAGCTGAAAAATTGTTGGACTTTCATGATTACATGCATCGATTGCAAGTAGTGCATGAGGATGTTCAGATCTGGCTATTCTATTTTTCATTAGAAGGGATTGCTCGTGATTGGTACCGGTCTCTGCCTATTGCTAGTATCAACTCTTTAGCTGATTTTCATGCTGCCTTCCATGTGTTTTGTAAAGGCATATTTTCAGATGACTTTCTATTTCCTGAGTGTTGTCATGAGTTCAATTTGCTGTATAAAGATCCCAACATTCGTGAAGACTTTGTTGTAGTAGAAGATAATCTCCATTATGATCAAGAGATCAATGATCCACACTATGATAACCTCAGTGATGCTTTTGAAATTGTATCAAATACATCTACTGTTTTAGGTTGTCATGAAGATCGAATTATCCCCTTTGAAGACTTGAAAGGTGATGAGAAGATTAAAAAATCCGCAAGTGAAATTATAGAATCTGCAGTAGATGATGAAGGCAGCCCTCAGTTTTCAGTTCTGCAGACAAAGGGGAATTGCAGTAGATACAAAGAGGGAGATAGTGTGCTGAAAAGTTCAGATCAACAGTTGAGTTTGCATTCTCCTTTGACAGAAGAAGAACAATTTACATTTAGCATTGAGACCAGTGATGGCAATCAGTGGCTGCAACACAGTCAGTTGGACCAACATCTCAAAGAGGTATTCTTTAATGATTTTGAAGACCCTATTGCTGACCATTTGGATTCTATAAGCAGCATAAATGTCCAAATACTTTTGTCAGATGAAAGTGGGCTTTGTCATCTTTTCAAATTACATTCTTGTATGCTATGGTTTTCTATATTGTTCGGGTCAAGATCAAGGATGTTAGTAGTAAGTCAGTTTCTAATATGGAAGCATTGGAAATTCATTTTTACTTGATCAATCTACCTCTAGTTTGTTAGTTTAGGAGTAGAAGAGAATAAGCTCATTCAATGAGCATTAGAATTTTCAGTTATTTGCTATTGATTTCAATGAATAAGTAGGGCAAGCTACATACAAGCTACAGGCAAGCTATAGGTAGGCTACAAGTTTGCAGAGGAACAGTTGCACAGGCCAGATGACTCCATAGCCCAATGGTAAAGGCAACTGGAACTACTAGGTTCTTGGAAACCTCACAGGGAGGTCTCCATCCCAGTTGGAGCCAGTTGTTAGCGATCAAAATGCACTGGTTTTTGATAGCATTTTTATCTCTCTCTCTCTCTCTCTCTCTCTCTCTCTCTCTCTCTATTTAACCCATTTTCTTATTATCCTTTGGCCAGTGTCTTAAACTTCTTGTTTCCTTATCATCTCTCATTGATTATGATTGCTCCAAGACTTTTTTATTCGGTCTTCAACCTACATTTCACAAGTACATCTTGTCGATATTTCATAATTGATACATAGCCTAAACCATAGTTTTTGCCTTTTTCTTTTATGTTTATATTCTTGTGGTGTGTGCAAAGTGATCTAAAGATTTAATCATGCCCTATACTTTATGCCCTATGTCCTAGTCTACTCATATGTTAAGCTCTATATGTATTTGTCATATGTTTTTACCTAATCCTAAACATTTGTTTCTAAATGAATTTAAAGCTAACTCTCGGGATTATGTTTTTCCATAGTTAGGCTTGTGTTTTTATTTTTAAACCAAAAGATTGGGGGCCCACGAGCCAAGCCACAAGTCCAAGCCACGAGTTAATTCATAATCCTAATTCATATGCCATGTTGATAGGTCAAACCAAGGCATGCAATATACAACGCAACATTCAAGCCTAGCACCGAGTTCCATGTCCTGTCCAAACCTATCGTTATATCAATATAAGTCTTGGTGTATTTTAAAAAGAATTGTAAGATACAGAATCCCAATACATGTGGAATTGAAGCTCCCAAATAAATAAAACACATAGTCAAAATGCCAGATGCCAAATAACAGGAAGAGAAGGCGTGTGCAACATCTAATGAGTACAACTGCGTGTTGAAGTTTCTAATAAATTAAAGGTATCAAGTTGCATGCAAATCACGCCACATTTACTCTAACCCAGTATCAATGCTCAGCGGGCCTCAGTTCTTAAAAATTAGCATTCGATTTCAACGTTGGAAGGGTTTCACAGTTTCGAACCAAACAAAGTTTGTTTTATCAATTGAAATTCAATGTTGTTAGCATGTCTGCACCTCCAGAATCCTTCTCCATTGCAAGGGTAGTTGAATCATTGGTAAATAAGATAGATTTATCATAAAAAGAGGCGGAGGCAGTGCTTAACCATTTATTGCGTGGAGGAGAAAATGAGGTTCAGATTAGCATTTTTCTTGTCCTACTTAGGGCCAGAGGAGAGCCTTGAATTGAAAGATTTATGCCAAAATTTCGTTACTGCTCAAGTTCAACCATCTCACTTTGGGGTTTCTCCTCGATGCAATGGTTTTGTTTGTATGATTACAGGTGTAAGTGATTTACATGAAGTCATGATGGAATGTTTTCAACGTTCAATATGGAGGATGTATGTAATAAAGTATATTGGTGGTATGCAGTTGGTTCTTGACAGTGATCTAGAAATATCAGTTGCCAAAGCTCTTGAACATATCACTGATGTTCTCTTTTGCAGCTGGGAAGCATTGATGAATTATCATCAAAACATTACAGTCACCTATGGCCACTATTGCAAATTAAAATGACACAAATGTTGGGTTGTTGGCATCCAAATACTAGGATCTATAAAATCTAACCCACAACAAGGCAGGGGCAGTAACCCAAAGCTTGAACAAGACGTTATTGACATACCTTCGAATCCAACAAATGAAAGAAAATATAGATACATTTCAGCAGGGTAGTTCTCTTAAAAAATTCAAACAGTTTCATGTAGGCCAGAAGTTGACAGAAGAACTTTCTAAACCTTTTGAGAAGTCCAAAGGCCATAGATCTGTGCTCTCTTTCAGTAAATCTGCCAGGAATTTGGTATTGTTGAGCTTGAGGAAATGATCAAAGAAGTTGATCAAGTTAATGATAGAAATTCCCATATGCCCTAGCAAGAAGATCCTTCTTGCGCTGCTATCAAATTCCAGCCATAGATAATAACAATTGTGCATTTGGATTTCCTTTTGTATGTTATGCAACTGTGGTGTCATTTGTTAAATTATTTCTCTAATTTGTTTTTTCCTCTCTTTCTTAGCACATCGATTCTTGAATCAAGCATTGCAGGTCACCTGTGGTTCAAACATAAAGTGTCGACAACACTTTATTGTGTAGCTGCTAAAGAATCTAACACTCTATGCAAGATCATTGCCACCCTGCATTATTTTCTTCTCAAAGATAAAACAAAACTTTCACCAGCGCAGAAGACAGAATTATAATTAGTTAGCTGATGAAAAGCAGAGCTTTCACCAACTAACTAGCAAATCTTAGGGCGAAATAGCTGGTGAAACCTGAGACTGGCTAGCGAAGATGTATTTTTGGCCAGATCAAATTTTTTCTTAACTGAATCTCTTGAAAATGATTTCCAAAGATACATATTGAATTATAATGTCAAATCTAAGATCCACTTTTGATGAAAAGGAGTTAGAGGAGGATTTCAAGTTGATTTGACACTTATGTTTGGGGCAATAAATCACGTTTTTTTTCCAAAATTAGCATATTCAAATTTCATCTTTCTCAAGAGTCATCAAATAGCCTTGGAATGCTTATCTGCACTGCACATGGATTCTACATCATATGAAGACCATGAAATGTGGAATTGACCTCATTTTGAGGATCATTCCTTATCTTTTGTAAATCGGTTTTGACTTTCTATCTTTAGAATATATGATCCATTCTTTTAGGATTTAAAAACTGTATTGTAAAGCTATAAAGCTGAAGACAGAAGATGAACTAATTGGTGAATTCGGGATACATTTTGGCTCATGTACTTAGACTCTTATCTTGATATGAATCACAGTCTTCTTTTTCTACCAATGTCAGATTTGTTCATGTGTTGCATTACTCTGTACTTTGATTCAGTTTAGCTCAGCTTTTAAGAACTGTTATCTTCTTATTTAGCTCATGAATTTGAATTAAAGGATCCCTTACTATATTGTATGACCCTGCATGTTAATGTACTTGGTTATCTAGATTAGTGTTCTTCATACCCTATTCCAATTACTTTATCTGATTATTGATTTCTAAAAGCACTGGCTCATTCTAATGCATGATAAGTTGTTCTTCTCATTAGCCCTTGAGTTATCACATTGATCTAGATACACCTAATTATCAAATTTCTTAAGTTACCAAACATCTTTGGCCTAGAACCTCAAAGAGTTTCTTGGAGTGATAACAATGCCTAGGGGACATAATATTTTAGCAGATGGTTTAGCTACGTCAGCAGCTACATGCAAGATACCTTTTCGTTCCACTCGCCCATACACGGTGGAGGTGAAGTGCAGACCGACTGTCCCAGACAACATCAGATACTGGCATGTATTTGGGAACGATGACCAAATTGAAGACTTTCTACAATGTAAAAATGATTTCGAGTGTACAAACATAGACTTAGAAAACGAGGATGAAAATGCAAATAAATCTGATTTTGGAAATGATAGTGTAAATAAGATAGATTCAGGAGAGTTAGGTGAAGATGAGATAGAATCTGATGTTTTGCATTTAAAGAGTAATGTTTTACCTAGGGGTTGAGCTCCTTTAGAAGACCTTTTTGATTTTAATGAGTAGCTAAAAAACCAAAAATTGAAGCTAGTGGTAAAGAGGTTGAAGACGTTAACATAGGGATAGAAGAGAAGCCCAGGATAGTAAAACTTTCTAAATCCTTACCTTCTGAGCAGAAACTCAAATACATTGAACTTTTCAAGGAATATGTAGACGTGTTTTTTTGGGGGTATGAAGATTTAAAATCTTATGACACAAGCATCATACAACATAAAATCCTGATAAAAGAAGATCAAAAACCTTTTAGATAGAAACTTAGGAGAATCAATCCCAAGTTACTCCCCCTGATAGAAAAAGAAATTAAAAAGATTTATGATGTTAAAATCATAGTTCCCTTGCGATTTTCAAAATTGGTTTCAAATCTGGTCCCAACCTGAAAGAAGTCTGGGGAAATCAGGATTTGCATTGATTTCTGAAACCTGAACAAAGTTTCTCTAAAGGAAAACTACCCATTGCTGAAAATGGACCACATCTTACAAAAGGTAGTTGGATCTAGTCAAATCTCCTTACTGGATGGTTTTTCAAGCTATAACCAGGTTCTCGTTCACCCGGATGACCAAGAGAAAACAACCTTCACAACAACTTGGGGCACCTTCATGTACATGAAAATGCCTTTCAAGTTGATGATCGTTGGGGCCACTTTCCAAAGAGCAATGGACATCGCTTTTGTGTAAGAACTTGGAAAATTTATTGCCATTTATCTGGACGGCGTAACTATGTATTCCCAATCTGATGACAAGCACTTAAGACATCTCAGATGAGTATTTGAGAAATGCAGGAAATTTGGGATTTCTCTGAATCCTAAGAAAAGCCTTTTCGGATTAGAGGAAGGTAAACTGTTGGGGCACATAATCTCTAAGGATGGAATTAATATAGATCCTAGCAGAATAGAAGCCATTTAGAAATAAGAACACCCAAGGAATATCAAGGAGTTACAATCTTTCATTGGAAAAATAAATTTTCTGAGAAGATTCATACCTAACCTGGCCGAGCTTCTCAGGAACATCACAAACATGTTAAAAAAGGACACAAAAATAAAATCGGACACATAATCTAAATAGTCTTTTGAACAAGTTAAACATGCACTCACACAGGCTCCAATATTGATCAATCCCGATTTCACCAAAGATTTTTACCTTTTTTCTTTCGCTTCTGAACATACAATTGCAGTAGTATTACTACAAAAAAACAATGAAGGGTATGAACAACCCATAGCCTTTTTCAGTAAAGCATTAAGAGATGCTGCTTTGAATTATAAAATAATGGAGAAATAAGATTTTTCCCAGGTAAAAGCCATAAAGGATTTTAGAGTATATATTCTCCATTCTCACACCATAGCATATGTTCCGAACATGGTAGTAAAGGACATTTTAACTCAGGACAATCCAGATGGTTGAAGAGGAAAATGGATTGCTATCATTCTGGAGTATGACATAGAGATTAAGCCTACTAAACTGATTAAAGGTCAAGGTCTAGCAAATTTAATGGTTGAATCCAATTTCCATGCTCTTGATATTAATTTCTTAGCTGCAGTAGATGAATATGGAGAGAAGGAAACTCCAAGCGTGAAAGAGGTATTTCTGAACTCTCCATGGGATGCAGACCTGATATTTATTTTGTATAACTTAGAAGCTCCCCCTGGTCTGACCAAAACTAAAGCTAGGTTTTTGAAATTGAAAGCATTAAAATTTTTCATTCTAGAAGGCAATCCATATTGGAAGGATCCTGGAGGTATTTTGTTGAATTTTCTGTTAAAGGATGAAGCTGACAATGTATTGCAGGATTTTCATGTAGGAGACTGTGGTGGTCATCTAAGTTGGAAAACCACATCTAATAAAATTCTTAGAGTTGGGTTCTATTGACCTATGTTGTTCACTAATGTGCATTAGAAAGTGACTTCGTGTCATAAATGTCAGGTTTTCGAGGGAAAAAAGAAGCTTCTTCCTTTGCCCCTGAAACCAATCTCTGTTGAAGCTCATTTCTAGCAATGGGGATTAGAATTTATCAGAGAAATACATCCTCCCTCTTTGGCCAGCATAGGTGGATTCTTACTACCACAGACTATTTCACAAAATGGATTGAAGTTGTACCAAGCAAGCAAGATAATGATTCTGTCATTATTAAGTTTCTTGAAAATAATATCTTGTCTCGTTTTGGATGTCCTAGAAATATTATAACTGACAATGGAGTTGCTTTATGATCTAAAAAGATCATAGACTTTTGCAACCAGTATCATATTGGTTTGGGTCATTCCACAGCTTATTACCCTCAAGGAAATGGGTTGGCAGAGTCATCCAATAAGACCTTGGTGAACATTATTAAGAAGACTTTGCAAGAAAACAAAAAATATTGGCATAACAAGTTGGTTTTCACACTATGGGCTGACAGACTGACCACCAAGAGGTCAATTGGTATGTCACCATATCAGCTGGTCTATGGCACTGAAGCAGTTTTTCCCACTTCCTTAGGAGGTCCTGTCATGAAATTGCTACAAGAGATGCAAGCCGAGCCAAATGACTCCCAAAGAAGGATAAACCAGATGATCCACTTGCAAAAATCCAGAGAAAAAGTATACAACAAAACTCAGGTTGTCCAAAAAAGCATTAAGAAGATCTTTGACAAAAGAACTAAAGAAAATGACTTTGAGCTAGGTGACTTAGTACTGAGATGGGATGCCCAAAATGGGGATAAAGGGAAGCATGGAAAATTCGATAGTATATGGAAGGGACCTTACATGATTCAAGCATTTAGAGGAAATAATGCCTTGTTTCTCAACAACAGTGATGGGACAAATCTGCCAGGAGGACCTGTAAATGGTAGAATGTTGAAGCACTATTCACCTCCTCAGTAGGGACCTGCAGTCACACTTTTCTATTGTAAAAACCATTTTCATTTTGTTTACAAGTTTTTGAGTGAAATAAATTTGATTAGATGGTTGAAGCTCGCAGAGAAGGCCCTAAGCCACTGAACATTGTCTACTAGTTTTCAAAAATAAAACCAATCAAGCAACAAAGTCAACTATGGAGAAAGTTTTTCAGAACATCAGGAATCATGATTCTTGGCACTTCACAAGGAGAGTACCATCCCCAGGTGGAGCCGCTGTTATAACCCTATAATTTATAGGATCAACTGGTGACTGAAATGTTATATCTTTAAGTGTTTTTGTTTTCCAAATGATTGTCCATTCTTCANAAAAAAAAAAAAAAAAAAGAAAGGAAAAAGAAAAAGAAAAGAAATGAAAAATAATAAAAGAGGACATAAATAAAATTCAATAGAGCCGCATGCAATAACAATGATTTGGTCCATACCATTCAAGCATGGCCAAGTTCTTTTAAATTGATGTTGATAGGAGTAGTGAATAAGCTTGGCTAAACTGTTTAATCTTAGCCAAGTGATTTAGGTTAGTTAGTGAATGAATCTGACCAAACTGCCTAATCTTGGTCAGATAACCCCAGGATAGAGTAATTTCTTAGTCCAACAGTTTAATCTTGACTAATTGTCATAGGTAATTAGGTTAGAGAATAGGGTAGTTTTCTTTATCTCAATAAAACAAGAATGATGATCAATGTTGAACCATATCTTTGAGGTTTAAAAGGTTTGGTGTCTAACCCCTTGGTGATAAAAACATGGAAAAGCTTGGGAAAACCCACAATATGCACTTATCCTAAGTTTTTCAAAGCTCATATGCCTTCATCCTCACAGTTAAGCATAGCGCATATATGAATGGCTGGAGAGTGGGCGCCTAGATCTACGGTTGACAGGTCTTTCTAGACCCCCCCGACTGTTCTACCTNAACAAAGGTGCATATATGAATGGATCAAATGTTCACGCTTAGATACACGACTTAGATTGGATTCTAGACCCCCTCGACCATTCTACCTTTAATGGTGGGGGGGGGGTCTGGAATGTTGGTTAAATAGCGTGCACAAATCTACGGTCCAAGAGCAGGCGCGTTGATGGATGACTCATATTTTTTTTCGGACCCCCCCCCGACCATTCTGCTTTTAACGGAAGGGGGGGAGGTCTGAAATGGATTGTTTTCTAGTGGGCCCTTTATCTCTACGTGGCAGGAATCTACTGGGTCAGACTCCCACCGCCTCCCAAGGTCTGACATACCTTGTAACCCCATGACGTCATTATCCATGTTTTTCCCCTAGAGGTCACATCTCATTACTCTGTCAGTCCATTCCCCTTGTTCTCCCTTTACAAGTCCTATCACCATGGTTACTCCGTAATCAACTCCCACCACGTTGCCCAGTCGTATTCTTCAGTCATTGTCACCTGCCATCTCACGCTCTAAATGACCCGTTGGCCATTTATTATTGGCTAACCTATATGTTAACCTGTTGACCTGTCTCCCATGCCCAACGGGTATCCGTTTGCTCAAAATTTACCTTCACCCTTCTTTCCCTCATCATTCACCCTGTCGCCGCACCAGATAATTTTTTCCCCGTTTTCCTCTGTGTTACAGTCAATTGTCCAAAGCCACCATCATCCCCACTAATGATTGTTTGATTTGTAGGTATTTTTACAACGATGAGGCCAAAATAAAAAAGAACAGAAGCTGAGGAAAACCCTTTCCTCCCACCCCCTTTCGACCTCAAAAGGATCCATTTGGCCAAAAAATACCATCTAATCACAGGCACCAGATGCGAGTTTGACTTCACGGACTTGTAGTCATGGCTCAAAGAGGTTTTCCTTGACTAGAGTGATGAAATTGGGCTCTGGGAGTCAAACCTTCCCCTGTATCTTTTCCCCTAGGTTCACCATTTCCCTGAATTCACCCTCAAATGCCAGGCTCACTACCTCCCCAACCAGAGAGTCGCATTTTCTTCATCAAGAGAAATTATTTTCCTCATTACACCTAAAACCATTGACTAGATGATGCATATACCCAGAGCCAAATCAGTTTCACCGTTCAATATTGAAATTATCACAGAACTATATCAGAAATTATCTTTCCCCCAAAGAACTCAGATTTTCGATCTTTTTCTCCCACAGGCCGCTCAACTCCCCACTACAAATCCCCCGTATCCTTCATCCCTATTCCCAGTGAAGGGAAACCAGGTCATCTCGTCGCTCTGCACCCTCCTTGGATATTTTTCAGATCAGTGGGTGGATGAACCCATATTGGGTTTTTTGTCCATTTTCTCCACGGATGAGAAACCCACCACTCAGTTCGACTACAGTGCCTTCCTAGCAGACAACATTCATGAGCAATTCTCAAATTTTTCCACAGAAGGCATGTTCCGATATTCCTCAATATTGGCTTACATGTTCCTATTCTTTCAAGTGGACAAATTTTCCTTTTCGATGTAGAACATGGACAAGGATGGGAGGCCACAAGCGGTGACAGTGTACACTTCGCTGCTCAGACACAACTCTACAGAATTCAACTTCAAACAATTTATCGAGAAGTTCTACCATCCCATGGTGAGAATGCACAGTGGAAGACCCGAGCCAAGAATAAACGAGGAAATTCAAAGGATCCTACACCTCTTGGATATTGCAAAAACGGGAGACTGGTACCTATACCAGAACCACACAGAGATTAGAGTGTATGGCTGCAAATTGGCTCCATAAAAGTTACCCAAGTATCTACCCGTGAGAATATTTTCCCTGGAATACATAAGACAAATGATTAATTCAAATGACATACATTTTGTGTCTCTAAAGAAGAAGCAACAGCTTAGAATCAGAGGGCAGATTGGGTCATTCATCTGCAATAACCGAGGTGCTAGGGAGGAAGTAGATAGACTGTTAAAGGAAATGAAGTTTTTTGCTAGCTTCATATGGCATTATGACCCCTGCAGGATAATTTCAGAGATGAGAGTTAAGAATAAGAATATTCCATATGTCCACACATCTAGGCCTGAGATAAAGAAGTTTTCCAACTAGACAGAATGGGAGCCAAACACTTGGGTTGAGACAGAACAACAATACCTTTCAGTCACTATCTCCTAGACGACTACACCATAGGTTCCCAAGGAGAAAAGGTCTAGGAAGGACACTTCACCTTCTGTCACTGAAGTATCATTTGAAGAGTTCCAATTACACAACAGGAGGCCAAAAATCAGTCAGGCACCTGACCCGGTTGGTGAAAAGGGAATTCAATCCACTACAACTATGGAGGTCGATCGGTCGCTCTTTAGTACAAGCAGCAAACAAATCATGACTACAGTGTTGCCCAAGAAGCCTGCAGATACTCCACCAGTCAACCGGCTGAGAAAAACAGGACCAAAATTGAGTATTTTTTAGAAGTATGATGTAATCAAAAAGAAAAATCAGACCTTGACCAGCAGCACCTATGCTTAGTTCTGGAAGAAAACATCAACTGCACAACATAGACTGATTTCTGCATTCGACACTGATAAGGGTAGAATGCACATGGCATTTTTGCAAGCACAGGTGCCAAACCTGAAATTAATCATTGATTACAAGAGGGCAACATTTGAATTTCAGACTAAAGATGTGCATCCAGCTGATCAAATGGATCTGCACAGGAAAACTGGAGAAATGGTTTTCTCCACATTGGCACATGCTTCTACTGTTTCCTCCAAGTTACATGTATCTCTGAGCAATGTCCATATGCAACTGAAGTTAGAAAAAATATCATCCTTTGCCAAGGATAACATGATTAAGACATTGGAAGAACTGGTCCTCAAGATCGGATATGATCCCTCGAATGTGAAAGTAGTCGAGGAGATGCTCAAAAAGAAAAATGTCGATATCGCATCCCTGAGGAAATATTTGAAATTTCCACCAACAAAAGATTCACAAGCAAAGGAAATAGCGGAGATAGAAGGGGAAAAGATGAGATGCTCAAGCTCATCATGGAGAAGAATGCACAGTTGAAGGAAATGGATGTGGAATTGGAAAAAATAGTGAAAGAAAAGGAGCATTCAAAGCCCATGGAGGTCATTCCGCTAAGTGTAGTTCCACTCACAGGAGTGAGCACAACGTCTGTAGAAGAAATTCCCTCAGCAACTCCACTGATAGCCCCGGAGAACACTGTTGAACTGGATAAATCCATGGAAGAAATGAATTTGCAAGAGACAGATATTAGCAGACTCAAAAAGGAGATAGAGAACCTTCAGAAACTCAAGTCTTCTTACCAAACTAGCTACTCCAAGGAAAAACAAACATCAGACTAGCTCAAACAGGAATTGCAACAGCTTCAGAAGCAAACAGTGGCTGGAAAAACACTGGTTGAGGTCAAAGAAAGTGTTTGGATGGACATCACCAAGTCCATGAATGAAATATGGTTGATGATACAAATCATGTTCGATCAAAACGAGCTGGTGCAAAGAAGTCAGCAAGCTATTGAGAAGATAAGAGAAGAACTGGGAGAGATACCCATAGAAGCTGTTGAGATCATCAAATTTCTGAATTTGAAAACCAGAGAGGAACTAGAAGAATTGAAGATTGAATATAGGACAGAGACCATCCTTGAGGTCAAGAGGGTCCTGACCAAGAGAGGACTGATTCTACAATTGGAGGAAAAGGTCCAGACCATGGATGCAGGAGTGCAAAGATTTTTCAACAAGATCGAAGCTCTGCAGAAGAAAGGCCTTCCTAGTATGAGAGTTATAAATGACAAGTTAATGACGCTTGACGATTACAAAAAGAAACTAGCCATTGTGGCTAAGGATAGTTCAAAATTCTCAGGAATACAAGGCAGTATCATGGGCAAGGCATTCTTAGATGCTTTACAGTTAGACATCAGTATACAGCATGAGATCCGGTACATTTTCATCATCAAGCCAACTTTTGCCAAGTACACAGAGATGGATGAAGTATACCGAAGATTTCTCAAAGTCAGCATTCCTAGTCACCTTCGGTGGGAAGAGATTTGCAATCTGATCAAGTAGTCGATGAGGTGTCCAAGCCCAGTCAGCTATCCAGTCAGATGAGGTCGTGCAGGGGCCTCACCAATGGTTCACCCCAGAAATCAACATGAAGTTTCAACACATCATCAAGCAGTTTTCTAAATTTTTGTATCTGGTTAAGTTAGTTAGCTAAATTTAGATTTGCCACGTCCTGATCTTTAATGATAGGGTCATATGTAATTTTGATTATAAATACTTCAAACTTTGAAGTACTAAGGGTTGATCTTTATGCCCTGCAAGCTACAAGACTATAATTTTTATCAAGAGATCTTTCATTAATACAAAGAGACGTTTTCACAGGATTCTCACGTGTTATTCATTGGTGATGTTTTCTTTTCTATGTTGAATGTTCTTCTTGCTCAGTTGTCATATTGTTTTCTAATCTAAATCTTTTAAAAAGTAATGCATGTTGCAGGATTTATCTTTGTATACCCTGTTTTAGAATTTGAAAGATTTTAATGTTTATCTTCTGATATTACAGTGAAGAAATTCTTAAATGCTTCTTTACTTTAATTGATATTCTCATATTTTCTGCTATTCATCATTTTACTGCTAAAAGAATCCAACGAATGCATTATCTTGCCCTATGAAAAGAATATTTTGTTCCTGATTTAGATTTCTATCTTTATAATACAGACCCCATAGCCCAATGGATGCGTAAAGCCCTTTTCAACCAACTTAACAAAAAAAACAACAAACCAATCAATCTTATTTATTTAACTAGCCTAATATTTTAAGTTTAAAACATATCTAAATCATACAGAGAGATCCCCCTCTGAATCTGATAGGGCTAGATTCTAGTTTCAAAGTGGTTGGATAAAGTTACCTCTCGTAGATTTCTTCCTTCCTGACAACCTCTGGGAATTTACAGAGCATTAACAAGAGGAATAAATTGAGAAGAATATGTAAAGGTCCGCTCTGGACATCAGGTCTTCCAACAACCTAAGGAGGAAAAACTCTAAAAACAAGATCCTCTTGAATTCAAAGTTTTAGGAAACTGAAAACGCTATAACTTCACTGCAATCAAACATTCATTTCAACACAGTCACCACAATCCATGCGAATCCTTCGATCATGAACATTCAATATCAGACACATATAAGATGGAAATAGAAGCTGGATTTCATTAAACAAGAAATCTCATATCATGTTATATAACCAAAGAACCAAAGCTTCATTAAAAAATTACAATACGAGAGCTTAGCTCTACCATTGACCTTAACAAAATATCAAAACTGAGTATTTATACTAAGAACAACTTGCCACCACCAGGATTGTGACCTGGCTACTGCAATCAAAGATTTGTGTTTGCATCTCTTTTGCCAGTATGGACTTGCATTATTTTGTCAGACGCGATCTCAGACCAGTATGGGCTTTGCAGGAGAAATTGTTGACAGGGGAAATTTGGGCTGACAGTCTGTCTCCACGGCCATATTTTGCATGCTTTGCATTTATGGGGTGAAATAAGGTTTCAACCACCTCCCCTATTTCCATTAACTACTTTCATCGGTATTGGGATGAAACCTGACACCAACGAATGTTCTAGAAGACGTTCACAAATATTTCAAGTCAACCCAAGCACCTTGAGACCACACATATCTTCCTCAGTTGACAATACATATGCTTTCGGCCTTAGCGCAACCCTAAAATAAGGAAAGTGGGGCCAAGTGATCTAGAAGATGTTTTTAAGGAAGCTACTTGGAGAGTATAAATAAGAGGCAAGGCTCTCTCATTTGAATCACACTTGAGAATATTGAATATATATAGGTGTCTGAGGTTTAAAAATGATATCTAAGCCGAAATTCTAAGGAAAGTGAAGAAAAGAAGGCCGAAATGCAAGGAAGGATAAATTCTTTTGATGGTGCTTTCTAAGGTATGTTATTTTTCAAGTCATCTCACCATTTTCGCTATAACTTGTTTTCTATAATGATTCAGATCCTGAAATTTCTATGCAAGTGAGAAAACATATCCAAGTATATGTGGTTAAAAATTAAGCTTGTGGGTAGTTGTATTTTGAGAGTTACACTCTGTGGAAAATAGGGTTTGTGGCCAGTCCTGAAACTAGTGAAAATCAGGTGTTTCGGGTAAAAACGTCATAACTTCTTCATAACAGATCCCAATTCAGTGAGACAAAATTTTTTGGTTAGGTTATAGTATTTGGTATTCTTTGTAACATTTTCATATCATTTCAAAAAATATTTTGTGCGGGGCACGCTCTACAAGGTCGCTCTCTAGAATAAGCCAGAATTCAGCAAGGTATGCCATTTTTGCTATAACTCCTTTTATGAGAGGTTCCAAGTAGTGCCACTTGGAGGAATTTCATAACACACACTGAAGAACATTGTGTATCAGTTTCATATCTTTATACATTACAGGTTCAAAGTTATGATTACTTCAAGTTAGGGTTGTTGACTAATCCAAAACTAGGCATGTGAGACTAAAGAAAA
>ML790848.1:520164-541560 GCA_009831015.1 Picea engelmannii
AAAATGTCTCCTTGGTATATATAGGAGACTAGGAGGTTTTAATGGCCTAAAGCCGACATAAATAAAATAACATTACTAATCTAAATCACAACTAATGGCTTAAGCCGACATAAATAAAATAACATTACTAATCTAATATGCCCCAATTAAGTGGTAATGAGCCAGTATTAGGGCTTAACAGAGGAGGTCCTGGAGTAGTGCATGGGAGTATTAGCAGAGTGGCAGAACCTGATCTATCGATCAGTAGTGGCCTGGGAAACGATGACTGGCCGACTGCCTCTTGGACTTGGAGGACCCCCAGCTGGTGGGGTGCCTCCAGCTGATAGAGGACCTAGTGGGGAAGAGCTCTGGGGGCACCGTGAGTGTCATTTTTTGTATGTACAGGCTTGGGAGCCCACTTTTGTATAAGGTAGTTGATACTCATTTTTGTACTCATAGGGGTGGGGGGATTCATGAGTCTATGGGAAATTGTACACATATATTTTTGTAAACACGGATGACCTTTATGATATATATATATATATGGATATATTTTTTGATCATGCATGTCTCTATGCTTTATGTTTTTATGTATGATGCTATGTATAAAATGTTGTTTAATGTGATAAATGCCAATCTAATACTAGGTTAGCCATGTCATCTACTACTTGATTAAGTTGTCTTGGAATATTTTTAAATGTTATTGAATAAAAGTTGCAAGATAGGAGTCTAACTTTAAGGTATTTGTGAAAGAGGCAAGGATCGTGAACATGATATACATTGTTGAGTTGCAGGATGACAAGTTGGGAATATAATAGAATGCTAAGGTAATGAATGTGGCGGTGACTAGCCTCAGAAAGGAGACCAATGATGGCATCGTATTCAACTTGTTTTTTGTTGGCCGAGCCCAAACAGATGCCACTGGAGTGGAGCAGGACATGTGAGGGAGTATAGAGGTTCCAAGCGGTCGAAGCGAGATTCTGGATCCAGCGGTTGGAACCATTAGCGTAACCGATGTGGTAGACTGATGGATGATGCATCTATCAATAACACAGATGATATATTAGACATGAGGAGTGGTGGCAATAAAGAAGACTAAGAACTCTACAAATGTGTACAAAGAGAAACCTAAGGTAGGGGGTCTACACTTAGGCGTAAAAACTCTTGAAGTACAACCCGTTGACGGGTTCTTTGAGAGGGTAACCTTTTGGAGAGGCCAAGATGTAGGTGCTTTTAGTGAGGTAGTGTTGGACGATGTAGGGTCCATGCGATAATGATTCAAATTTCCATGGTCGAGAGTATCGTGAGTGATATCGTAGGCTAACACAAGATCACCTTCGTTGAATGAGTGAAGGTTGACATGGTAGTCGAAGGTGGATTTGGACCGTTTTTTAGCTACCTCATTGTGTTGTAATGAAGATTGAAGATCTTCATCAAGTGACTCTAAGGTCAACAAGCACTGCTCCATTGGAGAAGTGGCAGGTAATAGCTCAATGGCAGTGTGTAATATGGGGATTTCGCACTCGACAGGGAGGGTGTCTTCGATCTCATGGATGAGGTGGAACGGTGTAAAATCGGTGGCATTTTTGACTATCTTGTGATAAGCCCATAAAGTGGAAAAAAACATATGATGCAATTTGGTCTTATATTTGTTGACAGTAAGTTATAGAATGGTTTTGAGGACTTTGTTGATAGCCTTGACTTGTCCGTTGGATTGAGGGTAGTATGGGGAGGAAAAATCATGGGTGAAGCATAACTTTGAGGAGAGTTCCACAAATATCTCATTCTCAAAGTGCTTACCATTATCGGACACTAAATGTAGTGGGAATCTAAACTGGGAAATGACGTGGTTGAAGAAAAAATGTGTTGTTGTGTCAGCAGTGTTGTTAAATGTGGGAATGGCTTCGACCCATTTGGTAAAGTAATCCACTGCCACGAAAATGTACTTGTTTCCATTACTGGATGAAGGATGGAAATTCATAAAGTCTATGCCCCATTTACAGAAGGGGTCGGTTGTGATGACTATGTGTACAAGAGTTGGTGGAGCTCGTGCTTTGTTTGCATAAAGCTAGAATTTTCCACATTGCTTGACAATGTGGATGCAGTCATGAAACAAAGTGGGATAGAAGTACACTACTCGAATGATTTGTTGGGAGGCGAACGTACCTGAGAGGTGACCACCACAAGCACCGTTGTGGTAGTTGGTCAAGACTCTGTTGGATTGGTTGATGGTAAGACATCATCGAAGAATGGTATCGACCCCTTGTCGATAGAGAAAATCATCGATGAGGAGGTATCAAGCAGCCTGATGGAGAATGCGTCGACGATCATCTTGAGAGAAATGAGACCCAAATTTTTTTTTCCAAAGATATACGAGGAGGTTGTTGTACCGGGGTCATCAGAGGGGATGAAGAAGAGGTGTTCATTAGGGAAATCCTCATTGATGGGGGACGTTTTAGCATCCGAGGGAAAAGTCGTAATGAGTTCGGAGAGGACAAGAGATTTCTTGATTTTTGGATTAGATAACTTCAGATCATATTCTTGGAGGATGATGATCCATTGAGAAATTTTTCCATTAATCTGTCATCAAATAAGTAAGTATTGCATGGGGTTGGAATCTTCTACGACCTTGTTAGTTCGAAGAAGAATGTAATGTCGCAGTTTTTGAACTGCAAGGACAACTGCTAATGTCAGTTTCTCATCATGATTATACTTCAAGGGTAGCCTTGAAAGGTTTTTACTAATGTAGTAAATGACATGTTCATGCCCATCATCCCCTAATTGGATGAGGACTCATGCTACTGAGACAACTGAGGTTGATAAGTAGAGGATGTAATCACGATCATAGTATGGGGGACTAACCAAAGGGGCATTGGATATGGTGGCTTTCAAATAAGAAAAATTTGATTGAGCATGTTCATCCCATAGAAATGGGATATCATTTCACAAGAGGCGGAGAAAATCGTGTGCGTGAGTGACGTAGTTTGGGACAAAGCAACCTAAAAAGTTGTCTTTGCCTTGAAAGCTCTGCAGTTGGCGTAAATTCCTAGGTGGGGGAATTTATGTGATTTCTTGGACCTTGAGGGGGTCCATAGTAATTTGATGTAGGGAGATGATGAACCCAAAGAGGCGCTCAACAGTAAAACAAAATACACACTTGAGGGGGTTTAAGCGGATATTATATTGGTGACATTGTTGGAAAACAATGTGGAAGTCATCTAAATGTTGGGTTATCTTTTTAGATAGAGTAGTGAGGTCATCCAAATAAGAAAGGATGATGTGAGAAAGATAATGAAAAACATAGGTCATGGCCCCTTGAAGCGTAGCATCGAAAGTTTTGAGTCGAAAAGGCATGACACGATAAGCAAAGGTACCCCAAGGGGTAGTAAAAGAGGTTTTCAGCTGGATGGATTTGGATTTGATTGTATCTGGATAAACCATCCATAAAGGATAGTTCCTCATGGTTGGGGAAATCATCGATGATTTGGTTGATGAAAGGGGATGGGAAGTTGTCTTTGGGACAAGCGTGGTTGAGATCATGAAAGTCTATGCAGACACGAATAGTTCCTTGTTTTTTGTTAATGGGGATGGGGTTGGAGACCCATGAAGTGTACGAAATTGGGTAAATGAAACCAAAAATGCGTAACTTGTCAATTTTGGATTTGATAGCCGCAACTTTGGATGGGTGAAGGGGGTGTTTCTTTTAACGAACTGGGGTGACATTTGGCCATGTGTGGATTCGATGTTCGACGATAGAAGGATCGAGGTGAGGCATATCTATATATGACTAGGAAAAATATCCCAGTATTCCTAAAAGTGAGCTTTGTAAGTAGTGATTTCTTCAAGGGAGCATGAGGCGCCAATGGTGATTTCTTCTATGATTCTCATTTTAATGAAAATGTCGATTTTGACGGTGGGGGAGATGTTGGCCATGTTGCCTTCTTCAAAATCATTTGGGGCAAGGATAGGGTTGTTGAACTAGTATATATTCCCCAAAGCAATAAAATCCTTGGTTTTGATTGTGCACATGGAGGCTTGGATAAGAGAGTGAAAGGCCTCGTGTGAAAGGAAAAGTGCTCGATGATTGAGCACATTCCATGGGCAATTGAGGGTAGTGAGTTCCTCCAGGATATCTTTGTTGCAGTGAAAAATGTGAGAATACAGGGGATCCTGGGAGGTGACAGGGGGAACTGTCAATGGGTAAGTGTTATTGTCCTCAAGTGGTGAGGATGTAGATGGGACATCATATACAAGGTGTGAGGGGCTGCTAGACATAAAGTACATGTCTCGATATTGTGGGTGGTACCTCATTTTCTCAGGGACTGGTGATGAAATATATCAAATATCAGTAATGTGAGCCTCATTAGGGAATGGATAAGAGGGATCTTGATGATATGGTTGGCATAATGCAGATAATGTTTGGCAAAATTGAGGTAGAGTTGGGAAATGATGGGTGTAGTCGCCATATTTTGAACAGATGGCACAAACAAATTTGGTTTGCAACCCTTTATTGCATGTGGTTGAGGACTCTGTAGTAGTAGTTGTTATCACTGAAATTTCATCTGCAAATGGTTACAAGAATATATCATCTTCAAACAACTATTAGTTCACCCATGGACCCAAAATGACAACAAATACATTTCCAAAAGGCCCAAAACTATACAATCAACAATAAAATCAGCATGCGCTAAGACTACACAAGGAGCACGCACACATGCGTCATTCATAAATGCAGGAAAAAGAACACATGCACACGATGCATGACTGTGGACACAAAAAACTGCGCATCCCTCAAAATGACACATTTATGATATTGGTTGGCCTCCCACCCACTTCTGATTCAGCTTCCAAGTTGATTTGACATCCAAATCTAGGCTGAATCCGGCTGGGTGGATGGTCAAAGACCTAAGGGTGCCCTAAATGGCCCCTTGTTCACACTAAAAGCTGGTTAAATAATGCCTCAAAGTTATGCTATAAAAAGAGGCCATGGATGCACTACATTTTCAAGGAATTCACTTGTATTGTTATGTTGCTACTATTCTCTTGGAGGACCATCTTTCCTCATCAAGAGCATGCTAGCACCATTTCAGTTAGCCATTCATATCACCTCTAGATTGGATGTGCTTTAGATTCTCTTCACCATTTCATTTTAGTTCCTCACTTGTAAAAAGAGCTCAATATTTGGGGGTCCAAGAGCCCTCCCTTGGAGGAAGAGGGGACCAAAAGTCTCCCTTTCTCTTTGGTTTTTTCTTTCCACTAATATAATCCTTTCCATTGGTGGCAATGAGTCTTGTTTGTTTCTTGTTCTAATGTCCTTATGCACTATAGTTTAATTTCTTTTATCCTTCTTAGTTTAATTCTTTGCTTATCTTTTATGCTTTACACTTCTAACTCTTTCCTCTACTATTGTCTTACCTAGCTGACCCAACTGGGCTTGTAAGCACCCCTATTTTGCTCATTTCAGTGACAAAAGAGGTGCAATAGATTGGCGACTCCAATGGGGAAAGGTATCAATTTCCTACCACATTTGGGTTATTTTAGCTCTTCTTTCTGTTTATTTAACCTGCAGGTACCATAACTGGCCCAAGCCGACCTGCAAAAAGTCAGATTCAAAGCTGAGTTGAGAGAATTTCGTTTGGAATTTTCTTCATGACTGTGTGTCAGACGTGTGTAGGTTTTCCAACCCACAGATGCATCTTAAACACATGTGTGCCAAAACCACTGTATTTCTTAGCGCCTTCTACACACTAGTGCCCACAAGTCACTTTTAGTTCGCGCATTGGTGCTCACAACGCCTCTGTCTATTCTGAGACCCACGCACTTGTGTAGAAAAACACACATTGTAAGATTTTTGTGATCTGTGGAAGGCCCATAGCCTTCTTAAAATTGATTCCTTGCACATTGTAACCTGCACCACACTTATATTCCCTCTCCATAAAAAGGGATTAGTCAAAATGTAGGCACTTAGGGGGTTAAAATCATTATTTCCTCTTTTTCTTTCATTTTTCCACATGGATGGCTTGCTTTGACTAAAAGTGTAAGTTGGAATCATCTTTAGATCACATATAAAACTTGCATTGGGACCAAAAATTGGATATCAATCATTGAGTATGCTCTTCTCTTGCACCCCAAAGCGATCTTGAGAATTAGAAAGAGATTGATGGAAAATTTCATCTTCCTTAAAAAGAAAAAATCTTTAGGAGAGGACAACAGCCCCCTCGGGACTCCTCTTAGTTTATTTTTCACACACATCTTAAGATTGTAATGGGCCCATACATGCCCACATGCTACAAAGATAGGATAGTGATTGAATTTTACTTTCTTATATTAAACCACTAGGGAAGTTTAAAGGTTTTGTAACGGGCCCATACATGCCCACATATGCACAATCTAGGATAGTTTCAAAGCTTTCTTAGATTAAATCACATTAGGGAGTTAAAGGAATAGTAAGGATAAGGACCCCACATGTCCACATGCTAGTTTCCTAGGGACTTTAAAATTATGCAAGGTTGTACCAATGACATTTAGTTAATTATGTAATCAATACTTGTAAGGACCAAGCAAAGTCTACATGCAACAAGGTGACACCTAATTTATTAAAAATATTGGCACACTTTCACTTGTTCACACACAAAAGTCACTACTCACTCACATAGTTTTTCATCTTGAAACGTGGAGGTTGAAGTGAGTTTTCTCCAAAGAGTTTCTGAAACACTCCACCCCTTTTCTTGATGAAACTATCCACTCCCCCTTAATTTCAACGAGATTGGCTCACACCCCCAATATCTCAAACAACAACATCTAACCTTTTTCTAAAAACTCACTAAGTTTTCCTCCACAGGAGGTGCCAAAAGAATTTTTTTAGTCTAGGTAGGATTTCGGGGATAGGCATCCAAATAACTCCCCATTGTCTAGTTTTCACATCTTCAAACAATACAAGTTGTCTAATAGGGAACTTTAAATCCTTCAAGTCAAGTGTTCCTACACCATAAGGTAGGGAGATACCCATGAAGGGTTGAAGGCCGAGGTTTGGTTGTTCTGTGCATCCCCCCTTGAGACACCCACCTCTTGGAAGGGATCCAGCCCATGACCCATTTCTTAGGCTAAAAATTTAAATGCCACAGTTTGACCGAGGTACCTAGTGACCAAATTTTAGGACATCTACCTAGGTGGCAATTGTGGGTTGCAATTACACCTTGATTGGATTTTGTGTGGCTATTGGGAAATATCACCATCTTTTTCAGGATATGCACCCTCTACCCCTCATTATAACTGATTACTTCATCCTTCATTAGTTTCTCTTCTGGTGGCTTCAAACCCCATTGTTGAGTGCTATTGGAAGGTCCAGTGTTGTTTGAGAGGAGGGACGTTACGTCTTTTAGGAAACAAGCATTTGTTTTCTTTGTTATCTCATGCGGACAAAATCCACCTAACCACATGTATGCTTCTTTATTTTATGTATGTTGTTCTTCTGATTACATACGATTGTGAGATATATTGTGGATATCCAAGTTATACAAAGTCTCTTGTTCATTAAATTTTATCTCATCACCATTTTCACACATCCACTTTGCTATTCGGACATCATAGGGGACCCACAGAGTCCCCGTCATTCCAGACACTTGCTAAATCTCCCTCCCATCCTTGGGGGAGTTCCTAGTCTTGCCAACTCATCAACCATACTTTCCCACACCCCTATAAGTGATACTATCTTGGGATCATCTTTGCTTGGGTCCACTTCCCAAGGTCCAAAAACCCCACACTCTCCTTTACACGAAAGTAGGGGGGAAACTTCTTCTCAAGGAGGGAGTACAAACCCACCTCATCCCCCTCAAGGATCAGGTACGCAAAACACTCACACCATGGCCATAACTAATCCTCCGCCACCACCTCAGATGCCATACTTGGCTTCCCTCAACATACCGGATCTGACTAAAATCACCAATGATCCTATATTGCACAACCCCACATGGCCTGCAATGCCTACCAAACTGCCTTCAGACATCCCCAAGTTTGAAGGAAAACCTGGAGATGATCCTACCAACCATATCATGACCTTTCACTTATGGTTCTCTTCAAACAACATCATGGATGATTCCATCCAATTAGGGTTATTTCAATGTACACTCACTGGCCCATCAACTAAGTGGTATGTAGAAGAAAAATCTGGATCCCATGTGACCTTTGAGTCCCTGGCCAAAGCTTTCTTGACCTTCTTTCAACTACCAATTCATCATGACAATGGCCTCAAACTACTCTCAGAAATTAAACAAAGCTCCGCCATGCACATTGCTGACCACATTCACGAATGGCGTCAGCGACATAGTCTCTGCAAAGATGAAGCTACTCCACAACAATGTCTCAATTGGTTCCTCAAATCACATGTTTCCCTCCTTGCAAAAGACATAGCCGCCACCTTCCCCCAGTCTGAAGAATAATCCTTTAGCAAGGCCCAACAGTTCGAACTCATTTACTCACAGTCATGATACTTGTATGCAATCCTACCTGACGCCCTGAGACCCGTGCCATTCAGCTAAGACAAACCTGGGATGTCTCACTTAGTGGATGGATTGATCGGTACCACTACACACCACAATTCACACCCCCAACAACCACCTATGTATGGCACACTTTAATATCCTCCAGCATATGGCAGACCCCCTTATTATACTCCACCCCCTTATCCACAACCATACCCCTTAACCTTCCCTCCACCCATCAGCGGACCACCGCCAACACCCACAATACACCCCACATCCCAACCTAGTTCTGGTACCCCCTCTACCTCTGCTTACACCCTAAACACTAGTGAAAGCGTCACGCTTTCCTACACATCCTACGGATCATTACCATAGAATAATCCATACTTTCCTTTCCCTGCCCCCCCCAACCCATTCCTTCCCCACACGGATAATCACATACTGGGGTTAATTTTGTTCAACCCTCTCTCATTCAACAATATCAAAATTTTGAACAGCTGAATACGACTATTCCATCCCATCAGTCAAACAATGCCCAGAAGAAAGGAAAAAATTGAAACAATAATAATCCTGGGCTAGGAGAAAATCAGAACCAACCCCATCTGAACCAACCTGCTAGGGGTAACCAACACCAGGGGAACCAGAAACCCCAAGGGAGAAATAAAAACAAATGCTAAGGGAAGAACAACAACAATATTCAGACAAACTTCTCTTGTGCCCTTTGCGGTGAATATGGCCATTATACTCACCATTGCCCCAAAATAGTTGACTTTAAATGGATGAAAGAATCCAGAAATGGACCATATCTCCCTGTATTGGTTGCCACTAGTAGGCCCCACAACAATCTGTGCAACACCCACCCCCAGCTGTGTTGCAAAACCCCATACCACATCAAGGGTTGATGAACACCCAACAAGAGATGCAACCTTCCCCATCCTAGGCATGACCATATCCCAACCTGAGCACTTCTGCAGATCAAATTATCCTCCTCACTAGTGAGGAAGAAATCCTTCTACAAATGAGTGGTCGTCAATACAACACACCCTCTGACCCTACTCCCACTACTTCGTAGGCCACCCCAGTCATGACTGGCCCACCTTTGATGATTATGTGCCCTAATATTAAAACACCTCTTCTCATCCCTCGCATCCCGTTGTGCAAGAATTTCCACAGCCCTAAAGCTAGGGCAACCCACAATTATAGTCTAGTCGATGACTTGGCACAATCCCCCACTTCCATGTTAGTCTTAGAAGTTCTTCAAACCTATCCTACTCAATGGAAATCATTACTTTCTGCCCTGGGGAAAATCGACCCTCCCGATACTCGACTCATCACATTTGATCTCAACAGTGGAGAACCTCGTCTCCCCGCTCTTGTTGCTTTTCAAATACCAGTTAAAATTTGGAATATCACAGTCCACTGCTTCATTATCGATGAAGGTGCATCCACCTACATCATGTCCAAAACCGTATGGCAGAAACTTGGCTCTCCAAAGCTAATACCCTCCGCCATTACTCTGAGGGCTTACGACAGATGACCCTCATCTCCCGAGGGGCTCTTCCAAAACATCCCCATCGAACTCGGGGGAAAAACCATCCTTATAGACATTGAGGTTATCGATGCCCCACTCGACTATAATATTTTGTTTGGTCACAGGTACATGTATGCTATGAAGGCAGTCGCCTCTTCCGTGTTTTGAACCATAATGTTTCCCCATAATGACAAGATCATTACCATCAATCAGGTATCACATTATGAGCCTAACCCTTCATCCAACATCAACAACATCCTCCCTTTTGTCCACACTAATCCAGACGCCTATCCACTCATCAAGATGGGCCCCAGAATTTTTAAGGACCCATCCTTGCTAGGGAAATACCACAGATTACCACTGCTCATCCATCCATCAGCACAAGTATTTGTTGTTTCCACCAACATAATGATAACTGAAGATATTCTCCCTCCCACCGAGGCCTCTTTCACCCCTGACGTCCCACTAGTCACAAAATACCTCCCTCAGGAATCTCCTGGAACTTATTCAGCTCTAACCATCCCTGATCTTCCCATCCCCCAGGGCCATATCCCAGTTTGGGAAATAGTCCCCCAAGCCATTACCCAAATCCCTTTCTTCTACCCCCCATCAGGTGTACAAGATTTCCAGGTATCCGCAATGCTCACCCTCCCTAACATGGTGTTGAAAATCCCAGTATGGTATCTACATCCACCTGAGATGGTCCCTCAACCATCCCTCCCTCCCCAAATAGAAGGAATCTCGATGCAGATTCCCATACTTACCCCCACCATCCCACCCACACTCCCACTCACCAGTTCTCCTCCTATAGCTGGGGGCAGATGGAAAAATAAAGATCCCACTACTCCACTTCCCCCACGTGTCCAACCTCCTTGCGCACTATGCAAAAAAGATGGACACCCCACCAACAAATGCCCATATCTACCCGAGCTACACAATCTAATTCAACTCCCTCAAGCACCACCACCACTCGTTGCTTCATCCAATACTTTCGCTATCTCCCTGAACAAAAGTAACAAAGGACTGCGAACCAACTTCGCATGCACCATCTATTCAAAATATGGCCATTATACACACCATTGTCTAGCGTTACCTCAATTCCGACAAACGCTAACATCAACATGCCAGAGCTTATAGCAAGAACCCACCCCACCTCATGTCACCGACATCCATTATGTCACGACCTCAGTCAATGAATGTATGAGATGCCCTTTCTCTCTATGAAAATCACTTGATGATTTCACATATCAGTGTCCTCTGATCATTGAATACATGCGTTGCCAACTGGCCCTTATTCAAAACCCTACACCCCCCCCTAGCAGAACCAATGAGTACCCCTACCCCAACACTTGATATAGTTCATATATTCTTTCCAGAACCTGAGGCACTCCTTATTCTCCCATGGTTCTTGGATGATTTATATGAGGATCTACCCCCAAATACCCCCAATTTTCCAATTCATTTCCCCATGGAAATTCTATGCCCGACTACCATTTTCAACCCACCATATCTCGATATTTGGTTTATGTCGAGTGAACCATCGCAACCTCCTTGCGATACCCCCTCTACATCGTCACCACCAAAAAAAAACCCCAGGGTGACCGTCACCAAAGTTACTCCTCTCAATCCCCTATATTTTCGACAGTTTCACTATGACGAACACATCCTTGAAGAGTTAACTAAACCCGATTTCCCATGGGATGCACTCCACCACAGAGCACTTTTTCCTTCATAGGAAGCCTTCATGCCTCCTAACCCAAACCCCATATATGCAGTTGAAACCAAATATTTTCTCCCAATGGGGCATATAGATTGGTTCAATAACCCTATCCCTTCCCCTGACGCTTTTGAAGAAGGTAATATGGCCAATATTCCCCCCACCATCAAAATCGATATTTCCATCAAATCTAGGGTCGTAGAGGAAATCACCATTGGTGCCGCATGCTCTCCTGAAGAAACCACCGCCTACAAAGATCTCTTCCAGGAATACTGGGACATTTTTGCCTGGTCATACACAAATATGTTTGTCCTTGACCCCTCTATTGTCGAACATCGTATAGACACCTGGCCTGATATCACACCTATCTATCAAAAATAGCGTCTACTACACCATTCCAAAGTAGCGTCCATCAAGGCCGAAATTGACAAATTACGCTCTGCAGGGTTCATCTACCCCATCACATATACGTCATGGGTCTCCAACCCCATCCCTGTCAACAAAAAACATGGCAACATCTATGTCTGTACGCACTTCTGTGATCTCAATCATGCCTGTCCCAAAGACAGCTTTCCAACACCTTTTATCGACCAAATTATCGATGATTGCATTGATCGCAAGGCTCTGTCTTTCATGGACTGTTTCTCTAGCTACAACCAAATTCAAATTCACCCATTCGATCAGTAAAAAATCGCATTTACTACCCCTTGGGGCACTTTTGTGTATTGTGTCATGCCTTTCGGCCTTAAGAATGCAGGAGCCACTTTCCAACGCACCATGACGTACATTTTCCATGATCTGGCTCAAATAATTCTCGCTTACTTAGACGATCTCACTACTCACTCCAAAAAGCGCACTCAACACCTGAGTGACTTATGCATTGTATTCCATAGGTGTCGCCAGTACAATATCCTAATGAATCCCCTCAAGTACATATTCTACGTCACTGCTGGATGCCTCCTTGGATTCATCGTCTCCCAACACGACATCACAGTCGACCCCCTCAAGGTCCAAGCCATCACAAAAATTTCCCCACCACAGAATTTATGCCAACTGCAGAGCCTACAAGGAAAAGATAACTTTTTACGCCGCTTTGTCCCCGATTACACCACTTGGGCACATGATTTCCTTCACCTCTTACATCATGATATCCCATTCCAATGGGACAAACATGCCCAAAACACTTTTGATGATCTCAAAACGGCCCTCTCCAACACCCCATTAATTAGCCCAACCGACCATAACCGCAACTACATCCTCTATATCTAGGCCTTAGTCATCTCAGTAGTAGGAGTTCTCGTCCAACTAGGGGACGATGATTGTGAGCATGTAATTTACTACATTAGTAAAAATATCTTAGGGACACCCTTGAATTACAAAAAATAAGAGAAATTATCCCTTGCAATTGTCCTTGTAGTCCAGAAATTGCGCTATTACATCTTTCTTCGAACTACCACAGTCATAGCAGATTCCAACCCCATGCAATACTTTCTCAGTCGCCGACAAATTAATGGTAAATTTGCTCGATGGATCATCATCCTTCAGGAGTATGACCTCAAATTTTCAACACCCAAGAGCAAGAAATCCCTCTCCCTTGCTAAATTCATCATTTCATTTACCTCCGATACCACCCATACCCCTGTCAATTTCAAATTCCCCAACGAAGATCTATTTTACATCTCCTCGAATGACCCTTGGTGTGACGAGCTTCTCGTTTACCTCCAAACAGAGAAATTGGAAACCACCTCTCTCGAGACGATCATTAACGTATTCGTCACTAGGCTCCCCACTACCTACTTATCGGTGATATCTTATATCGGCGAGGGGTTGACACTTTACTCCATCGATGTTTGACTATTGATGAGGTCGATCAAGTCTTGAACGAATTCCACAACGACACTTGCGGGGGTCACCTCTCTGGGATGTCCACCACTCGAAAAATCATTCGTGCCAGTTATTTTGGCCTACACTTTTTCACGATTGCATCCACGTTGTGAAACAATGTGACAAATGTCAACTTTATGCCAACAAAGCACGAGCACCACCTTCTCTTCTACACCCAGTCATTACTGATGGACCCTTTTGAAAATGGGGCAAGACTTCATGACTTGCAACCCTCCATCTAGAAATGGACATAAATACATCACCGTTGCACTCGATTACTTCAATAAGTGGGTTGAAGCCATGCCTACATTTAACAACACCACTGACATCGCAACACATTTCTTCTTCAACCACATCATATCCCACTTTGGATTCCCACTACAACTAGTCTCTGATCACGGGAAACACTTCAAGAATGAGATCTTTGTTGAACTCTCCTCTCGATTAGGCTTCTCCCACAAGTTCTCCTCCCCATACTACCCTCATTCCAATGGACAGGTAGAGGTGGTCAACAAGGTCCTCAAAACCATGTTGCAGCGCATAGTTAACAAACATAATACCAATTGGCATCATATGTTATTTTCCGTGCTATGGGATTATCGCACAACAGTTAAATTACCACTGGTTTCACGCCATTTCATCTAGTCCATGGGTTCGAGGCCACTCTTCCCATCGAGTGCGAAATTCCCACCTTACGCACCGCTATTGAGCTATTACCCAACACTACTCCAATGGAGAAACGTTTTCTAAACTTAGAGTCCCTGGATGAGGATCATCGATCTTCATTATAGAACAATGAGGCAACCAAATAAAGGTAAAAGGCCACCTTTGATCGCCATGTCAACCTTCACTCATTCAATGAAGGTGACCTCATCCCTAATTACGATATCGCTCATGACACCCTCGACCATGGAAAATTCGAGTCACTTTGGCATGGACCTTACATCATCCAACATTTCCTCACTAAAGGTGTATACATTTTGGCCTCTCCCAAAGGCCACCCTCTCAAAGAACCCATCAATGGGTTGTACTTAAAGAAATTTTACTCCTAAGCATAGCCATTCTACACTAGGATCTTCTTTTCTCATACGCTTTTTTTTAGAGTTTTTAATCTTCTTTCCACACACCTTGCTCCTAATTTACCATTTGTGTTATTGACAGATGCCTCCTCTGTTGGCCTACCACATCGGTTATGCCGACGAAGCTAGCCGTTGGACACAAAATCTCACTTCGTCTACTTGGGCTCTCTATTCCCCCTCACATGAACTACTCCACTCCAACGGCATATGTTTGGGCTCAACCATCAACAACCAAGAAGAATACATCATCGTCATTGGTCTCCTCACCGAGGCTAGCCACCATCATATTCGTCACCTTAGCGTCTTAATAGATTCCCAAATTGTCATCCTTCAGCTCAACAATGTGTACTGTGTCTGCGATCCTTGCCTCTTTCGCAAATACCTGCAAGTTAGACTTTTATCTCGACATTTTGATTCCATTACATTTACACATATTCCAAGACAACTCAATCAAATCGCAGATAACATGGCTAACCTAGTGTTAGATTGGCATTTATAACATCAAGCTACCAGTATGCATAGATCAAACATGCAAGATACCAGATATAATAAATATGTAGAATAGAAATAAAATGCTAGAAATGGCAGAACAAAATTAATATAACCAGCATAATCTCCACAATAACACAGAAATGATATAAGAACAACAACAGAAATAACACTTTGGTTCAAAAAGCAATGTTCATGGGCCTCTTTGAGGGGGAAACCTCCAGTTGAGCAGCGCTCTGTTACAATAATATCCAAGCTAGGGTTTTCATACCCTCGACCCTTATTTATACTAAATATGTCTATCAAGAGAAGCATCTAGAGGAAGATCCTTCTAGAAGTGGAAGCTTCTATTAGGTCTTCTTAAATCTACTTTATTCTATTTTATTGAAAGGCCTTATAAATATTGACCTTTATTACATCCAAATATATTGATCTACCTAGGGTTAGGACCCTAACATGTTTTCCCCCTTAAAAACATCCTTGTCCTCAAGGCTTGAGATGTGGAAACTGCTGCAGAATGGTAGTTGGTTCCCAAGTGGCATCTGCTGGAGTCGTATCTTTCCACTGGACTAGCACTTCCTTGATGGTTCTCTGACACAGGCGACGCTCATGCTAGTCCAAAACTGCTTCTAGTTGTAGCCAAATGGATCCTTCTTCAGCTAACTCTGGAAGGTTGGTTTGAATTTTGCACCTAGTTCCAATCACCTTCTTTAAGCATGAAACATGAAAAACAGGATGTAGCTTCGACTGACTGGGTAGAGCTAACTGATAGGTGACTTGCCCCACACGCTTGAGAACTGTATATGGACCATAAAATTTGGGTGCTAGCTTCTAACAATGCTCGTCCTTGAGGGAATTTTGCTTGTATGGTTGTAGTCGCAGAAACACCTGATCCCCTTCTGCAAATTGACATTCAGAGCGATCTTGATCTGCTTGTTGCTTCATGTGATTCTGTTCCATGACCAAGTTCTCTTTAAGGGTCCAAAGAATATCCTCTCGAACTGTAAGTGTTTGGTCAACCACCTGGACCTTCGAGGTACCCGGTAAGTATGAGGTAACTGAAGGTTGCTTATGTCCATATACCGCTTCACAAGGAGTCATGCATGTAGCTATATGGTAGGAAGTGTTGTACCACCATTTAGCTAGGGGTAACCATTGAGCCCACTGATGTTGCTACTCAGAGGAAAAACACCTCGGATATGTTTCCAAACACTTGTTGACAACTTCTATTTGACCATCAGTCTGGGGATGATAAGTTGTGCTAAGATGCAATTGGGTACCTTGTAGCTTAAACATTTCTTGCCAAAAATTGCTTTTGAAAGTTGGGTCACGATCAGAAACAATAGAGCGCGACATGCCATGAAGCTTGAAGACCTGGTCCATGAAAATTTGAGCCACCATGGATGCAGTAAATGGGTGTTGAAGAACACATAAATGAGCATACTTGGAAAGGCAATCCACAACCACCATTATGACCGATTTATTCCCCGATTAGGGTAAGCTGGTAATAAAGTCCATAGAGATATCCTTCCAAATAGTAGGTGGAATCGGAAGCGGTTGTATTGTTCCCGGAGATTTGATTGTTTCTCCCTTGTGGCATTGACACACCTCACATTCAGCGACAAAATTACGAATGTCCTGTTTCATACCATCCTAGAAAAAGGAACGTTTGACCCTGTCATAGGTTTTGGTGAACCCTGAGAGCCCCACTATGGGTGTAGCATGAAGCTAAGAAAGTACCATGGATTTAAGCTTTGAGTGTTTACTTAAATACAAATGGCCTTTGTATCGAAGCTAATCCTGGAGCCAAGAGTACCCTGGGGGAGCCAAAGCATTGGTCTGCAATTTTTGGATCAGATGTGAACTTTTGGGATCTTGTAGCCATTCCTGGTGCATAGCTTGGAGCCAATCAGGTACAATGAAGGAAAGAGAAAAAATGGATCCTTCTTCTTCATATTTTCAGGACAGTGCATCCGCCACTACATTGTCTTTTCCCTTCTTGTAAATGATCTCATACTCATATCCAAAGAGAATAGCCACCCATTTTTGTTGCTCTGAGGAGGAAATGCATTGTTCCAGAAAGTACTTGAGGCTTTGATGGTCGGTCTTAATTTGGAAGCGTTTCACTAAGAGATAAGGACGTCACAAATAAATGACATGCATAATAGCCAACATTTCCTTTTCATAAATGGGTTTGCCCAGATTCCTTTCAGACAGTTGCTTGCTGGTGAAGGCCAAAGGTTGACCCTCTTGCATAAGGACAATGCCGATTCCTTTCCCTGATGCATCACATTCCAACGCAAAGGTCTTTGTGAAATCAGGAAGGGCCAGAACCAGAGTGGTGCACATGGCCATCTTCAAGGTTTGAAAAGCTTGAGCAGTGGCTGGAGTCCAAGTGAAAGAGTTTTTTTTCAGGAGAGCAGTGAGAGGTGCTGCAATATTTTCGTAGTTCTTAACAAACTTGCGATAATACCATGTTAAGCCCAGAAATCCACACAAGATTTTGAGAGTCTTTGGGTGTGGCCAGTCTTGCATAGCTTTAATCTTTTTCGGATCCACCCTGACGCCATCCTTGCCAACCAGATGACCCAAGTATTCTACTTCTGAGGCACCAAAAGCACATTTAGACTATTTCAAGAAAAGTTGGTGCTGAGAGAGTAGATGGAGAACTTGATCCACATGAATAAGATGGTATGTCCATGTTTTTTTATAGATGAGGATATCATCAAAGAAAACTAAGACAAAATGACAGAGAAAGGGATGGAAGACATGGTTCATGAGACTTTGGAAGGTGGAGGGGGCATTACACAAGCCAAAGGGCATGACCAAAAACTCATAGTGGCCCTCATGAGTTCGAAATTCCATCTTGAGAATGTCTGCCTCTCTCATATGTATCTGGTGATAGCCTGAGCGAATATCAAGTTTAGTAAAGAATTGAGCACCACTCAATTCATCTAGGAGGTCATCAATGACAGGAATGGGGAATGTCTTTAATGGTCAGTTTGTTGAGGGCACGGAAGTCAGGACACATTCTCCAAGAACCTTCTTTCTTCAGGACCGTGACTACAGGAGAAGAGTAAGGGCTTGTACTAGGGTGGATAATGCCTACATTAAGGAGTTCCTAGACCATTTTCTCATTTCCATTTTTTTGTGAAAAGGGGTGGCGATATGGATGGATATTGGGAGGAAGGCTTCCAGGTACAAGGGGAATGGAATGATCATGAACACCACAGGAAGGAGGGAGTCCTTGGGGAGTGGAAAATACCATTTGATGTTTAGAAAGGAGGGCTTGGAGGTCTTGCGGCACCGGGGGTGTCTCTGTTGCTTATATGGTATGGAGTTTGGCAATGACACCAGAATGACCTTTCTTGAGCAGATTTTCCATGCGATGGGAACTAATAACTTCAGGTGAACTAGCAATGATGCCTTGGAATTTATATTGGTGGCCTTCCTGGTCGAATTGCATGGTTAATGCCTTAAAATCCATGAGAATGGGACCCAAAGTTCTTATCCAGTATGCACCCAACACATTGTCACAACCACCCATGTCGATAGCAAACATATGGGATTTTAGGTGGTAGTCACCGATTTGGAGACGCACATTTTCACAACGCCCACCACATTTCATGGAACCACCATTGGCAATCATGATTTGGAAATTGTTGACAGCATGGATGTAGCAATGAGTTTCTTGGGAAATGCAGTGATGAATAAAATTATGTGTGCTTCCACTATCAACCAAAATGATGACCTTCTGATGCTTGATGTAACCAATTAACTTGAGGGTTTGGGGAGTGCAGAAGCCAATGAGAGCATTGAGGGAAATGACAGGTTCGACTTCGAGAGGGTCTGAGGGAGGGGTTATGTCAGTGATTTCAGGTGACTCAGACATAAGGGGAGTTTCAACATCCTCTTCCAAAATATCCTCAGAGATGGCCATAAAGAGATTTTGTTTCTTACACTTGTGGCCTAGGAAATATTTGTCATCACAATTATAACAAAGACCTTTGAGTTGGCGTTCAACCATTTTAGCCCTGGTCAATTTTTTGATCTTTAATGGGGCAGAGGGAGTAGTGGGAGTTACGGGTTTAGGGCAAGGGATAAATGAGGGTTTTCTATTTTGAGAGGATACAACCTGTTGTGCTTCTTTATCTCTTTTAGTAGCCTCCACCAAAATCGAGGGTTGAGCCATGAGGACTTGGAACCAAATATCCTCCTTGAGGCCACTGATAAAACACTCTCGAAAGAAAGCATTAGTCATTTCCTCTCTTCAAAAAGCTAGGCACTCAAAGGAAGCTATGAAGTCTTCTATTGTTCCTAACTGTTTCAACTTTGTCAAACGAACCAAATGGTTGGTGTCCATGTCAAAGTGTTCATAAAGATCAGTCACAAATTGGGTCCATGCAATATACCCTTGACGGGAAGTTTTTCTCCATTGCTACCATTGCCAACGTTCTTGATCTAAATGGAGAACACCATACTAGAGTTTGTCCAAGTCATCTGTAATGCCATATAAAGAGAAATAATGTTCCATTTGGGTTACCCAACCAATGCAGTCCGAGCCATCAAATTTGGTCACATCCACCCGTGAAAGGCGTAGGTCACGTTGAAAGTGATGGGACTGAAAGGTATGGGAATGGGAGGAATTTTCACCTTCAGTCTTTGGAGGTGCTTCAGAGAAATGGTCATTTGTAGGGATCTTCAGTTTCGTGCAGAGTGATGCAAAGAAAGATTCAAGTTGGGTGGTCAGTTCTTGTTTGACTTCCTCCATTTAGGATTGTATGGTTGTATTTATGGTAGCATTGATGGATGAATCAATGGAGGCAATAGTAGCATTGAGTTGTTTCACTTCTTTTTGGGTTTCAAGGAAACTAGATTGCAAGGTGTTGAAGCGAGCTTCCAGGTCTTAGCTACGGGTATGGGCCATGAGGATGGGTGAACTAAAAAGGGGCATGTGGGGTCAAAAAGTTTGCTGAAAAATGATATGGATGAATGTGATGAGGGCGAAGAGATGAATCCAATGGAATAGGTCTCAAATAATGGTGAAAAAATTTCCAGACTTTTTTTTTTGACATTGACGGAGTTATACTCTGGTCTGTAACTCTGGTCTGAAGAATATTGCACTGATGAAATCCCCAAATGCTTAACCAGAAAGAAATGCATATTTACTTGGTAACCTGAACACAGTTGCGCAACAATAGATCTTGTTTGTTTTAATTTGTTTATGTTTTGTCCCCCAAGGGTTAGGTATTCAAGGGTTCTACAGAAAAGGGTTTTCTCTATGCTATAGTTCTCTGATATACGTGCGGGGTCCAATAGTAGTACTCATCCCAATATCTCAAGGCACTAACTAATGAGGATAGACTGTACCCTTAGCCGTACTACCCGACTACCCAGGTACTAGAGAGTATCTTCCCAAGTGTTGTTCTCGGTGACACTATAGCAGTCCTGCAACCGATAGGTTTATCTAAAGAGGGATTTAGGAAATATAGGTCAATCCATACACAAGTGATGTCTGATGTGCTACCACTCGAAGGGGTACCAACAGGGGTTACAAGGGTGGCAAACAGATGTTCACTTAAGAACCACTTGTATTTCTTGCATGTATGAATCCCTCAACCGCGGGTTTATGCGCGTAACGAAAAATCTTCGTGGCTTAAAGATGCTGGAATACGTCTCTACCCTGAAGAAAAAAAATTCCCACAATTTTTGCCAAGGAAAGTTCTCTAATACCACTTGTAAGATACCAGATATAATAAATATGTAGAAAAAAAATAAAATGCTAGAAATGGAAGAATAACAGTAATATAACCAACATAATCTCCACAATAACACAAAAATGATATAAGAACAACAACAAAAATAACACTTTGATTCAAAAAGAAATGTTCACGAGCCTCTTCGAGGGGGAAACCTCCAGTCGAGCAATGCTCTGTTAAAATAATCTCCAAGCTAGGGTTTTCATACCCTTGACCCTTATTTATACTAAATATGTCTATCAAGAGAAGCATCTAGAGGAAGACCCTTCTAGAAGAAGAATCTTCTATTAGGTCTTCTTACATCCGCTTTATTCTATTTTATTGAAAGGCCTTATTAATATTGACCTTTATTACATCTGAATATATTGATATACCTATGTGCGGGTTAGGGCCCTAACAAAACATCAATAATTTGTCACAACATATAAATTAGACATCATCAACAAAAAACATAAAACACATGTGAACATCACAACGA
>ML790848.1:573965-586821 GCA_009831015.1 Picea engelmannii
GAGGGGGGGGAAGTGATGAAAGCTCTTTAGGTTGGGAGGGGGCTGTCCAAGTTGTGTCTGCCACCATGTTCCAAATTTTGAGCTGACAACCCTATGTATTGTCTTGGTGGTTACTTGATTTCATGGAATTACTGATCTGTGGGAGATTCCATTTACCACTGGAGTGCCTTGATCTAGACCAATTGCTTGATTTTCTTGTGCATCTGCTAGTTGGTTGTTACTTCTGAGTACATGAAAGAATTGTATACTATGAAATCTTTTGGTCACTGTCGCAATTCTTTGTAGGATAACTCTTAGAAATAGATTTGAGGATTGGGATATTTTGCGAGCAGTCCTTACAATTGTATTGGAATCCCCAATCACTGAAATGGCATGTATACCTTTGTTTTTGACAAGGAGGAGCCCTTGATACAGAGCGTAGGCTTCATCTTGATTGTTCGTTGCTAAGCCCAGGTTCCAGTGGTAAGATAACACTAGGTTTCCTCATGGGCAGATGATTACCCCTCTCGCTTCTGCCACCCCGGGGTTTCCTTTTGAGGCTTCGTAAAAAAAGAGAATATGCCTCTGGTGATTGTTGCGCCATCTGAGATAATCAGTCTCTTCGTGAAGCTACCAGTTGGGTCTAGTTGGGGTAGAGGGAGGAGAAGAAGAAGAGGGGGGAAGGTGGAGGGAGATGATCCAATCAAATTCGGGATATGTGGAGGGAGAGGAGAGTAGGGACTTAACTTTGAAAGAGTGGAATTATTCCATTAGTCCTACTGGCTTTTTGACTACCAGTTCTAGGGGAGTGCGAACATTTGTGAAGGTGGCTTGGTTCCTGGCTAGCCATAATTTCCAATAAATAAACTTAGGAAGGGAATTGAACATAGCTTTGAAAAGTAGGTTGTTGGACGTACCTTGGTACCTGGAGACCCAATTATTGAGGAGTTCTTTAGGTTGTGTTGGCCACCTGATTCTCTCATGAAGATTTTGGAGAGTTGTTTTCCACACTGTGATGGCAAAAGGGTAAAAAAGGAAGAGGTGTTGTGAAGTATCTGAGGCCTTACCACAAAGGTCACACCTGTAGGGTCCAAACATATTTCTTTTCATCAAGTTTTCTCCCGTTAGCAGCTTCTCGTGGGCTAGTATCTAGCAAAAGGAGTTTACTTTGGGGGGACTATCATTTGTCCATATAGCCTTCTAGATTTTGTCCTTTGGGAGGCAATTCATTTGAGAGAGAAGTTGTGCATATCCTTGCTTGAATGTATAATTCCCATTTCACCACCCTCTCTTGTCTTTGGAGTTGATATGTATGGGGGCACATCCTTTTAGTAAATTTTGGAGTTGTTTCGCAGCTTCTTGCAAGTTGGTTGGCGTATTTGCTAAGTTCCAACCTATCCAGTCTCCTGTTTCCATGTTCCATGCAGAGATGTCTGCTATGCACTTTTTTCCTTGCATGTCTAGCCAAATTATGAGTGGGTGTAGATTCATATGAGACCAAAGTGGTTGCTTGCCAATGATACTATCTTGTTTTATGAGTATCTTTCTCCCATTCCCTGGGATCCATGTGAGTTGTTTTTGGATAAAGGGAATGGAGGCGGAGAGGAGCTTTCCTATCGGGGATCCTCTACTTAAAGAGTTAGTCTGATCTAGGCACCTTAGCCTATCCCCTAATAAATATTTCTTTATTATTGCTTTTTTCCACCAATTGTTCTTTCCTGTAACAAGATTCCAAAGAATTTTAGCTCCCATGGATATATTGACTAGCATAGGATCCCTGATACTCAAACCTCCGTTCTCTCTGGGTTGCTTGATTTTGTCCCAGCTTATTAGATGGAATTTTTTATTGTCTGTTTTTCCTCCTTCCCAGAGAAAGCACCTTATTATTCTAGACATTTCAGCTTTGACATTTTGAGGGGTGAGCAGAGAGGAGAATTGGAAGATGGGCAGAGCTGTAGTGATAGATTGTATTACCACTCTACACCTTGCTAGATTCAGCCAAAAGGCTCCCCATTGCTCTAATTTCTTTTTGAGTTTCTCTAGAATATGTGTCCAGGCTATATTTGAGAGGGCTTTGAGGTAGATGGGAATGCCTAGGTATTTGAACGTTTACCATTTCTCAGTTAGCGTGAAGCGGAAGACATTTGCTATTAGGCGAGCTGTTCTCAAAGAGGTATTCCAAGCATATAGATTTGATTTATTATTGTTCAAGAGTGCTCCTGAATCTTGCGTAAAGTTTTCCAAAACCATTTGGAATCTCTTAGCCATAACAACGGATGCCCCTCCCAATAGTAGAGTGTCATCAGCAAATTGTGAGTGATTTATTCATTTCACTCCTCGAGCTATTTTGATTCCTGGTATGGCTTTACCAATTATTTCTTTCTCTAGTTGCCTACTCAACGTTTCGGCCATGATTATATACAGAATCGGGGAGAGTTGGCAGCCTTGCCTCAGCCCTCTGGTACTTTTGAAGAAACTTGTCGATCCTCCATTGACCAGAGGTGCTATCCATGGAGCAGTTATACAGGCGGATATCCAAGCCACAACACCATTGTTAAAGCCAAACTTTTCCAAGACTGCTATCAAGAAGGAATGCCTTACTTTGTCGAAAGCATTAGCCATGTCGATTTTTACTATCATCCCTTGATCTCCCCTTTCCCTGCTAGAATGTATTGCTTCATGTACCAAAATTATGTTGTCAATCATTTGTCTTTTTTCCATAAAACCACTTTGGTTTGGGGAGATGATTTTATGAAGTAGCAGCTTGATTCTGTTAGCTATGATTTTTTCTATGATTTTATAGGAAACATTACAGAGGGAGATGGGTCTAAATCTATTAAAGGATGAAGGATTCAGATATTTTGGAATGAGAGCTAAAAAGGTGGAGTTTGTGTTACCCCCAATCTTAGCGGATTTCTGAACATATTGTACCATTCTCAGGAGAACTCTCTTTATTGTATGCCAACACTTTTGGTAGAAGTGAGCCGTGAAACCGTCCGGACCTGGAGCTTTGTTTGGATGAAGTTGGAATAGAGATTCATGGAGTTATTTTTCTGTGACCTCCTGATTGATCATGTAGTTGTCCTCCTGACTAATTTTGCTTGGTATATTTTGGAGAAGGCTTTCTTGTACATTGTTATCTATATTACAGTCTTCTGTTAACATTGCTTGAAAATGAAGTTTGTCTTCGACTTGGATTTGATGTTGGTCATCTATTTTTGTGTCGTCTTCTTTTTTTATTTCTTTCACTTCGTTCCTCCAAATCCTTGTTTTTTCTTGGCGCTGGAAGAATTTAGTGTTTCTGTCTCTGGAAGTAAGCAAGAGGCTTTTAGATTTAAGTCTCCAAGTTTCCTCTTCTTTATGTAGGATTTTTTGATACTCCATGAAGTTTTGTTGTTCTTTGAGGAGGAGTTCCTATGTGACTTCTCTTCCTTCTAGACTCCTTCTGTTCTCTTCCATTTCTCTCATTACACTTTCTTTTGCTTCTTGATTTTTTCCATTGTTTCTTGTCACCCAACTTTTTAAAGCAATTTTTACTCTTTTTAGTTTCTACTCCCATATGTAGTTAGGTGAGCCTTGGATCTAACAGTTCTAGGCATCTGAGACTATGTCAAGGAATCCTAGCTCTGGAATCCAGAGGGGGTTGAATCTGTATGGGATGGGTCCAGGGTTTCGGGGCGGGGAAAGGATAAGGGTGATAGGTCTATGATCTTAACCAATCCAAGGTAATATGCGCGAGCTCGGAAGATAGGCCTCTTCTAAAAAGGAGCTGTTTAGAAGAAAATGGTCTAACTGAGCAATGATGTGTCCCGGCCCGAGTCTTCTATTCGACCAGGTGTAGTGCCCATTGGAGGGTTTTATGTCAATCAATTGATAGGTGGAAATGAGGTCCTCCAGATGCTCTCTTGATGGGACCTAAACGATTGATCCACCTTTTTTTTCCTTATGATGTAGAGTGGTATTGAATTCTCCAACTATTATTAGTTCCATGGGATTAATAGAATTCTTGATGCTTTGTAGGGAGGACCAGCACTGCACTTTTTCTTGATAAAGAGTAGACATGTACACATTTATGAGGGTCAGAGTTTTACCTGATTGTTGATGGAGTAGCGTAGTTTGAATCCAATGGGTCGTAGAGTGTCTGGATTGCAGGTCAAAGTAGCAGGGGTTCTAAAGGGTGCAGACTCCTCCAGATGCTCCTCTTGTGCTCACTGCTGCACCTTTGCATGTTCACCATATGTAGCTACTTTCATGAAGGATTTTAGTATCCGTCCTTTTTGTCTCCTGGAGCAGTAGGATTTGAGGATTTTCTTCTTTAATAAGGCCATGTGTTAACGAGAGCTTGTGCTGACTCCCTAATCCTCTACAATCCCAGGAGATTAGTTTTATCATTGATTGTTTTTAGGGTTTCCCCCTTTACGGGGGTTGGATCCTCCTTGCTTCCTAGTATTCCTTGTTTCTTTTCTCACGATCTGATCCAGAGTTGTTTGCTTCCCTAGTTCAATTTCTTTCTTGGCCAAAGCTTCTCTTTTATGTAGATTCGTCTTTCTACCCACTCTTTTAACCGGTGTATCAAGTGATTCAATCTCTGAGTTTTCTTTCGAGCTTTGTTTTGCACTGCTTTCTGACGGATTAGGCACTGAGGGAGGGGGTTGTGCAGAAGGAGGGATCAAGGTTTCAGGGGGTTGATAAGAGGAGGAAGGGGGTGAGGGAGGGATGGAATGAGGTGGGTCTTTTCTGGGAGGTTCTTGTGTAGGAATCATGGTGACTGTCTCAGGTTTAGTATCATTATTAGGCTAGGGAGGCGTAGGAAAATTTCTAGTGGCTTGGCCGTGTCTCTGATGCTTTTTTTGTCTTGGTTGTTGCCACTGCTCTGCATTGTCCGTTGGTGTTTCAGGAGGAGACTTTGGACAATGCTTCACGAAGTGACCATACTCATGACAAATCTTGCACTTGAAGGGAAGTTGCTCATAATCCACTTACTGTAAGTAGTTCTAGTTGTGGAGGGTGAGATTAATAGCTTCTGGGAGACCTTTTTCCAGATCTACCTCTATGCATATATGCACACAAGCCTTCAGGCCTTCTTTTGGTTCTGATCGATCTATGAACTTCCCAAGAGTATTTCCTATAGATTTGATAGTCTCATTATTCCAGCAGTGCAACGGAAGGAAGGGGAGGCGAACCCACACAGGAACTGCATTTGGAATGTCGTTTTTAGGATTAAAATTAGGAGTCCATCTATTGAGATACATACCTCTAGAGCCCATGAAATATGGTCCGCTTCTAAAAATGAGATCCATGTCTGCTTTGTTTTCGAAAAGGAACGCAAAGAAGCCTCTTCCATAGAGAAAATGCAAGAGATTACCTTTTAGATGTGGTTTCTAGTTTTTATCCAGCCAACTTGCCATTTCTCTCAGGGAGGGCCAAGTGCCCGTGAACTGACCTATGAGTGCCTGATCTGCAAATTTTAGGGTGAGGGTCCTTAAATTTCCTTGAATCTGAACTGAAGGGATTTCTTCCAGCTTTTTTACAAACTTCGGTGGTGTTTGCTTATTCATTTTTGGAAGGGAGTTTATGAGGGCGGCGAAAGCTGCCTCATCTCTGGAGGGACTAGGAGAGGAAGCGGGAGGCCTCACGGCCTCACCAGGCGAGGGGGGCATGCGCGCAGGGGGGGGCGAACCAGGGGTTTAGGGTTTTCTTCTAGATGGGTCAACTTTATGTAAATTCTATAATTACTAATATTCATTCTCATATTTTTTGTAATCATGTAATGAAAATCATTTTATTAATGTATATGTCTTATCAAATAACTAATATCAAATTATCATCTATCCTCCAAAATTAATCTTGAGAGATCCTTAACTAAGTGATGCTTTCCATATTCCCTTTGTGATCATATTTGATATTATAGGTCTCTTTGCATCATGAATAATCCATAAAGCATCATATTTAAGGGAAAATACATTATTTTTCACATGTGGTCCATATTAGGCCCTAATACAATCCCTAGTGTACAAGGATTATAACAGATAAGGTTCATTATAATGTCCCATGTGATGGTTTCAAACCCAATGCATGATGGCCCATGAATTATAAAATCATGCTTCATGCCCTAAGACATTTGTTTTCATCCTACAACCATGACTTGGGCCTTCAAACTCATCATCGGTGTGGAAAAAATGATAATGGTGCACATATCCTATCCATGGGATAAATTTTCCCTTTATAGGGCCTATGTGGGTTTGGGATAAATGTTCCCTTTATAATTGTATTATGTTCCCTTTACCCATACATTAGTCCACCTAAAACACTTAGTTTATTTTTGTATTGCGGGTTCACAGATTTGCAGACTCATACTTTTGTGTTTTCTCATTTTCATGAGCCCATCCAAGAAGAAACATACTTATCCATATTTCAAACCATATTTTAATCTATGGCGGGTGCACACATCCACCACACTCCTTCACCCTCCCTCCCCACCTTCCTCAACCCGGCTCCCGCTATCTACATTTCCCCTCCCTCACTTCCGTCATATACATTTCTCCCCTTCCCCCTTAACTACTCACAATACTCATTGGGTTCATGGACACCCACTATCCCTCGTTCCTTTACTCACCTCACTCCCCAACCCATCCCCGCAACCTACAAACTACCCCATCGACTTCCACTACCCATAATTTTCCCTTCACTTAACCTTCCACCTGCTCTCCTATAATTAACCATTATTCCATATTTTTCTCCATTTAATCCATGAACCAATAAGAAAATTCAACATGGAAGCATGGAATTGTGACACATGGCAACTCATGGAGGGAGACACGCAGAATATTCTTATTGGATCATTACACGTGGCAACATACAAATAGAGACATATGACGCGATATGATTGAATGATGTGGAAGCCAATCAATTTCTGACATGTGGTGGCATATTATTAGCTGAATCATCATGGTGACTGGGGGTGAGGTGGACGACGATGGGATTTCAAAAAAATATTATTTTATTCAACAATTTTCCAAGGGCTGAAACCTCCAAGCTCCATAATTTCTTCTCTTGTTTGTTTCTTGATAAGTGTATGAAACACTTAGTATTATATACCATGAAAAATATAATATCCCAATGAATGTGGGATATACTTTTGAACCAAAAGGGAGAATTTTATGAAGGAGCGTGAAATTCATCAAAGGGCTGTGATTTACCCAAGACAATCGATTGACGGTGGTTGAGTGTTAATCTTGCAGAGGCCATAACTTGAGCTCCAGGTGTTGGAAATGCGTAAAATTTATACCGTTGGAAAGGTATTTCAATGTAGAATATGATGGTATAGGTTTTAAGTGCTAAAAGTTGATACATTTTTCTCAGAAATCAAAATATCAGCCAGCTTCATTTTTTAATGAGCCTGTGTGACAATTGAACTTCATGAGATCATATCTTCAGATCCGAACGATGGATTTTCACAAATTTTATATAGTTGGAAATATAAGACAATGAATAGCGCATCAAAAGTGGTTTCAAGGGATGAAAAAATCCACATCCTTACAAGAAAATTAAAACACATTCATCTCTTAAAGGAGGTAACAAATTAAAAATTATTTGAAATAAAAGTTTATTTAAAAAAGAAATTATTTAAATATTTTTGGGGCCCACTTTAAAGCACTAATATCAATGAATTCAAGTCATTAATAAGATTCAAATGTTGTATTAATTAAGTTATTTTCTAAAAAATAAAAAGGAATTTAAAGAGAAAAAGGAAAAACCCTAACTACTCAAGTAGTTAGAAGAGCGTTTCTTTAAAAATGGAAAAGAGAGACTTCATGGGTTCCAGAATTCATGGTTGAGAGGGTATTCAAAGGAGAAAGAGAGAAATATACCAGACATAATTATGTAATCAAGATTTTGATCAACAAGCAAAGGTTTCCATTCTTCTCCATTCTTTTATTCTTCTACACTATTTTCTCAAAGCTTTGTGTTTGTATTCTTGAAACAATCATGGGGCTGAGTTCTCAATTGTTTTTCTTGTGATATTCCAAGACTTTTCATATATGATCATGGAGCATTTGCATCCATATATGTGACTGTCAAATAGATTTTTTATATTGTTAGATATATTTTATGAGAAAGACTCCAAAAATAATTACTTTCAGGGTTGATCTTGACTATATCTTGTAACTTTGAGTTTTAAGTATGAGATATTTGAGGTTGACCTATCAATTTCCATTTTATTTTAACTGCAATACTCTTTCAAAATTCTTTGAGATGATAAGAAATATTCTCTCTTTTCCCTTGTGAGGAGATATTAATGTATCTATAGAGGATTACATATGTGGTTTTGAGTATTTGTATTTTTTGATATTGAAGATACTCTTCAATCTTTTAGTTGTAAAGAACTTCTTGTTGCACATAAAGACCATACTGGTTATTAAAGGACCATTTTCATATAAATCCAAGCAATAAATATTTTTGGTTTGTTTCCTAGCACTCTCCCTACTCCAAAATATCCAAAAATATATTTTTTAGCCAAAGAGGAGAACCACCTCTCTAAAAATGAAGAGGTACTAATGTCCTCATGAGGTTGTTTTTTCGGTCTTGATAGATCTGAGCATCAACATTTTTGGTGACCATACTAGGGAGTGATTTATTTTCAAGATGTCTGAGGCCTTGTTTCAGATCTGATTGAGGAACCAGAGTCTCAATGGTTCAATATTTGAAAATAAAGATTCAAGAAAATAGTTATTTGTTCTATATGCATCAAAACAATGCTTCAATATATTTTGGGGACAAGTAAAAAATTAAAATTTGGAAAGAACCAAGAACTATCAAAAATCAAGAAGGGCCATTTCCCTGGAAAATCTATTGAAAAAATTTCAAATTTTCAAGAAAATCATCATGGTGACTTCACCAAAGAATCTTGTTCATATCACAATACTTCTTTATCTTCTCCAACAAGCCCATCAATGGCTTTACAAGAAGCAAAAAATAGCAGAAGTGCCCAAAGAAGAAGGTGACCACATATAGGCCCTTTAAATCTACTAGAAGAAAAATTTTAGATGCCCAATATTTCTATGGAAAATTTTTCTACATTCTTTGGGAATACTTTGGAGAATGTGGAGAAACATTTGTTTAGATTCTAATGTGCATGTGAAATTTTCAATATCACTAAAGGTAATGTTACATGTAGATTATTCTTGCAAAATCTACATGGGAATGCTCTTGAATGGTATAGTTCATTGTTGTCAGGTACCATTACCAGTTGGGAAATATTAGAATATTTATTCGTTGAAAGGTTTTCCCACCCACCCTCTCCCACATGAACACAAAAAGATGAAATGAATGATTTGGAAGAAGAATACGATGAAACAATGCAAGACTTTTCTAAATCAAATCTTGTTGATGAGAATGAAGGCACGAATTCCAAAGACCAAGAAAAAGATATCAGTCTCTCATTTACTCCATATGAGGAAGAAATTAAGGAATCTCTACCAAATATGAAAGAATAATTCAACCAAAATAAAGAAGAATTGGTGGAAGAAAACAATTTTGAGAACAAAGAAGGTTTCCATTGCATAGAAGAAGAAAATTTCCAAGATATTGCCAGTGAAACAAGAATCTTGAATGTGGAGAAAGAAGAAAATGAAAATGATCTCAAGAAAGAAATTTCTCATTTGACTGAAGATAACAACACTCTTGGGCAATCAAGCGTAGATTATATTAAATATTGGTTCAAAATCATTATTGTCTCGCTAATGCAAACAAGTCTTCTGAACACATTGCTCGATCTCATTGTGGTACATTTTTGGCATGCTTCTGATTTTCATGATTTTGATTTATTGGTAGCAGCCCCAAATTTTTTCTTACTGCTGGAGCCCATTTCACAAGTCAATTGGATGATCAAATGGCTCCATTGGAAATCTACCTACACCTAAAATTGCCCCTTTTCTTCAAGTAGAATAGGGTAGGTAGATCTTCTTGTACATAGTTTATTTCTCAGTTCAAGTTTTGCACAATAAGGAAGTCTTTATATTGAAGTTTGAAGATAACTCCATGAAAGATGAAGAATTAAAAGAGTTCATTTTGAAAATGAATCCATAGCCCAATGGAGAAGGTAGTTGGTCTTAAGATTTTGGTGTTCTCAGCAACCCATAGGGGGTCACTGTCCCATTGTTGGAGCCAGCTGTTGACCAAAATTTGATCATCTATACTTTCTCTCTCTTGGATTCATAAAATCTTTGATATCTAAAGAATATTTTTTTTGAATTTTTATAAGTTCATTTTGCAACCCTTAGTCTCAGTGTTGGGCACAGGCCATTGTGGAGGAAATACATATTTTTGGAAGGTAAAACCCATTTTTGGAGAAGAACAGTTGGCGGGAAAACCAACACATGCAAGGGAAAGCTGCATACAAAGGAGGAAAGCATGAAAGGTGTGCAGGCAAAGAAACCTAACCATGCTAGGGTTAGGGTTTTGGTAAGAGATTGTAAAATCAAATAAGATTGTAAATTAGTATAAATAAGAACCTAGGAGATTTAGGTCAGGGTTCGAAGGGTGTTCCAAGTTAGTTTAGAAATGATAAGAAGTTGTTGTGATACCTTTTTGTAATTTTTTGAGTTGTAGAAGAGTAAGGTAGCTAGATATTAAGGGTTATATCACATGATGAGGAGCCTGGTGTGATTTAGTCCACCTCACAGAGGTTGTGGAACCTTTTTCATGATTGTATGATTGGAATTGTAGTGCGCGCAACACCATATATTGCATAAATCTAAATAAAAGAGCCTAAGAATCTAGATCTTTGTGGACGTAGCCCAGGAGGGGGTGAACAACAATAAAACATATGTTATGTGTGATGTGATTTCATATTTACCTTCTATCAGTAGTTATATTATGAATGGATGAATGAATATTTTTGTTACATCTATTAGAATGCATGCATAAGCTTAACTCTATGAATTAATCTTAGGAATAACAGAGAGAATAATCAGATCAAGGAATGAAGAAGATAAAGTATAATCTGAGATACCCACTCTTTCCTAGACTGCAAGCACTTGCGCATTGAATTCACCCATAAAGCTATCTCAGGTGAGACTATGCAGTACATTCTGTGTGTTGTGTTTCCTTCTAGTTTACCAGAAGGGCCAATAACTTTAGAGGGTTTTTTTGGAAACCTGTTCAGATATGAACCTGGGTCATCCCAAGAAGTATATATAAAGAGTAATAACCAACAAATGGTTTCTTTGTCGGCTAGAACTTCATGGGATTGAGTGAATGGGATCCATAGAAGAAGGATGTAGAGAATGAAGATATAAAAATGGAATGTTTATATCGTGGAACCCAACAAAGGCGGAGATCGAAAGGTGTTTGAAAACAAAGGATCTTGAATTTGCACAGAAATATAACAAAAATCCTAATATAACACCGTGCAAATATATGGACAAGTACTCACTTCGACTTGCATGAGGTATTTTTCTGTGATTTCTCGCATGTGTTGCAGGAGTGGATATTGAGGTTAAGAGAAAACCACCCTACAACTTGAATCATATAGCTCGAGTGGAATCCTATGGATATTGCGCAGCTACAACAAGTTAACAACAAATTCACGTGTGCAGTAGATTTCTGGTTAGACAATATTGTTGCAAGGTTTATCATGGAATTTGCAGTAGATACTGCGAAGTATTATAGTGCATCGGAGTATGAGTTTCTAAAAGGATCTAGAGGTAGGTATATCAAATCATTGTATACTTCAATCAAGATGTTATTGTATAACAATGGTGTGATGACTATGGAATCATACAACTAAAATTACCAGCATGCATGGGGGAAGGGGGGAAGAAATGACAAGAGGTGGAGAAATGGAGGAATAGATGGATAAAGGAAGGAATAAGGAGGCCATGGACCCAATCATTATGGAGGAAGATCAGATAAAGAAGATAACGGAAACAACTGTAAAGATGTGCAGTGGAGTACCCTACCAATATAAGATGAATTATAAGAAGAGATCCATAGCTGATAGAGAGGGATTGGCAAGTGATGAGGAACAGGTATAGGATCTTTGGGATTTGGAGAATACTGAGGAAATCCTATGTCCAACATATGAAAGGAAGACAAGCAGTCCAAGGGCAGGAACATAAGATAAAACTCCCATCCATGTTAGTGTCAGTGTGGAACCTATAACCTCATGTGTGACTAGTACACCAGAAAGAACACCACCATTTAGAAAACCAAATTTTAGTGGAATAAAGACAGCAGGAAATGCATCTAAATAAGGAGTAACAACTAGAGGAGCCAATTTAGGAAGTAGCATTCAAATATCTACACCACACAAAGGTAGTATTTCAACACAGTTCAAGATGGTAGGACATGATCCCATGATCAAGTTACCATAATTTTGGGGAGAGGCATCTAAGGACCCTGAAAATCATTTATTTATTTGTGAGAAGATATGGGAATAAAAATAAATCACAAATGAGGATACAAAACTTGCGTAGTTAGATATCACGCTAAGAGACCACAAACTGGATTGGTATATGAGCTTAGCTATAAACAGTCCACCAGGAGTAACAAGGACTATTTCAAATGTGAAGTTGATCAATGAATTCCATAAGCCTATCTCAGAATATCAGTACATGAATGAGTTGATTGAAATCGGGAAGAAACTAGGTGAGTCTATTTGGGATATTGATCAGAGGTTTAAGCTTCTCAAAGGTAAGATGAATTATGTAATGAATGACATGAATCATAGACATATCTTTGTGAATTCACTGTTACCACATTTGAAATACCCATTGAGACAACAAAAGTTTCAAAATCAGGTAGAGGCTCTGTAGGCAACCCTACAACTGGAAGAGAAACAGTATCATAAGACAGATCTAGCAATAGAGGAATT
>ML790849.1:5594-30662 GCA_009831015.1 Picea engelmannii
TGAAACTAATAGGTCAACCAAATACATGAAAGGTTATCTCTAACATTTTATCCTTTAATGTCTTATGAGGACATCCATTTCATAATGTACATATGTGTATTGCATGCCTCTACTCAAAGACACATGGTTAAATCCAATTCATGGATTAAATATTTGGTTATCACAATGGCGGGTTAATTATTCCTCTCTACATCTCAATTATATTGTGATTTCTAAGGTAGTGCTAGCACCCTCTTCAATATTGTTTCTACAAAATGCATGAAAGTCCTTGGAAGTGTCTTCTCCTCGATTGTCATAGCTTAACACTTTGATTGTCTTACCTCCTTTCCTCTCCACAGGAGCTTTTAAATTGATATTGAATCCTTCATCCTTGGTATTCATAAAGTAAATCCAAGTCATTATTAAGGAAACATCAATAAATCAAACATAAATCTAAATCTTACATATCACAGAAGCTAATGGCATAGGTCCACATGAATATGACAAATCGGATCAATAATCTCTCTTAATATATCCTCACTGCATCAAAAATCAATCTTTGTTCGCTTACTAAGTGCATAACCTTTACACATAACTGCATTTTTTATCTTAAAGTCTAACAATCCCTTCATTATGTCCTCCAAGGGTGACATTGATCTATATTTCAAGTAATCAAATCTCTCTTGTTTATCACAAGCATGAGCTAAAATACCATGCTTCACCCAATCTTCAAAAAACCTATACAAGTCACCTTTCTCACATATCTAAGGGTAATAATTGATTATTCTTCTACTTATGATCTATCATGATGACTTGTTTATCATCAAACTAAGCCATACACTTAATATTTTTCTGCATGGATCAAAGTAAAAGAACATTATTAGTTCAAGTAAGAATATACAAGACATATTTCAACTCAAGAACATCACTTAATGTCATGCAAAAAGAGATAGATCTTGTTCTAGTAATTGGATATATGGTTTCATCGCCCCAATCCACCTGTATTCCATCTTCATTCTCTTAAAGTCCATTGAAATCCTTCTAGTTGAATGTCATGTGTTGAGATGCTTCACCATCCACATACCACCCTACATTAGAGTTGGTATTAGTGGAAAGGTACAATATCATGGGCAAGGTAGTCTTAAGATTTCATGCTAAGTCCTCCTTTCCAATAGCTTATGCACTCCCTCCAAACTACTTCTGCTACTTGTTCTTTGTCTTCTTCCCATTACATCGAGATACATGGTGGTCCATATTGTGGCAATCAAAACATTTCACGTCATTCATTTCTTTATTCCCATGCAATGAGGAATGTGAATGTTCTGTATGTTAGAATATGATGGATGTGCTCGTTTAACTGTAGACAATATCACTATTATCACCCAACCATAGGCCGAAGCCACCCCCGAGCAGCTTAACCTTGACAGAGAGTCATCCCGGATAAAACCCTAGGCTATATAGCCAAACAAAGGGTGGCACACCTTTCTCCAAGGATAGCGCACCAAGCAAGAGTTGATCAGAGAGTCCAAACCATAACTAAGAGATAGTCCAATCCAAAACCGAAATCTGCTAGCAGCAACAGCTGCAACATAAGCTCTCCTCCAAACTTGCGCACAAACTGGCCAACTGCAGTGCGCACAAGTGTTGCTTCTACAGTTCTGAGAATGCCTACCAGAATGAAGACTGGCCTCCTATATTTATACTAAATCTGGAAAACTGCCAGGGTCGATTTCTCATTTTGGGTACCTATTCACTTAGTATATAATATTTCCTTTATATGACTTCTTCTCTTGGAGGCTAATAACCTAATACAAGTTATCCTCTTGAGCCGACTTGTCTTCTAGGGTTATTAGCCAACTAATTAGGGTTTTTTCTTGCTTCCCGAAATATTCTATTCTCGTCAGGTTTACACGTGGAGGTAAATACCTCTCCCAGCTATCATAATATCAACACTCCCTCCTAGCTAGGGAGGTATTGAAGGTAATGGTCTTGAGCACAAACATACCATTCACCTGGTAGCATCAACATAGTCGTATAGACTATCTCATGACTATATCATGAGCACCATCATCACTATCAGTGTCATCAGCTGCATCATCTCTCAAAACCATACTCCATTTGAGTAATCAGACATGATGTCGGATAAGTCACTCACTCCACAGAGTGACACAAGATCCCTTCTTCTAATCCAGTCATATGTCCTAGAAGAATAAATGTCCTGAACCATTTTCTGTCTGGGAAATCTCTATCCATTGATCATCCATCTAGATGATCATCATTTCCAACACTATTGATGGTCTTCAAGGCAAATCGAAACAATGTCATTCAATAGAGCACAACTGTGTCTATCCATAGTAGTACACAACTACAATCCAGTGGTACACTGCCACACCAAGTAGCACACAGATACTTGATCAATGATGTATAGTCACTATCAGTGGAACACTTCCACCACAGTAGTATATATATATATATATATATATTGTCTGGAGACATACAGTCTCCATAAAAATCATATGATATCAACCTACACAGAAAACATTGTTATGATATAAATTGAATCATTTGGGCCATTCTTCCACTCACATATGTGAGGTCTGGAAGAGCATCTTCCCTCAGAAAGTAGAACATCAATGATGAGCTATCTGGACTATTCTTCTCAAGAAAGGAAGAATAACTGTCCCAATTTCTGAGCTTGGACCATTCACCTATCTGGGCCATTCCTCCGGCACTAAACAAAGTGCAACCTAGAAAGAATGAATCTGCCCTAGGGAATGCCTGTCCCTGATTCTTGAACCTGGACCATTCGCCTATTTGGGCCATTCCTCCGGCACTAAACAAAGTGCATCCTGGAGAGAATGAATTTTCCCTAGGAAATGACTGTCTGAACCATTTCCAAAGGAAATGATTGTCCTGCACCAACCTCCAAAACTGACCATTCTTCGAAACTGCTCACAACTGTGAGCTTCGAAAGAATGATTGTTCGGTGAGGCGGACCAATCTTCTTGACCATTACCAAGAGTGACCGTCAAGAAGAGAGACTGTCCTAGACCATTCCCTATGTTAACCACAAGGGGAATCGTTTTCTATGGTACATCAACAATCCATGGAAACATTTTCATTACAAAAATTATCGTTCGATCTAGACCATTTTCCGAACTGGAAAATGTCTGTCCATCAGAAATATCAAACCACTTTTCGAACTGGAAAGGAACTGCTCATCCTGGACCATTTTTCGAACTGAAAAATGACTGTCCATAAGTCAATAACACATCAGTGCTCCCTCCCAACCTGGGAGTCATCTTCTTCCTTTTTCAATAAGGAAGTCGTTTCCATGAGCTCCATCTTGAGTACTCAAACTATTTCATCTTGGACAGAGGCTTTACCAAAATGTTTGCTTATCTGCTCATCTGTGGAGATATATATATTGGAGAACCACTTCTCTTTTCTAGACTTCATCACAAAGAATGTAGTGCTTGATCTCAATGTACTTCGGTCTTTCTAGAACACTGGTTTTCTCTGAAGGCTTCATATAACTTTGACCATTATAGTATATCATAGTTGAATACAACTCTTTTGTTTCCTACTAGCTCATAACATCGTGGAAATGCTCAAACTAGAACATATCCATGTGGCACTTCTTCTTTCATCATGAGATCTTTGTCATGGATTGGAAAAAAATCATTCTAGAGTTCTGAGTAACCATTCTGATATAATATAGAAAGTTTTCACCATGCTTCTGCTGTGCATTGGAGGTCCTCTACCAAGTTGTCTTCTTTTGTCTGCATACAAGGGTATATTTCTAGTATACCTCAAAACCTTGAGGTTGCTCTTCATACGCTCTTTGTTTAATTATTCTGGAGAATTGTCTTTGCGTTCATTTGATGTAAACTCCATCCCTTGGATATTGTGGATGATATAATGGCTCATGTAGAGGTATCTCTAGTTTACTTGGAACAAACAATCATCATAGTATTCTCCCTCCATCTAGGATAACTTCTAGTTTTGGATCTCGCAATGCTTTCATTCATAAGTCTTCCATACATTATTCTTCATCACAACTTTCAGTTCTTCATGTTTAGTTTTAGGTTCAGGTATGGTTGATGAGGTATTATCCACTTGTGATATTTTACATCAACATCAACATTGGTTATTATATTCTAGTGCATCCAACCACATGTGTCTTCATAGAAATTTGTTCTCAACTTATCGATCTATTGATGATGGTTTTATTTTTATGGGAAATGATTTTTCTTGTAAAATTGTTGGGGTTGGTAGCATCTAGATTAAAATGTATGATCATACTATAAGAACATTAGCATATGTGAGGCATGTGAATTAACTTAGAAAGAGCTTAAAATCTTTGGGAGTTCTAGATTATGTTGGTTATAAGTGTAGAGCTCAAGGCGGAGTACTGAATGTGTCAAAGGGAATCTTAATAGTCACGAAGAAAAGGATTATATGTCTCATGTACTATATGCTAATGTAGTAGGAAGGTTCATGTATGCGATGGTGAGTACTAGACCAGATATTTCACATGCAGTTGGTGTTGTTAGTAGATACATGGAAAATCCAGCTAAAGATCATTGGGCAACAATGAAATGGATACGTCGGTATCTTAGGGGCACAATTAATTATTCTATCACCTATGATGGTTCCAGTGATTAATTTTTCAATTATGTCAATTCATATTTTCTAGGTGACTTGGAGAAAAGGAGATCCACTTCATGATATGTCTTTACTCTTGTAGGAGGACCTATTAGTTGGATGTCAAAGCATCAAAACATAGTTTCTCTATCCACTATTGAGGCAGAATATATGGATTCATCTCATGCATGCAAAGAGGAAATTTTGTTAAAAGGTTTGGTTGATGAGTTTGGAAGGATGCAAGATAAGGTGAAAGTATTCTGCGATAGTCAAAGTGTTATTCATTTGGCTAGAAATTTAGCTTATCACGGTAAGACAAAGCATATTTCTATTAAGTACCATTTTGTAAGACAGGTTGTTGATGAAGGGGGAGTGGCTCTAAAAAAGTTCCATACAAAAGTGAATTCTGCAGACATGTTCATGGAACTAGTTTTGTTAGAGAAACTACGATGGTGTTTAACTTCTCTTGGCTTGTAGAAAAGGTGCTGAATTAATTAGGGCATGATATATCAGGTAAATTTTTGTCAAGGTGCAATTGTTGAAACTGCCAACTAATTTCCCATGCGGATGCATGCACACCATATCAGCTAAAAATGGAAAGTGCATGCATGCACACTAGAGTGATCAGTCTGTGTAATTGCTGGATCTGGTTGTAACTAGTTTGTTTAGTCGTATAATAGATCCTATATATGTAGCATACTCATAGAGGTGTAAGAAAAGAAATCAATGTAGTGTAGCGCAATGCATGGGAAGAGAGTGAGAGGATGGTTGTAAGCCTGTGTTTGGTTGTTGTAATTCTCCCTTGAATAATAAGAATATTGATTATCATTGCCCCATGGTTTTTTCCCTTAAAAGGGTTTTTCCACGTAAACATTGTGTTCATTGTGTGATTGTTGTTCTTGTTTTCTTTGCTATTAAAATCTTGCTTGGTTTATGCTTCCATTGCCTAACAACCTAATCTCCGTGTTGGAAGAACAACAACCACACTTTTACTTGTTTGACCAGAAAATATCGAGTATTATCTAATTGTTCTGCGTTTTTGTTTTTTCACTTGAATCGGGTGACATAAATCTGAACGAAATAACAAAGTTCTAGATCAACACAAATTGCATAATACCTCCACTTAGCATTACATTAGTTAAATTGTAATGTAGCAAAATACATATTGAATGTTTTATTTTATCGAATAATATGAGTACAAGTAATGCATATGCCTACAAAAGAAAGTTGCACTTTCATCATTTGTTATTATCTTAAATACTAAATCATTATGACACCAAGAGGTATAAAGTTGTAAGTAAGTTTGAACATCTCCCATACTTTTCAATAGGTGAATTTATCAAATAGATTTTTGTTTTTGTATAATGTCAAGTTGATATGTCTTTTTCCCTAAATCCTTTAGGGCTTATGTTCATCAAAATCATTACAACTATATCCTCATTAAAAATTCAACATATCACTTATAAGAATTGAACTTAAGTAGGAGGATAACATTCCTCCCAACCACCCAAATTAAATCAAATTAATGACTTTGAAGATATTAATATTTGTAAATATATAAAAATAGTTTTATCATATTGTTATACAAAACATATACGTCATATTAATTTTTTTTTGATATGATATTATAGTTATAATAAATTTGTAAATGTGAAAAAATAGTATAAATCTTTTTAATTATTAATATTTGTAAACATATAAAAATAGTTTTATCATATTGTTATACAAAACATATACATTATATTAATTTTTTTTCATATGATATTATAGTTATAATAAATTTGTAAATGTGAAAAAATAGTATAAATCTTTTTAGTTATTATTGTACAAAGTACATAAATTACATTTCATAGGACTTTATATAACATTGTTATACCAGGAACATACATTACATTGATTGTCCATAGGACTTTATAGTTATTCATATTTGGGATGGTGATTTAAGTTTATACTCTCTTTTCTTTAGACTTTAAATTAAGGCTTAAACTTTTTGGCAGTTTAAGTTTATGAATGGTTTTTTTATTAAATTTTAGTTGAAAATGTTAAATGGGTTTTAATTTAAGTTTGAAATAATAAAATAATCAATATGTTTGTGATTGTTTGTGATTGGTTTTTAAGATAAAGATGAATTTTTGGGTTGTTTAAATGTTTTAAGTTTTGATATTTTTCTTTAAAATTAGAAAATATAAATTTGGAAAAAATCATAATTTTTATTATTTAAATTGTATTTTTAAATATATAAATGGATTCAGCATCTTCAAAAACTTAGAAACACTAAAATTACACAAACTTAACCATTCAAATCTACAAATACAGTAATTTTTTACAAATTCTTATATAAAATTAAACTAATAATATTATTAAAGTAAAATTAAACTAATAATATTATCATGGAGTTTGATGGACTCATTGTACAAATTCCCTTGTAGCTACAGCAATAGCTTTGCCTTGGATTCGCATGAGGCTTGAAATCCACCCCATAGTGCGCTACGCTCATTTAAACCTAACTCTACTCTTGACAATCCCAATAAATGATAAGATAAACATCAATAGTTAATAATTCTCATCCATCATATCGTCACTTTAATGTGAACTAGATCTTAGATATGGGACATAATAGCTATCTTGTGCTCCTCCCTGCAAGTAGCAACCATGACCATATCCATAATCTAGACGGTGAAGATATAGACTTAGCTTAGACTTACCTACTCACTTTTGTCAAATTAGGGATAAATCTAGGCTCATACGAACTTGAAAACCATCCATCCCCATCAAACTGTGCAACCCTACTTATCATTATATTTTTTTGCACTAGAATTTAGATGTTATAAGGCTTGTACATTTCAAAGTACCATACAAAAATACCCTTATACTCGAGGGTTGAAACTAATAAGTCAACCAAATACATGAAAGGTTATCTCTAACATTTTATCCGTTAATGTCTTATGAGGACATCCATTTCATAATGTACATATGTGTATTGCATGCCTCTACTCAAAGACACATGGTTAAATCCAATTCATGGATTAAGTATTTGGTTATCACAATGGCGGGTTAATTATTTCTCTCTACAACTCAATTATATTGTGATTTCTAAGGTAGTGCTAGCACCCTCTTCAATATTGTTTCTACAAAATGTATGAAAGTCCTTGGAGGTGTCTTCTCCTCGAGTGTCATAGCTCAACACTTTGATCGTCTTACCTCCTTTCCTCTCCACGAGAGCTTTTAAATTGTTATTGAATACTTCATCCTTGGTATTCATAAAGTAAGTCCAAGTCATTATTAAGGAAACATCAATAAATAAAACATAAATCTAAATCTTACATATCACAGAAGCTAATGGCATAGGTCCACATGAATATGACAAATCAGATCAATAGTCTCTCTTAATATATCCTCACTGCATCAAAAATCAATCTTTGTTCACTTACTAAGTGCATAACCTTTACACATAACTGCATTTTTTATCTTAAAGTCTAACAATCCCTTCATTATGTCATCCAAGGGTGACATTGATCTATATTGCAAGTAATCAAATCTCTCTTGTTTATCACAAGCATGAGCTAAAGTACCATGCTTCACCCAATCTTCAAGAAACCTATACAAGTCACCTTTCTCACATATCTAAGGGTAAGAATTGATTATTCTTCTACTTATGATCTATCATGATGACTTGTTTATCATCAAACTAAGCCATACACTTAATATTTTTCTGCATGGATCAAAGTAAAAGAACATTATTAGTTAAAGTAAGAATATACAAGACATATTTCAACTCAAGAACATCACTTAATGTCATGCAGAAAGAGATAGATCTTGTTCTAGTAATTGGATATATGGCATCATCGCCCAAATCCGCTTGTATTCCATCTTCATTCTCTTAAAGTCCATTGAAATCCTTCTAGTTGAATGTCATGTGTTGAGATCCTTCACCATCCACATACCACCCTACATTAGAGTTGGTATTAGTGGAAAGGTACAATACCATGGACAAGGTAGTCTCAAGATTTGATGTTAAGTCCTCCTTTCCAATAGCTTATGCACTCCCTCCAAACTACTTCTGCTACTTGTTCTTTGTCTTCTTCCCATTACATCGAGATACATGGTGTCCCATCTTGTGGCAATCAAAACATTTCACGTCATTCATTTCCTTATTCCCATGCAATGAGGAATGTGAATGTTCATTATGTTAGAATATGATGGATGTGCTCATTTAACCATAGACAATATCACTATTGTCACCCAACCATAGGCCAAAGCCACCCCTAAGCAGCTTAACCTTGACACAAAGTCATTCCGAAAGCAAACCCTAGGCTAGATAGCCAAACAAAGGGTGGCACACCTTTCTTCAAGGATAGTGCACCAAGCAAGAGTTGATCAGAGAGTCCAAACCATAACCAAGAGATAGTCCAATCCAAAACCAAAATCTGCTAGCTGCAATAGCTGCAACGACAACTCTCCTCCAAACTTGCGCACAAACTAGCCAACCGCGGTGCGCATAAGTGTTTCTTCTGCAGTTCTGAGAATGCTTGCTAGAATGAAGAATGGCCTCCTATATTTATACTAAATCTAGCAAACTATCAGGGCTAACTTCTCATTCTGGGTGCCTATTTACTTAGTATATAATATTTCATTTAGACGACTTCTTCTCTTGGAGGCTAATAACCTAATACAAGTTATCCTCTTGAGTCGACTTGTCTTCAAGGGTTATTAGACAACTAGTTAGGGTTTCTTCTTGCTTCCCAAAATATTCTATTCTCGCCAGGTTTACATGTGGAGGTAAATACCTCTCGCAGCTATTATAATATCAACACTCCCTCCTAGCTAGGGAGGTATTGAAGGTAATGGTCTTGAGCACAAACATACCATTCACCTGGTAGCATCAACATAGTCGTATAGGTTATCCCATGACTATATCATGAGCACCATCATCACTATCAGTGTCATCAGCTGCATCATCTCTCGAAACCATACTCCATCTGAGTAATCAGGCATGATGTTGGATAAGTCACTCACTCCACAGAGTGACACAAGATCCCTTCTTCTAATCCGGTCATATGTCCTAGAAGAATAAATGTCCTGAACTATTTTCTGTCCGGGAAATCTCTATCCATTGATCATCCATCTAGCTGATCATCATTTCCAACACTATTGATGGTCTTCAAGTCAAATCGGAACAATGTCATTCAATAGAGCACAACTGTGTCTATCCATAGTAGTACACAACTACAATCCAGTGGTACACAACCACACCAAGTAGCACATAGATACTTGATCAATGACGCATAGTCACAATCAATGGCACACATCCACCACAGTAGTATATATATATATATATATATATATATATATATATATATATTCTGGAGGCATACAGTCTCCATAAAAATCATATGATATCAACCTACACAGAAAACATTGTTATGATATAAACTGAATCATTTGGGACATTCTTCCACTCACATCTGTGAGGTCTGGAAGAGCATCTTCCCTCAGAAAGTAGAACATCAATGATGAGCTATTTGGACTATTCTTCTCAAGAAAGGAAGAATAACTGTCCCGATTTCTGAGCCTGGACCATTCACCTATCTGGTCCATTCCTCCGGCACTAAACAAAGTGCAACCTGGAAAGAATGAATCTGCCCTAGGGAATTCCTTTCCCTGATTCTTGAACCTCGACCATTCACCTATTTGGGCCATTCCTCCGGTACTAAACAAAGTGCATCTTGGAGAGAATGAATCTTCCCTAGGGAATGACTGTCCGGACCATTTCCAAAGGAAATGATTGTCCTGCACCAACCTCCAAAACTGACCATTCTTCAAAACTGCTCACAACTGTGAGCTTCGAAAGAATGACTGTCCGACGAGGCAGACCAATCTTCTTGACCACTACTAAGAGTGACCATCAAGAAGAGAGATTGCCTTAGACCATTCCCTATGTTAACCACAAGGGGAATCGTTGTCTATGCTACATCAAAAATCCATCGAAACATTTTCATTACAAAAATTATCGTTCGATCTAGACCATTTTCCGAAATGGAAAATGCCTGTCCGTCAGAAATATCAAACCACTTTCCGAACTGGAAAGGAACTGCTCATGCTGGACCATTTTTCGAACTGAAAAATGACTGTCCATAAGTCAATAACACATCAGTGCTCCCTCCCAACCTGGGAGTCATCTTCTTCCTTTTTCAATAAGGAAGTTGTTTCCACGAGCTCCATCTTGAGTACTCAAACTCTTTCATCTTGGACAAAGGATTTACCAAAATGTCTACTTATCTGCTCATCTGTGGAGATATATATATTGGAGAACCACTTCTCTTTTCTAGACTTCATCACAGAGAATGTAATGCTTGATCTCAATGTACGTCGGTCTTTCTGGAACACTGGTTTTCTCTGAATTCTTCATATAACTTTGACCATTATAGTATATCATAGTTGAATTCAGCTCTTTTGTTTCCTGCTAGCCTATAACATCGTGGCAATCCTCAAACTGGAACATATCCATGTGGCGCTTCTTATTTCATCATGAGATCTTTGTCATGGATTGGAAAACCATCATTCTAGAGTTCTGAGTAACCATTCTGATATAATATAGAAAGTTTTCACCATGCTTATGCTGTGCATTGGAGGTCCTCTACCAAGTTGTCTTCTTTTGTCTGCATACAAGGGTCTCTTTCCGGTATACCTCAAAACCTTGAGGTTTCTCTTCATACGCTCTTTGTTCAATTATTTTGGAGAATAGTCTTTGCATTCATTTGATGTAAACTCCATCCCTTGGATATTGCAAATGATATAATGGCTCATGTACAAGTATCTCTGGTTTACTTGGAACAAACAATCATCATAGTCTTCTCCCTCCATCTGGAAGAACTTCTAGTTTTGGATCTCGCAATGCTTTCATTCATAAGTCTTCCATACACTATTCTCCATCACAACTTTCACTTCCTCATGTTCAGTTTTAGGTTCAAGTATGGTTGATGAGGTATTATCTACTTGTGATATTTTACATCAACATCAACATTGGTTATTATATTCTAGTGCATCCAACCACACGTGTCTTCATAGAAATTGGTTCTCAACTTACTGATCTATTGATGATGGTTTTGTTTTTATGGGAAATTATTTTTCTTGTAAAATTGTTGGGGTTGGTAGCATCTAGATTAAAATGTATGATCATACTGTAAGAACATTAACATATGTGAGGCATGTACATGGACTTAGAAATAACTCAAAATCTTTGGGAGTTCTAGATTATGTTGGTTATAAGTGTAGAGCTCAAGGCAGAGTACGGAATGTGTCCAAGGGAATCTTAATAGTCACGAAGAAAAGGATTATATGTCTCGTGTACTATATGCTAATGTAGTAGGAAGGTTGATGTATGCGATGGTGAGTACTAGACCAGATATTTCACATGCAGTTGGTGTTGTTAGTAGATACATGGAAAATCAAGGTAAAGAGCATTGGGCAACAATGAAATCGGTACCTCGGTATCTTAGGGGCACAATTAATTATTCTATCACCTATGATGGTTCCAGTGATTAATTTTGCAATTATGTCAATTCATATTTTCTATGTGACTTGGACAAAAGGAGATCCACTTCACGATATGTCTTTACTCTTGTAGGAGGACCTATTAGTTGGATGTCAAAGCATCAAAACATAGTTTCTTTATCCACTACCGAGGCAAAATATATGGATTCCTCTCATGCATGCAAAGAGGAAATTTTGTTAAAAGGTTTGGTTGATGAGTTTGGAAGGATGCAAGATAAGGTGAAAGTATTATGCGATAGTCAAAGTTTTATTCATTTGGTTAGAAATTCATCTTATCACAGTAAGACAAAGCATATTTCTATTAAGTACCACTTTGTAAGACATGTCGTTGATGAAGGAGGAGTGGCTCTAAAACAGTTCCATACAAAAGTGAATTCTGCAGACATGTTCATCGAACTAGTTTTGTTAGAGAAGCTACGATGGTGTTTAACTTCTCTTGGCTTGCATAAAAGGTGTTGAATTAATTAGGGCATAATATATCAGGTAAATTTTTGTCAAGGTGGAATTGTTGAAACTGCCAACTAATTTCCCATGCGGATGCAGGCACACCGTATCAACTAGAAATGGAAAGTGCATGCATGCACACTAGAGTGATTAGTTTCTGTAATTGGTGGATCTAGTTGTAACTAGTTTGTTTAGCCGTATAACAGATCCTATATATGTAGCATACTCATAGAGGTGTAAGAAAAGAAATCAATGTAGTGTAGTGCAGTGCATGGGAAGAGAGTGAGAGGATGGTTGTAAACCTGTGTTTGGTTGTTGTAATTCTCCCTTGAATAATAAGAATATTGATATCATTGCCCCATGGTTTTTTCCTTTAAAAGGGTTTTTCCACGTAAACATTGTGTTCATTGTGTGATTGTTGTTCTTGTTTTCTTTGCTATTAAATCTTGCTTGGTTTATGCTTTCGTTTCCTAACAACCCAATCTCCGTGTTGGAAGAACAACAACCACACTTTTACTTGTCTGACCAGAAAATATCGGGTATTATCTAATTGTTCTGCGTTTTTGTTTTTTCACTCGAATCGGGGGACATAAATCTGCATGAAATAACAAATTTCTAGTTCAACACAAATTGTATAATACCTCCACTTAGCATTGCATTAGTTAAGTTGTAATGTAGCAAAATACATATTGAATGCTTTATTTTGTCGAATAATATGAGTACAAGTAATGCATATGCCTACAAAAGAAAGTTGCACTTTCATCATTTGTTATTATCTTAAATACTAAATCATTATGACACCAAGAGGTATAAAGGTGTAAGTAAGTTTGAACATCTCTCATACTTTTCAATAGGTGAATTTATCAAATAGATTTTTGTTTTTGTATAATGTCAAGTTGATATGTCTTTTTCCCTAAAATCTTTAGGACTTAAGTTCATCAAAATCATTACAATTATATCATCATTAAAAATTCAACATGTCACTTATAAGAATTGAACTTAAGTAGGAGGATAGCATTCCTCTCAACCACCCAAGTTAAAAACCAAATTAATGACTTTAAAGTTATTAATATTTATAAATATATAAAAATAGTTTTTTTTTACTTCATTATCATCATATTGTTATACAAAACATATACATCATATTAAATTTTTTTTCATATGATATTATAGTTAGAATACATTTGTAAATGTGAAAAATAGTATAAATCTTTTTAGTTATTATTATACAAGGCTTAGCGATTTGACTGGTAAAGTCTACGGAGGTATACATACCCTACCCCCCTCTGTATTTGAACTTGTGACCTCTTAAGAGGAAACAGATGTTCTTAACCATTAGGCCCACTCAGGTTGTATATCATTGTTATACCAGGAACATACATTACATTAGTTTATCATCAAACTAAGTCATACACTTAATATTTTTCTGCATGGATCAAAGTAAAAGAACATTATTAGTTAAAGTAAGAATATACAAGACATATTTCATCTCAAGAACATCACTTAATGTCATGCAAAAAGAGATAGATCTTGTTCTAGTAATTGGATATATGTTATCATCGCCCAAATCCACTTGTATTCCATCTTCATTCTCTTAAAGTCCATTGAAATCCTTCTAGTTGAATGTCATGTGTTGAGATGCTTCACCATCCACATACCACCCTACATTAGAGTTGGTATTAGTGGAAAGGTACAATACCATGGATAAGGTAGTCTCAAGATTGGATGCTAAGTCCTCCTTTCCAATAGCTTATGCACTCCCTACAAACTACTTCTGCTACTTGTTCTTTGTCTTCTTCCCATTACATCGAGATACATGGTGGCCCATCTTGTGGCAATCAAAACATTTCACGTCATTTATTTCTTTATTCCCATGCAATGAGGAATATGAATGTTCCTTGTGACCCTTCTTCAATCCTCCCTTCTTTCCTTGTTTCGTCACTTAACCGATGAGGTCTTGATTCATGATCTCATTATTTTTGACAATTATTCTTTCTCTCCTTGTCTCTTCTTGGACAAGATCATCTGAAAGGTTCTCAAAGGTATGCATGTTCTTATGGCCATGGACGATGTACAGAAAGGACTCCCAATGCTCGAAGATTTCATTCATTGCAATAGACACTAAATAGTCATTCTCGACATTCATCTCAATAACCACAAGTTGATATTTGATTTCATTAATCTTTATTAAGTAACGAGATACTATGTTTATGTCACTCATGTGTGTATGAGTGATTTGATTCTTTAGAAAAAAAAAACAAGATGCATTTCCACTGTAATACATTTATTAACACTACATGTAACATCCCTTTTTTTAATCACCGGTTTATTTTAGCGATGTATAATATAAATACAATGTATGGTTGTGGGCCCAAGAAATGTAATTTATGTATACATAATCTATCAAAATAATAAAATAAAATGTAATGTTCACTGCAGATAGACACAAATGGAGTCATGGGGGCTAAGTTTCCATAAGAGAGGGTGGTCCAAGGGGATATTATTCAAGTGTATCAATCCCAACCCACTTTCTAAAATTAGTATTGCGTATGAGCCTTCTAATTTCCTTTTGAGTGTATTAATGCCCCAATCACTGAATGCATGTAAGAGGGTTGGTGTGAAAAGTCACTTTAGATAGTTATTAAGAGCATGGGGTTGATTACAATCAACATTGGGGAATGTGAGAGTCAACATGCATGGGTAAAAGGGAAATTTGAATGGGTATTGTATACAGTTTTTTTTACAACCAAATTTTGAGACAATGAGAGAGGAGTGAGTGTTGAAGCTTAGAGACAACCATAATGGGGTTTGAAAACAACTTGTTGGAGTTATAGTAGCATGAATAAATAATTTGTTAGGCCTATAGAAGAGATTTATGTGTAATAAATTACCACAGAGAAAGCGAGTTATTGCTAAGAGGTTCATGTTGTAGTTGTAAGTCCCCGGACACCCCAGCAAGGGAGATTCCTATCCAAAATGTTCTAGAGACTTGGAGGGAAGTGGGAAGGCCTAAGGAACTGCATGCAATGAAGGGGAATCATATTCCTTGGGTTGTGCATGTTGAGTGGGGGAGAGCTACTGGATTGGGATATATGTGTGAAAATCATCTTGTTGTGGGTTATATCAGGTTGTAAGTGGACAATAGAGACACCCTGTACTGTTCCCAAGCCAATGTTTTTGCTGGAAACACTAACTGTTCATTGTTTACTATTGTTTGGATGTGTGTTTGTAGGTTTGCTCATGAAGTTGTTCATTAGCGTTTATGTGTTTGATATTAAAGCATGTAGACATGGTTCTGAAGATATATCATAAACAAAGACAAGATATAACAAGAAACACCACTGTGGAACCAAATAACTCAAATTTGTCCGTTATTTAGATAATATAGAGATTCTGATACAACAGATCTGTAGATATGGAAGAATACCAATTAAAACCTCCAACTGGAATAAGAGATGCTACAAAATTCTCAAGACTGAATATATAAGCCTCCAAAGGCAATATTATAAGCTCATGCAAGGTACATGATTAATTTATTTCCTTCCAGGGTTCAAATCCAACCCCCCCAGTTGAGTTGTGCCCTTCTGGATGATTGAATACACTCAATATTTCGGCCATGCTGCTAGAAGCCTCCAAATACTCTGAAACTAGTTGGAATAGTAGACCAGGGAAAGAAAAACCCCCTCCTGAAGTCTCAGGCTGAAATATAGAGAACTTCTCCTCCTACAACTGAAACCCCAAACTGAGTTGTGCCCTCCTGGATGACTATAGAGACCTAATAATTCGGCCTCACTGCTAGGAGCCTCCAAATGTTATGAAACTGGCTAGGAATGTATATGTAGGAAAGACAAACCCCGTAGTGAAGTCTCCAGCTGAATAGTGAGGATCTTCTCCTCCAAACTGATGAAACCCCTTTCTACAGTGTGCCCTCCTTCTCTCCAAATCGCGCCAAGATTTAAGAAATAATATGGCAAGGATACCTCTCTCCAAATATGTTAGGAATGATGGATAAGGCCATACAAAGAAAACCTAGAAGTCCAAAAGTCCAAAAGCCCAAAAACCTCCTCTACTTCCTGGATCAAACTCTTCTTCCTTCAATTATGTGTCCTCCTTGCTGGAAACCCCCTAGGTTGCACATTGTTCCTTCCCTGAATGCTTGATGATACCTGTAGCTGTTGTAGAATGGTGTGGGAGGAATATTTCACCCCCGAGATGAAGCTTGGATCAAGAGAGGTGGGATCTTTCACCACCATGTTGATCTCTAGGGTTTATAGTCTCAAAACCCTAAAAAATCTTTTGTGCTGAGAGCCCAATTGAAAAATGTAATAATAATCCATAATGAGTGAGAAGTGCACCCTTACTTTATTTTATACTCCAGATCTATTTGTTTGTTGAGTTATTTAACCCCTAGGGTTAACTCCTAGATTTTCCACACATGCTTTTTTCTTTCCTTTAGTTACCTTTTCCTCCCAAAGTCAACTTAATAATATAATGATGTTCTTAGGTAATGGCTTTGGGTTAACTTTGTCCCCATGATACATGAGACTATAGTCTAGTGGGGACAACTAGACTACTAAGTCTCTCCAAACCTCTTCATCAAGAGGTGGGGGACATTACAGTCTCCCCTGCTAGAAATTGTTTGCCCACAAGAAATTTTGGACGTGTCTCCTATAGCACCTGTTCACCTTCCCAAGTAGCATCCTCTATGGGTAAATTCTTCCACTTGACCAAATATTTCTTGATGCTCTTCTTCCTTAACATAATCTCCCATACTTCTAATATTTCTTCTCGAACCAGTATCAAGTACCCTTCTTCATCCAAGGGTGGCAGTTCGTCAATAGGATTGATGTGTTTATCTATGGCTCTCTTCAAGCATGACACATGGAAAACATTATGTATTTTGTTTCCCTGTGGTATATCAAGATCATATGCCACGATCCTTACCTTTATGTTAACCCTGTATGGTCCAAAGAAGCGAGGTTGGATCTTTTCTGTGCCAATCCTCTTAATGGATTCTTTTTTGTATGGTTGAAACCTCAAGTAAACCAAATCACCAATATCAAATGTGCGCTCCACCCTGTCCCTGTCTGCCTGTACCTTTTGTTGATTATGTGCCCTTTGCAGGTGGTCCTTAAGTTCTCTAAGTATATCCTAACTCTATTGAATCAAATCCTAAACCATGGGAGCCCTATTGTCACCAAAGACAATCTCCACAAAGGAGAGGGGATCATATGATGGGTGGTGTTGTAGAAATATTCCCCCAAATGAAGCCACTTAAACCATGCCTTCTGCTGCCCTGACACATAATTCTGAAGGTAGCCTTTAACCCACTTCTTGACTATCTTTGTTTGTCCATCAGTTTGAAGATGATAGCTAGTACTAGGGGTTAAGGTCGTACCTACCAACTTAAATAGCTCCTGCCAAAAGGTGCTCATAAACCTGTTGTCCTTGTCACTCAAAATGGTTTTGGGTAAATCATGCAATTTGAAAACCTCCCTGAAGAATAAATATGCAACATGTGTTGCACTGTAGTATGTGGCAATGGAGAAAAAGTGTGAAAACTTGGTTAACATGTCTACCACCACAAAAATTTAGTCCTTGCCGCGGGCCTTGGTAAATCCCGTGATGAAATCCATAGATATGCTTTCCCATTTGTGCTCAGGAATGCGAAGTGGTTCCAATAATATTGCTGGATGAGTGTGCTCATCCTTGTTTACCTGACAAGTGGTGCATTCCTTGATATGGCGTATCACATCTTCCTTCAAGCCCTTTCAAGTGAATCTTTCCCTTATTTTTCCTGTATGTCTTGATGAACCCCCGATGTCCTACTATTGGTGAATCATGGCATGCTTGTAGCACTTTGGTTTTAAAGTTTGACTCAGGTACCAAGAGGATTCGACCCTTGTAGTATATTATGTCGTCCACTATCCCGAAGTTGTCATCTTGTACCTGTCCATCCATCAATTCACATGAAAACCTGTTTTTTGAGTATTCCACCAAAATGTGGGCCTTCTAGTCCAATGAAATGTCGGTCATAGCATAAATTGATGGTCTTCTGGATAATGCATCTGCCACCACATTATTTTTCCCTTTGAAAAACTCAATGTCAAAGTCATAAGCCTGGATCTTGCTAACCCATTTTTTTTCCCTCTCATTTAATTCTTTTTGATCCAAAAAGTACTTGAGGTTGTTGTGATCTATCCTCACAACGAATTTTTCCCCAACCAAGTATTTCTTGAACTTAGCCAATGCATGCATGGTGGCTAACTTCTCTTTGTCATAGATGGTGTAGAGCAACTTAGGACCCCTCAGTTTTTGGCTCTCATAGACAATAGGGTGCATATTCTGCATAAGCACTTCTCCAATTCCCTCCCCTGAGGCATCACACTCCACTGTAAAGGGTTTTGTGAAATCTAGTAAATCCAAGACCATACAAGTGCTCGTCACTTCCTTCATCTTATCAAAACTCATTTGTGCTTCTGGACTCCACTTGAATGCACCCTTCCTGGTCAAATCAGTCAAAGGTGCACAAAGTTGAGAGAAATCTTTGACAAACCTACTATACTAGCAACATATACCAAGAAATCGTTTCAATTTTGTAAGGATCTTAGGTGTGGGCCAGTCAAGTATAGCTTGTATCTTCTCTTGGTATACATGTACCCCTTTCACCGCAATGATGTGTCCCAAATAGAGAACCTCTTTCATTCCAAATTCACATTTGGATTCCTTTTCTTACAAATATTTCCCTTCCATGATAGCCATAATCTGTTCTACATGTTGAAGATTCTCCTCCCAAGTTTTGTTGTAGATCAATAAGTCATCAAAGAAGACTAAGAGGAACTTCCTTAATTTCTTGTTAAAGACATGATTCATGCAAGATTGGAAGGTGGTTGGCGCATTGGTCAACCCAAAGGGCATTACCAAGAACTCATAGTGACCATAGTGACATCTGAAAGTGGTCTTGGGTACATCTTGCTCCCTCATGTTTATTTGATGATAGCTAGAGCGCAAGTCAATATTTGTGAAGTATAAAGCTCTATGAAGCTCATACAATAGCTCATCAATCCTAGGGATGGGGTATATTTTCTTGATCATATTTTTATTCAAAGCCTTGTAATCAATGCACATGTGCATGGTCCCATCCTTCTTTTTCACTAACACTACTGAAGATGCAAAGGGACTGGAACTTGGCCTAATGTGGCCCATGTCTAACAATTCTTTAATATCCTTCTCAATATCATCTTTATATTTCTTTGAATGTTTGTAAGGAGTGGTGATGACAGGTTTCACTCCCTCCTCCAATTCTATGATGTGCTCAAACCCCCTATCTGGTGGTGCTCCTGGTGGAATGGGATCAAAGACCTTGTTGTGCATGTCAATGATTCTCTAAATCTCTGGTGAGTAGTGAGTATCCCCTTTCTTATCCACCTGAACCGATATTCTACATTCTGCTACATATGCAATGTCTTCCCTCTTGAAGATGGCCTCCATGCACTTTGTTGTCACCACTCTAGGTGTGTTTCCTGTCATACCCCTGAGAACCACCTTTTTCCCATTTTATTCTGTGAAATAAATCTCCATGGTCTTGTAGTTGGTAGTGATTGGCCCCAACGTACTAAGCCACTAAACTCCAAGGATGATATTAGTGTATGGAATATTCATTACATAGAAATCTTGTGCCAAATCATGCCTACCCAATGTAAGCTTCATTCCTAGAATATACCTATCACAAGGCATAGTGCGCCCCCCTACTACCTCCACACGAAAACCTTCAAATTAAACTATAGGTATGTGTCTTCTTTGTAGTAGGGCTGACTCAATGAAGTTGTGTGAAGAACCCCCATCAATGAGAACTGAAAGTTCCTACCCCTGTAGCACCCCACTCATCCTGAAGGTGTTGAATTTGGGTACCCCACTGATAGATGTTATTGTTACCTTCTCATTTGTTGTAAGGCCGTGAATTTCATCCTCCTCTTCTGCATTTTCTGTGGGATCTTCCTCCATGTTCTATAGATGGTAGAAACCTCCCTCTTCCTCATCATCAGAAACTACTTCAATGTAGTGAGCCTTGTCTTTTCTCATGCATTTGTGTGTTGGATCCCAAGGCTCTTTGCAAGTGAAGCACAATTTCTTCCTTCTCAATTCCCTCCTAGTAGTCTTATCCATTCTACTCCTTCCTCGGTCAAACCCCCATTGGTCTCTTCCCCCTTGGTTCATGGGAGGTCTTTGGTCTCTTCCCCCTAGGTTTAGAGGAGGTATAGGGGTAAATCTAGTATTTTTTGCTGATCCCAAGTTTCTAGTATTCCATATAGCATCTTGTAAGTTGGTAGGCTTAAAATCCTTGACCCAACCCCTTAAGGGTTCCATCAACCCTTCTGTGAAGAGCATCATTAGTCTCGCTTGAGACACTTCCTGCACCATAACTTCTATCCTCTGAAACTCCTCTACATATACCTATGGTGACCCTATATGTCTGAACTAGGTGAGATCCCTAAAATGTAGTTCTGAATCCCCCTGGTCAAACCTGTCAATAATCTTATGTGTCAACTATGTGTAAGCAGTGATCTAATAGTGGCCTAGTGTAGTTAACCCATGGTACCACCAATCATGAGATTTTCCCTCCAGGTACATGGTGGAAAAATTGATGGCGTCCATCTCTCTCATTGGGTTAAGTTGTAGGTAGGTATCAAGTTTTTGCACCCAAGCTTGTGCAGACACCTTGGAATATCCATCAAAGTATGGGATTTCCATCTTACTTGCCCTACGCTCCAATTCATAGTTGTTCTAGTGATATTGTTTGGGATTACCCATGAATTTGATCCCACAATATTGATCCAGTGTGACTTGTCTTTGGAATCCTGCACTCAATGAGTTATATTCCCTAGCATACTACTCAAAATTGTCCTCAATTTCATCATGATAGTTGTGTTGTCGCTGGTTATCCAAAAAGGTAGGTAGGTAGGGTCTAGGGGTAGTTCTATTGTGTGTTGTCCCCTTAATATCCCCTCCTCCATAACTCTGTCCCTCGGTGTGGTAGTGAAGGTTATGCTCCTGATGGGGTCTAGTTTCCCCATGAGAATCATTGGCTTCTTTGCTTTCATAGGTTTCTGGCCCCTTTCCTGCATGTGTCATCTATAATAGGACTTGCGCAATATTCTCCTAGCTGGAATTTACTCTCTCCAAGGTCTCCCTCATCTCAAAATGTCCCCTGCGCATTGCCTATTGGTTCTCCTGTAGATTGTGCACAAGTGGACTTTCTATCTGATGTATGGATTGTTGTAACTCTTTTGCAAAACTTGCTAGAACTTGTGGCTCACTATCCTCCCTTGAACGTTCCATTTATGCCTCAGGTTCACCTGTCTGCTTTCTCCATCTTCCCATATAGATACCACTGAACTTATGCATGTGCTAATCCCCACTGGTGTAACACCGTATTTCCCCCAGTTTGTAAATATAACTATATTGGCCAAGAGACTATGGAAAACTCCATATGTGTGAATGTTTGATTTTATGGACCTTTGTATAAAAGGTCAATGAATGTAAATTATGTTATTTTAATAGAAAATTTATAAGTGTTGCATGACTGTTGGAAAGGGGATGTGCTAAGAGAGACCACGAATGTTGTGAAAGAGATGGTGAAGGGGGCCAGGAATGGCTGCATTAACCTTCACCGGACCAATAATTTTTTGGATTTAATTTCTTAGGATCAAAACAAACCTTTGACCCAGGAATGAATGTCAGTCAGGATGGTAGGTGGGAAGACCTCCTCAAGAGTTAATGAGGGGATGGGGCAGACCACCCATCTGTAAGGCTTCCAAACCTTACCACGGACTGGGAATTCGGGCCACATGCAATCTTGATGAGAAAGGAAAGAAAGGAAGGCATGGTGGATAGAGGAGGACCTACGAAGAGTGCAGAGACGAGATAATGAGATCTTGGGTTCAAGGGAGAATTGTGAAAAGAGTGTGTTCTGATCGCGAGAAATAGAGATTGAGTCGGGAGAAGGAGAGTAACCTTCATCCCTATCTATTTATGTCCCAAAAGAAGATATTCAATCTCAAAGCAGCGTGGTCTATCTCGGGGGTGGCTAGTGGTAAATCCATTAGGAGTGACTGAGCCTATGGTTGGGTGGAAACGAGCACCCCTTCCAGCAGTCGCTTCACGTTATCTGGTTCTGATAAGTGTTTTCATACTCTATGCATTGAATTGGGAATTAATGGTTATATGCATGGATTTACATGTTTATAAATGTTTTCTATATTGAAATGGTTAAGTTATGTGTATACATTGGCTTCCTTGAGAACTTATTCTTCTTATTTTCCCGTATGCTCTAGTTTAACCCTCGAAGGTGTTTTCCCCAAGGGGATACCTCACAGCTCTGGAGTCAGAGAAATCCTCTTGGCACTGCTACGACATCAGTAATATCATGAGGTTACCCCGCCCTATTCCAGAACTTAAAGTTTTGTGAATTAGGAGGGTGTTTCTTTCAAACCAGTATCCCGAGAGACCTTGAACTCACGCCCACGGCCTTAACCAAAACTCGGCTAAGAGTAGAGCTCATAGCCCGAGATTCATATGAAGGTCCATGTGACTTGGTTCTAGGAACCCTGCGCTAATCCTGAAAGAAGATAACTCATAATGGTTTCGGAGTTTCGAGAGTTCGACGCCCTGGGATGTCAACCTTCATGGTAGTCAAAGTTACCCGAAATCCCTAAGTAACAAGAGCCGTAGATGAATCAAGAACCTGACAGAGGAGATGAACTCGAGCCATTCAGTAGGAGGAAAACCTATCTCCATCGTCAAATCGACTCAAAGATCCACTGGAGTTAGCGGATCAAACACCAGCCATTCGATTAGCTCGATGGTTGGGAATCATTGTGGAGCGTGAAGGTTAAATTAATGGACATGCTAGTTCACATCCCACAATCACCCAATTTCTTTGACCTCGTCAGGGTGGAAGATCAATGACCATGATTATAATGAGTCAGGAGAGCACTTTCCAGATTGCGGAGTTTGGTCCTCGCAATCACTGTGAATAGTCTATCTGTGAACAGAGATTGATGGTTGGGAATCATTGCGAAGCGTGAAGGTGAAATTAATGGATGTGCTAGTTCACGGCCCACAATCACCCAATGCCATTGATTTCATCGGGGTGGAAGATCAATGACCACAATTAGATAGAGTCGGGTGAGCACTTTCTAGATTGCAGAGATTGGGCCCTGCAATCACTATGAAACTTCGATCTATGAACGAAGATCGATGGTTGGGAATCATTACGGAGCGCGAAGGTGAAATTAACGGATGTGCTAGTTCACATCCCACAATCAACCATCATCGTTGGTCTCGTCGAGCTAGAGAATCAATGACCACGATTAAACAGATTCAGGAGAGCACTTTTTAGATTGCAAAGATTGAGCTCTCTGATAAAGAGCGAGAACGTTGGGGCCCCGCAATCACTGTGAACCGTTGATATGTGAATAAATTGGTATTGGCTGGATCTAGACCGTGAAAATATGAGGGAGGTTGAAAGACGATCAGACCAGAGCGACGAGGCACAGTGAAGCTATCCATGGTGATGTGGCTTTAATATTGATGAGCCACGTGCCACTTGGATTCATGCGCATCACATACCCTATAACCCATTTTGAATGTGATATGTGTCATCCGAGATGAGGGCACGTGTCAGTCGTAACCCAACTACGTGTCAGCCCCTGGTACATGTCCACCTCACCCCCTGTTGTTGGTGAAATGATTGGGATTTCAGGAATCTGGGACTTCGAGACTCCGTTGGATTAGAGGTGCTTCGAAAATTCTTGAAGTGCCAAAGTGTCGAGGTATATCACAGTCGTCGATCATGAGGAATGCGTGGTGCTCGATCTGTAACTCCGGGTATGGAGTACTTCAGAGGAAAAAGGATTTGGAGTGTTCGAAACTGTCGAATGTCAAAGCCCCAAAGTACATCACAATCGTCTATCATGAGGGACATGTGTTGCTCCATCTGTAACTCCGGGTATGAACTACTTCAGAGGAAAAAGTCTTTGGAGTGTTCGAAACACCCGAACGTTGAAGTCCCGAAGTAGATCACAGTCGTCGATCATGAGGGATGCGTGGCGCTCTATCTGTAACTATGGCTACAAATTAATTCAGAGGAAAAAGTATTTAGAGTGTTCGAAACTCCTGAACGTCGAAGTCCCAAAGTGGATTACAGTCGTCAATCATGAGGAACATGTGGTGCTTGATCTGTAACTCTGAGTACAAACTACTTCGGGGAGAAAAGACTTTGGAGCATTCGAAACTCCCGAGAGGGGGGTAAATCAATATCAAGTACAATTTAAAAACCTTTTTCAAATTATACTTAAACCATTCAATTATATCCAATGAACAATGAACAATAGTATAAGAGTTACACCAATACACCACAATACACCATGCACAATATATGAG
>ML790849.1:34321-46514 GCA_009831015.1 Picea engelmannii
TTTTCACTCCTTGAATCCTCCCCAAAAAGAGGTTATAGAAAGAATGGTAGACTTTATTCAATTCTGGTCTGTTCAGAAGACCCAACTTGTACAGCATGCCCCGCACTCAATATTTAACATCTGATTCTGAAACTCACACACAAAAGAAACTACAGTCCGTAATCTTTCCAATGGAAGTGGTCCCACTAAATTTGGAGTCTGTATGAAAAAGTTATGACTGTTTTACCCAGAACACTTGTTTATTGACTAGTTTCAGGACTGGTCACAAACCCTATATTCCACAGCGTGTATCTCCATAATTATAGCGAATCAAGAGCTGAAATTTTTACCAGAGGTACCTTGATATGTATTCTCAATACCATAGTGATTTCACCATCTGAATAGTTCTAGAAAAAATGTTATAGCAAAAATGGTAAGATGACCTGAAAAATAACATACCTTAGAACACATCACGAAAAGACTTCATCCTCCCTTGAAATCCGGCCTTCTTTTACTTCTTCTTCTCTCTGAAATTCGACTTGTATCAAATGAATGTATAATGATATTTATTTATACCATTTATGTCACTTCCTTTTAACATTAGGTCCGACCTGACACTTTCTTAGTTTGTAATGATTTTCTTTAATTATTTTCAGGGCCTACNATCTTCAAAAATTCATTTCTCCTCAACCATGAGGATCCATGTGACATGCCACATACCACCAGAAACATCATGATGTATACTATCCATTCATGGGTGTTGTATATGCATGTGCATTTTCCTTCATGTACAAATACCTTTATCAATCTTGTGGTCCAAAACCCATGACTAGGGTTGACATCAATGACAACAATCAATATTCCAACACACCCCATATTAAGAGAGTATAGAGATATTTTTCCGAAAGAGGTATCATGTCTACCTCTGAGAAGAGACATTGACTTCTCGATAGAACTTGCACCAGGAGCGGTGCCAGTGTTTAGGACACCCTATAGGATGAGTACACCCGAGCTAGTTGAGCTCAGGCTACAACTAAAGGAAATAATGGATAAAGGCTACATATGGCCTATGTGTCTCCATGGGGAGCACCAACCTTGTTTTTGAAAAAGAAATATGGCACGGTCCGACTGTGCATAGATTATAGAAAACTCAATAAGACAACCATAAAGAAAAAGTACCCCTTACCAAGAATCGATGACTTGTTCGACCAATTAGGGTGTGCTTCCATTTTCTCAAAGATTGACTTGAGGTCTGGATACCATCAAGTCCGAATAAAGGGTGAAGACATGCAAAAAATGGCCTTCAGTACAATGTATGGTCACTATGAATTTGTGGTGGTGCCATTTGGATTAACCAATGCCCCTGCCATTTTTATGTGCTTGATGAAAAAAGTACTCAACAAATTCCTAGACAGATTTGTATTGGTTTTCATTGATGATATATTAATCTACTCCAAGAACAAAGAGGAGCATGGAGAACATATTAGACTTGTACTTCAAGTACTAAGAGAGCATCAACTCTATGCTAAGTTTAACAAGTGTGAGTTTCTCCAGAAGCGAGTACATTACTTGGGCCATGTTATCTTTGAAGAAGGGGTGGTAGTAGACCCTGCTAAGATGAGTTCTATTATGGAATGGCCTACCCCAAAGGATGTATATGATATCAAATCCTTTATGGGATTAGCAAGATATTATAGAAGGTTCATAAAAGGATTTTCCAAGATTGGTTGTCCAATCACTACCCTTCAGAAAAAGGGGGTTAAATTCACTTGGACATCAGAATGTGAAGAAATATTTCAGGAATTGAAATACCTTCTAACCCATGCACCCGTGCTAAAGATTGCAGACCCTGATATTGACTTCCTCATGTGTACAGATGCCTTCAAGGAAGGACTCGGGGGTGTCCTTATGCAAGAAGGATGTGTAATTTGCTACGAATCGAGGAAATTGAATGAGCATGAAATCAATTATGTGACCCATTTTGGCTGCCATAGTGCATGCTTTAAAAATGTGGAGGAATTACTTCATGTGCAGGAGATTTGTACTTATGACAGACCATTGTGGATTGAGGCACCTGTTTGATCAACTAAAACTCAATGCTATACACGCTAGGTGGATGACTCTCCTTAGTGAGTTTGATTTCAAAATCAAACACATCAAAGGGAAGGAAAATAGGGTGGTCAATGCCCTTAGCAGAAGTGCGAAAATGATTCACCTGGAAGAAGTAAGCACCTATGAAACGGATGTTAGGGAAAGAATCAGGAATGCAAAAGAAACATATGCATTCTTCAAGACCGTGACCTCATACCTAAGGAAAGAGACTACAGGGATAAAGTATGAAGTCTATCAGATGCTCGATGAAGGCTTGATGACCTACACAAACAAATTGTATATTCCAATTTGTGACAACTTGAAGAGGTTCATAATGGATGAACTACACAAGAGACCATATACTCGTCACCCAAGATATCAGAAATTGATCACGACCACTAGGAAACAATTCTATTGGTCTGGACTGAAAAGGGACATAGATGACTATCTAACTAAGTGCCTAGAATTCCAACAAGTTAAGGCAGCACACCAACACCCAACGGGGTTGTTACAACCTCTACCAATTCCAAAATGGAAATTGGAAACCATTTCCATGGATTTCATCACCGGATTACCAAATTCAGCTAAGAAGAATGATGCCATCATGATAGTCGTGGACAAATTGAGCAAGTTTGCTCACTTCGTTCCTATCAAGTCGACTTGTAAGGCAGTAGATATTTCCAACATATTGATGAAGGAGATATTCATACTGCATGGAATGCCTAGAGAGATAGTATCCAACAAAGACACAAAGTTCACTTTAAGATTTTGGAAATCCTTGATGGTTGGTTTTGAGACTAAATTGTTGTTTAGCACAGTGTATCACTCCCAAACTCATGGACATACCGAGAGAGTAAACCAAATATTAGAAGACATGTTAAGGATGCATGTAATGCATTAGCCTAAGAAGTGGGAAGACTACCTTCCATTGGTAGAATTTTCCTACAACAATGGTTATCAAGAGTCACTAAAGATGAGCCCTTTTGAAGCCCTCTATGGTAGATAGTGCAAGATTCCAATCAGCTGGATTAATCCAGTGGATAGAATTACAATCAAACCAGACATGCTGAAAGAAATGAAACAACAAGTGATTCATATAAAACAAAATATGAAAATTTTTCATGATAGACAGAAGAGCTACGTTGATAGAAAGAGAACTCCCAGAGATTTCAAGACAAGAGACCATGTCTATCTCATATTTAGGCCCAAGAAGAGTTCCCTGAGAATGGGATCTTGTTCCAAGATGGCACCTCAGTATTGTAGACCCTTTGAAGTCTTAAATAGAGTAGGACATGTAACCTATAGGCTAGCACTCCCTCCCAAACTAAAGGCACATAATGTTTCCCATGTTTCATTATGAAGAAATATGTACATGATTCTAAACATATAATTGATTGGTCTATGATCCAGGTGGAGATGGAGGGATAATTCCTTCCAGAACCTCAATGCATACTAGACAGGAAGGAAACCTCACTCAGGATCTGAACCATTGCACAGGTCAAGGTGCAGTGGAAACACTTTGGCCCATATGAGGCTATGTGGGAAATGGAGGATGCCATGAGACAGACATATCCAATTTTGTTTACTTCTGTATACACATAGCATGTCGATAGATAGAACATCGAGGATGATGTTCCTTTAAGGGGGAGGGAATTGTAACACCCTGTTTCTCCTAGTTTGTAAATATAACTATATTGGCCAAGAGACTATGGAAAAATCAATATGTGTGAATGTTTGATTTGATGGACCTTTGTATAAAAGGTCGATGATTGTAAATTCTGTTATTTTAATAGAAAATGGATAAGTGTTGCATGACTGCTGGAAAGGGGATGTACTAAGAGAGACCGCGAATGTTGTGAAAGAGATGGTGGAGGGGACCAGGAATGGTTGCATTAACCTTCATCGGACCAATACTTTGCTAGATTTAATTGCTCAGGATCAGAACAACCCTCTGACCCAGGAATGAATGTCAGTCAAGCTGGTAGGTGGGAAGACCTCCTCAAGAGTTAATGAGGGGATGGGGCAGAATGCCCATCTATAAGGCTTCCAGACCTAACCATGAACTGGGATGGGCCACACAAAATCTTGTTGAGAAAGGAAATAAAGGAAGGCGTGGAAGACAGAGGAGGATTTGCGAAGAGTGGAGAGACGAGAGACTGAGCTCTCGAGTTCAAGGGAGAACTCTGAAAAGAGTGTGTTCTGATCGTGGGAAATAGAGACTGAGTCAGGAGAAGGACAATAACCTTCATCCCTATCTATTTATGTGTTGGAAGAAGAGATTCAATCTCAAAACATCGTGGTCTAGCTCGGGGGTGGATAGCGATAAATTCGTTAGGAGTGACTGAGCCTATGCTTGGGTGGAAATGGGCACCCCTTCCAGCAATCGCTTCACGTTATCTGGTTCTGATAAGTGTTTTCATACTTTATGCATTGAATTGGTAATTAATGGTTATATGCATGGATTTACATGTATATAAATGTTTTTTATATTGAAATGGTTAAGTTATGTGTATATGTTGGCTTCGTTGAGAACTTATTCTTCTTATTTCCCCGTATTCTCGAGTTTAACCCTCAAAGGTGTTTTCCCCAGGGGGCTACCTCACAGCTCTGGAGTCGGAGCAAGCCTCCTGGCACTACTACAACATCAATAATATCACAATTTTAACCTTTCCTGTTCCAGAACTTAAATTTCTGCAAATTAGGAAGGTGTTTCCTTCAAACCAGTAGCCTAAGAGACCTTGAAATCACACCCACGACCTTAACCAAACCAGGCTAAGAGTAGAGCTCATAGCCCGAGAGTCATCTGAAGGTCCATGTGACCTTAGTCTAGGAACCTTATGCTAAGCCCAAAAGGAGATAGCTCATAATGGTTTTGGAGTTTCAGGAGTTTGACACCCTGGGATGTCAACCTTCATGATAGTCAAAGTTACCCGAACTCCCTAAGTAACAAGAGTCATAGATGATTCAAGAACCTGATAGAGGAGATGAACGTGAGTTGTTAAGCGAGAGGAAAACCTATCTTCGTTGTTATATTGACTCAAAGATCCACTGGAGTTAACATATCAAACACAATTCGTTCGATTAGATCGATGGTTGGGAATCATTGCAGAGCACGAAGGTGAAATTAATGGACGTGCTAATTCACGGCCCACAATCACCCAACATCGTTGAACTTGTCGGGGTGGAATATTAACAACCACAATTAGACAAAGTCAGGAAAGCACTTTCCAGATTGTGGAGATTGGGCCCCACAATCACTGTGAACCATCGATCTGTGAACAAAGATCGATGGCTGGGAATCATTATAGAGTGCGAAGGTGAAATTAATGCACGTGCTAGTTCAGGACCCACAATCACCCCATGTCATTGATATCGTTGGGTTGGAAGATCAATGACCATGATTAGACAGAGTTGGGCGAGCACTTTCCATATTGTGGAGATTGAGCCGCACAATCACTGTGAACCGTTGATCTGTGAATAGAGATCGATGGTTGGGAATAATTGCGGAGCACGAAGGTGAAATTAACAGACGTGATAGTTCACGACCTGCAATCAACCAACGTCATTGATGTCGTCGGAGTGGAGAATCAACATCCACAATTAAACAAAGTCGGGCAAGCACTTTTCAGATTGCAGACATTCAGCTCTTCGATAAAGAGAGAGCACGTTGGGGCCTTGCAATCACTATGAACCGTGGATCCGTGAACAAATTGATATTGGTCGAATCTCGATCGTGAAAATATGAGGCAGGTTGAAAGATGATTAGATTGGAGAAACGAGGCACAGTGACGCCATCCATGGTGATGTGGATTTAATCGCGATGAGCCATGTGCCACTTGGATTCATGCACATCACATACCCTATAGACCCTTTTGAACGTGATATGTGTCATCCGAGACAAGGGCACATGTCGCCCCTGACACTACGTGTCATCCCTTGGTACATGTCCACCTTGCCCACATGGTTGGTGAAATGACTGGGATTTCGAGAGTTTGGGACTTTGGGACTCCGGAGGATTTGAGGTGCTTCGAAAATCCTTGAAGTGCCAAAGTAGATCACAGCCGTTGATCACGAGGGATGCGTGACGCTCGATCTGTAACTTCGGGTACATAGTACTTTGGAGGAAAAAATCCTTGGAGTGTTCGAAACTCCCGAGTGTTGAAGTCCTGAAGTAGATCATAGTCGTCGATCACGAGGGACACATGGCGCTCGATTCGTAACTCCGGCTACGAAGTATTTCGGAGGAAAAAGGCTTTGGATTGTTCGAAATACCCGAATGTCGAAGTCTCGAAGTATATCACAGTTGTTGATCACAAGGGACATGAGGCGCTCGATCTGTAACTCCAGGTACATAGTACCTTGAAGGAAAAAGGCATTGGAGTGTTTGAAACTCTCGAACGCCGAAGTCCCGAAGTAGATTATAGTCGTCGATCACGAGGGATGTGTGGAAATCGATCTGTAACTCCAGGTATGAATTAATTCGGGGAGAAAAGACTTTGGAGCATTCAAAACTCCCATATGTCGAAGTATCAAAGTCAATTAGGGTCGTCAAAATCTTTGAGGACACGTGACGTTGGATTGTGAACTTCAGAGATTTGTCACTCCGGAAGATTCGTGCAGTAGTTTTCTTGGCGCTTGTTGTCTTGGTGTCTGGTCATACCTCGCGGTCATATGTGAGTATAGATGGATGGAATAACCCAAAGAACTTGAGAGAGGATATCTTCCATCTCTGAGCTTGGTTCGGAGCATGGAGTACATGGCTGGAAAGCTCTGGAAGAGAAGAATGGAATAGAGACCCCGAATGGGGGTTTTGATTTTCTTACGAAGAACAAAATTTTGACGCCCCACCATGGGTGTGTTACAACTGGCTGGGAGGATCAATGCTCTAATACCAATGTAATGTTCCCAAGCCAATTGTTTCGCTAGAAACTCTAACTACTCACTATTCAATGTTTATTGTTGTTTGGATGTGTGTTTGCAGCTTTTCTCATGAAGTTGCGCATTAGGGCTTATGTTTTTTATATTAAAGCATGTAGACATGGATCTGAAGATACATCATAAAGAAATACAATATAACAATAAACACCAATGTGGAACCAAATAACTCAGATCTGACCTTTATTTAGATAATATAGAGATTCAAATACAACAGATATGTAGATCTGGAAGAATACCAATAAAAACCTCCAATTGGAATAAGATCTACTACAAAATGCTCAAGACTAAAGATATAATCCTCCAAAGGAAAGATGATAAGCTAATGCAAGGAACAATATTAATTTCTTTATTTCCAAGGTTCAGATCCAACCCCCCTTAGCTGAGTTGCACCCTTCTGGATGGCTGAATAGACTCAATATTTTGGCCCTACTACTAGAAGCCTCCAAATACTCTGAAGCTGGCTGGAATAGTATATTGGGGCAAGACAAATCCCCTCTTGAAGTCTCATGATGAAATATAGAGATCTTCTCCTCCTATAACTGAAACCCTAAATTGAGTTGCACTCTCCTAGATGACTACAGAGACCCAATAATTCAGCCTCACTGCTAGGAGCCTCCAAATGCTATGAAAATGGATTGGAATGTAGATTGGGGAAAGACAAACCCCCTAGTGAAGTCTCCAGCTGAATAGTGAGGATCTAATCCTCCAAAATGATGAAACTCCTTTCTATAGTGTGCCCTCCTTCTCTCCAAATCATGCCAATATCTAATAAATCATATGGAAAGTAAACCTCTCTCCAAAAATGCTAGGAATGATAGCTGAGGCCCTATAGAGAAAACCTAGAAGTCCAAAAGTAAAAAATCCTCCTCTACTTCATGGATCAAACTCTTCTTCCTTCAATGGTGTGTCCTCCTTGCTGGAAACCCCCTATGTTGCACATTGTTCCTTCCCTGAATGCTTGATTATACCTGTAGTTGTTGTAGAATGGTGTGAGAGGAGTATTGCACCCTCGAGACCAAGCTTGGATCAAGAGAGGTGGGATATTTCACCACCGAGTTGATCTCTAGGGTTTGTAGTCTCAAAACCCTCAAAACTCTTTTGTGCTCAAGAGCCCAATTGAAAAATGTATTAATAATCCAAAATGAGTGAGAAGTGTGCCCTTCCTTTCTTTTATACTCTAGATCTATTTCTCTATTGAGTTAGTTAACCCCTAGGGTTAACTCCTAGCTTTTCCACACATGCTCTTTTCTTTGCTTTACTTACCTTTTCCTCCCAAAGTCAACTTAATAATATAACTTTGTTCTTAGGTAATGGCTTTGGGTAGACTTTGTCCCCATGATGAATGAGACTATAGTTTAGTGGGGACAACTAGACTATTGAGTCTCTCCAAACCTATTCATCAAGAGGTGGGGGACATTACACACCCATTCTTGTGGATTGATATCCCTAGGATCCAGCTCGGGGGTGATTTGCTACTAATATTTTAAGCAACATATCTATGGTCGAGAGGAGAATTCATCCTCTGCAACTAGCTGCACTTTTTTTCTTCATAAAAAATAAGTTTTTTATATCTCTTTTTCATTATTTTAAATATCGGTTTTTAATTTCTATATGTTATACTTTGAGTTTTTTTCATTTATATGCTATTGTGTGAATGTCAATTTAGCTCCATTCACATTTTAAAAATGTTGTTAGATGCATCGGTGTTTAGTAGTGGGGGAACTACACTCCATATATGTCATATTTTGACTTTCTCATGATGTGAGGGATCAAGTGGTCATTCGTTGAATCCTTAAGTTTTATGTTCAATTCAACATCATTCTTCTTATGTGTGACCAACAAAGTATCATCAATTGTAACAATATCATTGTCTTTTACAGTCTCCCAAAGATCCATCTCCTCCAACAACATTAGCAATGTCCACTTCCAATATTGGAATTCAGAAGCAACCTCTAGAAAATCACACTCTCTAAGATTGGAAATGAGCATACTACAAACCTAGAACACACTTCAACAAATAGACAACCTAATGAAAACAATCGATCACATGTCCACTATGTTGATCTCAAGCAACAAATCCACTCTAATTGTTGGAGTTACACGATCATCTCACCCAGAACCTCTCATCGGTCTTGTTGCTTCTCACAAATAGGGATCACTCCAAGCTCTGGATTCTTGTCAGCATGAGACCCATTGTTATCCTCTAACAACTCACCCTCATAGGTAGAAATCCATTCCAAATAGGGATCTAGAGAATCTTAGATGCACAATTATGATACTAAGTGATTCTTCTACATCCACATAATAAATAAATCTTCACTCAAAGAATTTGTCTTACAATCAAATAGAAACACTAAAACACCAATAAAATTTTCAAATACACATAAACAAAAAGTGTTATGGAAAACTCAAAAAAAAATCAAAAACATCTCATATCAAGAGATGAGGTCATAACTTTAGAAGATGAAATCTGATATATACAAGAAACAACATTAATGTAATTGTGAACAAGACGCTGAAGCTTTATAACTTAATCAATATCTTTTCACTAACACATAATAAAAATACAATGTTTTCATGACAAGACTATAATGGCTTCTCATAAGCCTTCACACTCTCAATATGTGTTCACAAACCTTACATGTATGAATATATATAACCGCGTGAAACTTGAAAAGAGGGAAAATAAATTAAAAATCTTAATTGTTCATAAAGTCTTCAAGATTCAAGTTCCCCACACTAAAATTAATCTCTTCCAATAAATTAAACCTACTATGCGTAAAATAACTCCTATACAATCTTATGTGAAAGGAATCTATCATAAATGTGTAAAAGAAATTTCCATAACCATCATAGAAACTATCATAAAGTTACAGTAACAAAAAAAAAGATTCCAAGCTTCATAAGTATAAGGACACTATCATAGGGGTGTAAGAAGTCTCTCCCACTTGGCACACCCATCCTATAAGGAATACCATCCGACACTTATGTGCCCTCTTCCTAGGAGAAAAACTGAAAACCAAAAACTAAATTGTTTTTTTCATTACATATATACATATGCTATGATGTCAATATAATTACAATCATTCAACATTAAATAATAAGCATTGAGCCAATAATCTATAAATCTTATTATCACATTCATGTGCTTAAAAGTGAATCTTACAGAAAGAAACTAAGAAGACGAAAGATGAAATGTGATTTCAATGGGGTGGGAAACCCACTAACTTTTATCCATCTAAATATGAAACTAATAAAGAACTAAGAGGTATCACAATGGAGTAACTCGATAAGTGGAAAAACACAACTCTTTTTTAGTGAAAATTCTCCTTCAAATCTCTTAGCAATATTCTCTGAAGTTGTGTTTACCTTAATTGATAGAAGCTTGGAATTTTATTTTTAACACTTTTATCTTATTTTAAGATACCCACTGTCACCATAATTTCAAAAAGTAACATAAAATTTAACTTCTCTAAAAAAACATAAATTTATCTACTTATTAACTTAATATATATCATAATTCTTCATATCCTAATCTCAATATTTCACTTACCATTTTTAATTTTTAAAATGATTCCCAATATAATATAATGTATGAAACATTGGCATTACCCTCTGAATATAATATAAACATACACTTAACACATGCATAATCATTTGAAGATTGTAACAATATAATATAAACATACACTTAACACATGCATAATCATTATCCATACAAGATATCTTCAAATGATTATAATCATTATCCATACAAGATATAGAAGAAATTTGAATAAGAATCATTATCCAAACAAGATATCTTATGTGCACATATTCATGAACGATGAATATATTTATACTATAATGATTGTCCTTTTTTTAATTATGATTTAAATTTCAGTTTTAAGTATATATAAATGGATATTTCAATTTCCAAATTGTAATGTAATAAGAATGAGAATGTAAAAAATTAATAAATTGTAATTTTTTTAATAAAAAAATTGAAAAAAAATAGTTTTAAAAAATTGATTTTTTTACTTAATAATTAAAAAAAAAATTAAGTTTTTTTCAATTATCTTTAATTCCTTCTTCCAACATATAAAAATGGATGATTTTTTTCAATCATTTTTCAAAATTATATATATTTTTAAATTTTTTATAAAAACAAGTTTTTATGTACTTTCAAAATGCATAATTTTTTATTTATTTATAAAAATACATTATATTTATTTATTTATAACATTTTTTTAAATAACTTATAATTTTATTTTTTTTATTAGTGATAATGAAGTTAATGATATAAAGATACATACAAGTATGCCAGCCAATATAAGTGTTTTCTAAAATCTAACTATGTGAGAACTACTTTAACCACATCTAATAAACCCATCCATAAGATAAACTAATTTGTTAGAATTTATCCTACTTACACTTTAAAAAACACATCTCATCACATTCACCTTGAATAATTATCATAACAAGTTAAATTAGGAATATTCACGTTGAATAATTATCATAACAAGTGAAATTATGAGTAGTATATGAGAAAACTTAAATAAGTTTTCTCATATACTCCCCCCACTCCCACCCTCATGCCTCATATATGAGGGTGGGGGTGGAGGGAGTATATGAGAAAACTTAAATAAGTTTTCTCATATACTTCCCCCAGCCCCACCCTCATATATGAGGGTGGGGGTGGGGGTAGTATATGAGAAGACTTACTCTACTGAGCTTGAGTTAACGTTATGGGTGGGGGTGGGGGGAGTATATGAGAAGACTTACTCTACTGAGCTTAAATTAGCGTTATAGTGGGGAGGTAGCAGTATTTATTTAGAGTGGATGAATATCCCCAAAATGAGAGGATTTATCAAGACTGGGTTTACCAGTACCTTACCGCCGGCCTTTCATAATACAAAAATAAGAAAAAAATAATAATTAAGCTTGATCGTCTAATAATGCGATCCAACATCAATACAATGACCCTACATCGTTATATAATTATCATAACAAGTGAAATTATGAGTTATAGTAATTGGGATAATTTAAGGGAGATGGAATAATACAAATGTGAATATTGAGTGAATTAAAAATATATAAATATAGTTAAAAATTTTAATTTGAATTATTAAAATAAATTATATTTTGTAATTAAAGTTTTACTACATATAATATAATTTTTAGCAAAGTTTTTTTTTTTTTTTTT
>ML790849.1:46525-77578 GCA_009831015.1 Picea engelmannii
AGTTGTTGGTGATGCTAGTTGTCCCGCCTGAGCAGGAAACCGGGACAGCTGGGCATCCTTGTCCATTTGTCACCCAGTTTGCAGAATCAACAAAATTAACAAAATTGACGATGCTACGTCCTGCCCGAAGGAAACCGGGACTGACTGTCGCAAGCATGAGACTGGTTCTCCTGACTAGTTCTAAGAAATACTGGTAGCTAGCTATCTTAAGGCATAAATTATAACAACAAAACCAAAAACAAAGTCTAGTTCTGAACATTAAGTAACCTCTGAACCGAGATGCTTACTCGTCCTCGGAATGTCTCCATCTTGCTGGGAATGAATAAGCTCGCGCGCAAGTCGGACATTGTTTCTTTGGCGGAGCTCTGGAATGGGCCGCAAAGAACATGTCAAGTCGCTTGTCCATTCGCGCGAGGCGGAAGATTTGGTCTTCCAGCATATTCCTCATCTCAAAGACGAGATTGAGGTATCCCCAGTCAACTGAATGTGGCTGCTCCGGGCGGTGGCTGTCCATGAACTCCTCGCTGGTGGCCGCTTCTGCTTCCTGCGTCTTGTGTCGTTGCCGTGCTTGCGCTTGCCCCTCCGCTTCCTTGGTGGGTTCGGGAGGAACCTCCTCTTCCACTTAACAGGGGGAGTAAGGCTTCTCTGCGCTAGTTGTATGAGGTTCGAGCATGCTGCTTGCAGGCGGTGGTTTGTTGTTCGAGCTAAAGTTCGAGCTTGGATTCCAATTTTTCGGCACCATAAACAGGGTGTGCTCAGGAGGGCTTTCCAGGCCTCCTTCCGGGATGACTTCCTCCACGTACGCCATTGGAGGCGTGCGTGGTCTGTTCCTTCGTCTCCTGGCTGCCATCGCCATGGCTTTCTCAAAGTTCTCCTTTCTCTTGCGTCGTGACTCCGCCGTGTACCAGGCCGCTCCCCTTCGCGGTTTCCCTCTCGCTCGGGGCATGATGGGGTTCCAGTGAATTGTCTGGATGCTATCAACTGCAGTCGGGTTGCTCCTAAGTGTTGGCGAGGTTGTCGAGTGCGGCCACTGTTCCAGTGAAACGGGAGAGAGGCTGCTGCAGTTCTGGTTCACCTGTGGATCGAAGGCCCCTGGGAGCGACCTGCTGCTTGGTCTTATGACTTGGACAATGAGCGCGAGTGCAAAAACAATCGCCATAACCAAAACAATCACCGTAGCCATTAAAGTCTGTTGGATAGTGCGCTGGTGGAGGGTACACTTCCCTTGCGCGAGGGGCCTCGTCGTTTGAATGCTCCTGCGCATATTCATGTTGAGTTATTGTCCGAGGTGATGTGAGCCGGTGGATGAATTAAAGATGTGTCCCGGCTCACTCCCACATGGCACTATTGCGCCCCGTGTCACTCCATCCGGGGAATGAAGATAGCTAGTGGCTAAGGTTTGACACCAAGTGAGGATCTCTGGAGCTGGGGAGCTGTGGCCTTCCCAGCAGAAATGTTCCTCGCCTGTTTCAACTGCCTCGTTTGCTAGGCGATCTGCCACTTTATTTGCGTCCCGTTTCACATGGGAGGTAGTGATGTTGAGATGCGGTTGTAGGTGGTGACTGAAGTCTACAAGTAGGCCATAGAGTCTCCATCTTGGTGAGATTTTGTCAGGGTCGCATCCGTGGAGGATTCTGGTGGCTAGCCTTATGATGATTTGCGAATCTCCTTCCAGGATTATCCTTTGGTAGCCCTTGTCGATGGCTGCTTGGAGTCCTCGCAGGAGTCCTGTTAGCTCGGCCACATTATTGGTTGTGTCTCCAAGGAATCCTGCATCCAGACCTAGGATTTCCCCACCTGAGCTCCTGATCACTGCCCCATATCCTGCTGGTCCTGGGTTGCCTTTGGAGGCTCCATCAAAATTAACTTTGATGAAGTGTGCTTGAGGGGGGTCTAGTTGGTGGGGTTGGTTGGTTGTCCCTTATGGCTTCTTGGTTTCAGTTGGTTGCTTAGTATGGGCTGGCAGTTTTGAAGAATGCTTTGCTCCTCAGGGTTGCACTGCCGATCTTCCTCTGTCCAAGACTTGCTCCTGATTGTTTCTTTTATTAGGGATCTGATTTTTTCCCATGTGGTTTCAGGGAGGGAAGATTGAGAATGGAAAATGCGCTTGTTTCGTTCCTTCCAAATTTTCCAAAGGGTGAATCCCGGCAGCAGTTTCCATATGAGATTTAGAATGGGGTTGTTAAAGGAAATGCTATCCCAATTCTCAATTGTGCAATTGATGCTGCTTCGATTTTGGCTGGATTTACGCATTAGTTGCGCTCCATAGTCCCAGATCCTTTGGCTATAATGACAACCGTTGAAGAGGTGTTCCTTAGTTTCCTCCTGTTGGAAGCATAGAACGCAGAGGGAGGGTCCGATGAAGCCTCTCTTTCTTAGGTTGTCCCACGTTAAGGCTCTGTTGTGCGCCACTAGCCACAGAAAGGTAGAAACCTTAGGCCAGAAAGCGAGATTCCAAACTTTGCTCCAAATATGCTCGTTTTTTTATTCCTGTTGGTTTCCTTGCAGTAAGTAAGCTTCTTTGATAGTGAATATGCCATCTGTTGTGTACCCCCACCTCAGGATGTCTGGTCCCTCTCGATATAGTATTTTCCTGCTAGTGGCTTGAGATTGCCAGCTCTGTAGATCTAGAGTTTCGGGGGTTCCGAGCTCTTGATGTGAGATCTTCCATTGGCGCCACCATTGCTGTGGAGTTTGTGCTGTCCAGAAATCTTTGACTTTTGGAGAGGTGTTCTGGTGGAGGGCTCTTTTAAGGTCATATAGCTCTTCCATTGTGTCCAATGGTTTGAGTTGTTGCCAAGAGTCTTGCCAGAACAAGGTGCTTCCTCCATCTCTTAACTCCCAGAAGGCGTGGTTCTGAACCAATGTGCGATTTTTCCAAGCTGTGTTCCAGATGTTGGAGCCTTGTATGCGGTTGTTGTGTCGGATTAACTGATCTTCCGATGTGTGGGGGGCATATTTCCTTTTCCACAGTTGCGCCCAGGCTGCTGTTGGATTTTTCAACCATCTCCACTAGATTTTAGCTCCCATTACTTGATTCAGTTTCCCTGGATCTCGGAGCCCCAGTCCGCCTTGACTTTTTGGCGTGCAGAGCCTATCCCAGTTGACTAAAGCCCATTTCTTGTTTGGTTGATGACCGTGCCAGAGAAAGTTTCGCTGCAAGGTTCAAATGGCTCTGATGACTTTCTTGGGAGCCGCCAGAGCGGTGAAGAGATAGGTGGGTAGAGCTTGCAAAACTGATTTGAGGAGAACCAATCGGGAAGCAATATTGAGGGGTCTGAAAGTCCAGTTGCGTAGCCTGTTTGAAATGGAGAGGAGGAGGCTGTCCCAGGAGATGGAGGTGGTCGTCGCTCCTGTGAGTGGAACTCCAAGATAGTTGGACGGAAGGGAGCTCCTGGGTATCCCCAGAAGTCTTGAAACATGACGATGGACAGAGGGCGGGGTATTGAAGAAGTAGAGCTTGGATTTATCTAGGTTGAGCGACATGCCTGAGGCTTCAATGAAGTCTGAGAGGATGAAGTTAAGCTTGGTAGCTTCCTGGACTGTGGGAGAGTTCAGGAGGAGGGTGTCATCTACGAATTGACTGTGTGAGGGTGCAGGCTGAATGTTGTGCAGAGGTAGGCCTTTGAGGGAGCCTTCATTTACTGTTGTTTTGATGTAGCGTCCCAAGCCTTCCGCTAAGAGTACAAACAAAAAAGGGGAGAGGGGGTCCCCCTGTCGGATTCCTCTGGATGGCGAGAAAGGTTTCGATGGTACACCATTAACTAGGATGGAGAAGAAGGCGGAGGAGGTGAGATTCATGACCCAACTTACCCAACCCTAATCGAAGCCGAAGGAGTCTAGGACAACTCTAATATACTGCCAGCTGGCCCGGTCAAAATCTTTTGAAAGGTCGAGTTTAATGAGCATACCTGGAGTTCTTGAAGTCTTGAGGGAGTGTATGATCTCATGGGCCAAGATGACGCTGTCCATGATTTGTCTTCCTTCTACGTACCCTGACTATTCCTTGGAGATGACGAATGGCAGGATGGGCTTGAGCCTGGTGGCGATGACCTTTGTTATAATTTTATATATGACGTTACACAGGGCTATAGGTCTGAACCGTTTGGGATTGGTGACTCTTTCTTCTTTCGGAATGAGGGTGAGGAAGGTGGCATTGAGAGCTGGTAGGACCAGGCCTGAAGCTCTTGACTCCTCTACCACTTCCCATACATCCTGTCTAACCAGATCCCAGCAGTGGTGGAAGAAATCCGTGGTGAACTCGTCCGGTCCTGGAGCTTTTCCTAGGGGCATGGCCTTTACTACTTGGTTGACCTCTTCTTGGGTGATGGGTCGAGTTAGAGATGCATTCTGCTCTGGGGTAACTAGTGCCGGTATGTGTCCAATTACTCTCCTAATTGCTTACGTTCTATCCTTCTTCGGTTCCGTTAGGAGGTCTTGATAGTACTTGAGCAGCTCCTCCTCAATTTTGGAGTGTTCTCTGATTAAGTTGCCCTGACTGTCCTCCAGGTGAGTGATCCTATTGATATGCCGTCTATGCATCATGGCTTTATGGAAAAATTTTGTGTTCTTTTCCCCTTCTTTAAGCCACTGCACTCTGGATTTTTGCTTCCATAAGATTTCCTCCTGCTTCCTTCATTCTTCTAGTTGTGCTTGAAGCTGCTCCTCCTCCTCCATTAATTCTGCGGTTCTAGATCTGGAAATGAAAATTTGTTGAATCTCCCCCAGCCTGCTCTCTATGGTCCTTATGCTTTGAAGTATATTACCAAAGCTGTTTTTGTTCCATTGTTTTAGCCTTTGCTTGAAATTTTTTAATTGCTTCTGAAATTTGTACATGTATGAGCCATGGTCTATTTCCGCTTGGTCCCACCAGGATTTGGCTAGCCGTTTAAAGTCCGGGTGTGATAGCCAAAAAATTTCGAAGCAGAAAGGCTTGTATCTGGGAGGCTCTCCCATGTCTAGTTGCAGAGCCAGGGGCCAATGGTCTGAGCCTGCTTTTGGTAGGATAAGGCTTTCCAAATGAGAGCCTGATTCCATAATTTCTTCGGTTACCAAGAAGCGGTCTAGTCGACAGGCAATGTGCTGATTACCTGATCTGCGATTGGACCAAGTGAAAGTGCCATTGCTATTTTCTATATCTACTAGATTTAGATGATCAATGAGAGCTTTGAACTTACCACTGTCTTGCTCGAGTTTTTTGATACCTCCAGTTTTCTCCTCCAGTGTCAGGATCATGTTGAAGTCGCCTCCTAAGATCCAGTTTGGGGTTGTTTCCAGGGTCTTGATCAGCTCGAGCCGCTCCATGAATTTGTCTTTGTCCTGGCTACTGTTGGGCCCGTAGACATTTGTGATGGCTCCTTCCTGGTTTGTGCCCATGACCGCGAAGTGAGCGGTTATTGTGCCTATTGTTGTGAAAGGTTTGCTGATAGTCACGTTGGATGGGTTCCATACGATGGCAAGGCCCCCTGAGGCTCCTATGGAGTCTGTTGTAATGGAGGTACATTCTCGCCATATGCGCTGAAAGATTGTTTCCGCCTCTGCTCCTCTGCATTTAGTCTCTTGGAGCAGCAGAATATCTGGTTTCTCTGCTATGATGCAATCTCGGAGGATCCTTTGTTTGGATCTACCATTTAGTCCTCTGATGTTCCATGTGATGATCTTCATCATTAAGAGGGAGGTGTGGAGTGGAGGTATCCCTCCGAAAGCTTGTGTATCTGACCTGAGTTTATCATGAGGTTGCTTGCTTCCTTGATCAGTTGGTGTGCAGTTTTCCGTCCACGTCTTTTGTTTTCGCGAAGGACTCTCTTCGAGCCAGAGTTCGAGTCCATTGCTATATCAGATGTGCTGTGGATCCTGCAGAGGAATTGAGAAAGACCTTGTGTACCTTGCGTAATTGTTCTTCAGGGAGGGTCTGCAGGTCCTTTTGGTTCAGAGCCTCCTCCAGCTTTTCCAGATCTATCCCTGCCAGATCTCGATCGTCCAGCATCATTGGGGTATCCCCATCTCCTTCTCCTCTTTCGTCCATGTGGGTTTCACCGGTTTGAGGAGAAGGGTTGGGATTTGGGCATTTTGTTTGCGGCCGCTGGGTATTTTTGTGCGGGTCCTGTACTTCCTCATCTTCTGGTAGCTGATCCAGAATCTCGTAAGAGTTTTTGATGGCAATGTTTTTCCTGGAGGCCGTGGTCTGCTTCTTTGGTGGGTTTCTCCTTTTTGATGCGACTGTGGTGAAGCCGTCTTTCTGCATGGTTTCACTTGCCTTTGTAGCTTGTTTGATGAGGGGGCAATCTCGGTAGAGGTGGCCATGCTCATGGCATCTTCTGCATCTAAATGGTATTTGCTCGTAGTCCAGAGTTTGTTGCCAGTCCTCATCCTGGTACTCAAGGGTTACTGCACCAAGGAGTGCTTTGGATATGTTCATATACACGCAGATCCTAGCATACGAAGTATATTTTCGCTGTCTTGTGGCTTTTGAAGCTTTCCCATATTTCCCTAGGGTATTTCCTATACCCATTAGAATCTCTTCCAACCAGAACTCTTGTGGTAGGGAGTACAGGCGTATCCATATAGGGGCCATGGTGAAGTCTTCTTTGTCCGGGCTGAATCTTTCAGTCCAAAAGCAGAGGAACAACCCTGTCGAGTTGAAGAAGTACGGCCCGTTTTCAAAGATTCTATCTTTGTCCTCTAAATTGTATAAAATGATTGTGAAGAAGCCCTTGGAGCTGAGTTGGAGCTCGTAGTCCCCCTTGGGATTCCACTAGTGTTTTATCCATTTGTTGAGGTCCCTTTCTGCCGACCAAAGCCCCAGAAATTTGCCAATGAGGGCGTGCTCTCTCATAAATTGTGTATGCTCTCCAACCCGGGTTGAGCTGATGAGGTATCTTGGCGGCTTCTCCATTTGCGGGATACATTTGCCTGGTTCCTAGCTCCGTGGTGGCTTTGGTTGAGAGGTTCCTACTTCTGTTTCCATTTCCTCTCTGAGGCTTTGTTCCCTGGCTAGGAGCTGCTCTCATACCTGCGGTGGCGGCTTGAAGGTAGGTCGCATTGTTCTGGTCCCGGGTTTGTCATTGGCCGCAACATTGCGGTATGAGGGGGGTTTCCCCCCCTCCTCTGTGCCCATACCCTTGTGGCAGTGGGAGTCGAATGAGCAGATATGGCGCTGGTTAGTCTTCGCGCTGAGAGTCTTTGCCTGGTGGCCGACAGTCTACCTCACGAAGGGGCTAGGGTTTTGCAGCGTGAGCTCTCATCTCCATCCAACTATGGTGACATATTAATGCAATTATGCCTTCCAAACCATAATTTAGCAAAATTTATTTTAAACTTAAAGTAATATTTTATTTTTTTATTTATTTTTAAAATTTTCAATTATTTAAATATTTTTAAAATAAATTAAAAGTTTTAAAAATTAAATTATATCATTAAAATTATTATCAATCATAAATAATAATAATAATTTAAAATATAAATTTCATTAAAATCAGTATTTAAAATACAATTTTATATTATATTATATTATATATATATATAATTTATTATTTTTAGAAAAAAAAAATAGTATAAAGTTCTAAACAAGTTTAGTGAAACGTATGTCATAATGATTAAAACTCTTACGCATAATATTATTTTTTTAATTTTTGGATCTTCTTATTGTAACATGGATACGACATTAAACACCTCATGAAATGTCAGTGCGTGTAATTTGATTAATAGATACAAATAAATCATCCTCAATGCCGCTGATGTTGGCCTATGAGAATAGCAACTCCGAATAAATAATAGTTAATCTACAACAATAATATACCTCACATGGTTTTCAGTTACCATGTGCTGACATGGTCAGACACTGGACACCGGATGATAGCGAGATTGTTCACTGCCATGCCATTGCAGTGCTACAGGAATCACAACGAACGTTCTCCGCTGTAGAAAAATAATTGAAATTGCAAGCTGTCAGTTGAGGCTCTTAAATGTTCAGTGGAAAATCAGACACCTGATCTTCCTGTTGGAAGAACAGTAGCCACACTTTTATTTCTCTGACCGGAAACTACATGCCTTATCATGTTTGGAATTTCAAATTTATTTTACCTGTAAAGTGAAAATTTGATGGATTAATTCGTTTTATGATGGTAATTTACTATTTAAGCAGATTGATGAGTTTCAAATTGTTTTGTGTTGTTATATATAAATTGAGTCAGTGAGTTAATAATGGTATTTGTAACAGAGAAAGAGCATTTTTGTGTGCTACATGATGGACATTTGTAACAGACAAACCCCTATTTTTCTTATAAGAATATCACTGGGATGTGAGTTAAATATCACTGTTTGATTTGACCCAGCATTATCATGCCGTTTGTTTGTCCCAGCATTATCACGACGTTTTAACACAAGATCTTATCATGCTCAATATCATAAGAACAATTGTAATTGATCCAGAGCTTTGATTCCATTGTTGAGCATATATATTGAAACTCTAATCACGTTTCAATATTTTTTTGGCTATGCAACATTAATTTATCACCGGAATAAAATTCTCTTTAGTAGAAAAGGAAAAGAGAAAAGAAAAATCCAGAATCAGATGGTTAATAAATTCTATAATGGTAATGAAAGTGCCAATGTTGAACGTAATTGCTTCTTAACATAAATGTTAAATTTATTTGTTAGATGTCAAGAAATCTCTATTTGTTAACTGTAAAGAAATTTCAAAACCGGGTGCCGCAACAACTTAATGAATTCATTAATACCAAAAAAAAATGTGTTTCATCAATATTTCAAATCTAAACAACTTACATAGACCACAAATCCATAATTTCACAGCGTTTCCCTTTGACATTTAAACGCGTTATGCGTTTTCCTCCGTAGTAACGAGACGCTTGGATGACATTAAGTATAATAGAGAGCGGAGAAAACAAAGTTTTGATGACAACACTGACATAACAAGAGTGTTGGATAACACCAATTTGAAACACTAATAGACATGAGATAACAGGCGTGGCGTGGCAATTGCCTCCAAGGGTACGGCTTTTTGTAGTGCCAGACCAAACTTCTCGGTCATGTCCACCTGCTCGGCAGTCATTCCCTTAGGAGGTGCCCACTCGAATGAGTGGATGAGCGACCCCAACATTAGATGAACCATTCGACTTGCCAATGGAAGCCCGACGCACATTCTCGTTCCTGCTCCAAATGGGATCAGCTCGAAGTGTTTTCCTCTGTATTCCACATGACTACACATCTCATCATCAATAAATCTCTCAGGGACGAATTTTAAAGGCTCATTCCAGATCTTAGGGTTCCTTCCCATGCCCCAAACGTTCACCAGTACTCGGCTGTGTTTGGGTATCACGAATCCCGCGATCTCACAACAACTGTCTGCTCTGTGTGGGACGAGTAAAGGACCTACCGGGTGCAATCGGAACACTTCTTTCACCACTGCGCGGAGATAAGGGAGACGCTCTGTATCACTTTCTTCTAACCTTCGGTTGAGACCAACAACTTCTTTCAATTCGGCTTGGGCTCGTTTCAATTTCTCAGGATTGCGAATGAGTTCTGCCATCGCCCACTCTATTGTCTCCGCGGTCGTGTCACTTCCAGCCACAAAGATATCCTGCAAAAGGAATTAGACATCAGACTCTGTTTATTAATCTCTTAACAATTCTACAGGCCTTCTGTGGGTATAAGAGTCAGAAGAGATAGCTTAAGACTTACACTTAAGTAGGCCCTGATGTCGATGAGAGTAAAGTCATCGCTTTTCATGTCCAGCAGAACGTCCAAGAGATCCTTCTTACCATCATCACTTCTATCACTGTTTTTACCCCTCTTTGCCAGGCGATCCTCTATGAATTTATCCAGAACATCATATATCTTTTTCCTGCACATTGCCATATTACGATACACACCCTGTAGATCCAGGAACTCAAGACAGGGGAAATAGTCGGCCAAATTGGGAGCTGTATGTAGCACCATAATTTTGGAAATAGCGTCTTTCAGATCTTCAGAAGCTCGTAAATGAGGACCGAACATATCTTTACCAAAGGCCATGTTGCCTATCAGATTAAAGGCGGAGTGGAATGTAAAGTGTCCGATATTTACACACTCTGATCCCTTCAGGTAGTCTTCAAAAATCTGATGAATCATTCTATGTGCTTGATCTCTTCTGAGATCTTGCAGAGCTTCTAGCCTCTTGACAGAGAAGATTTCATTGTTGGATATGCGTCTTAGCATACGCCATCGAGATCCATATTGGCATAAAAGAAATGAGGACTTGTGGTGGGAAAGAGCTTTGGATGATTGTGGGACAATCCGGCCTGCAAAGATGTGGCCATGGGTTTTGAGAACTTCCTTTGCCATGGCTGGAGAGGAGACCACCACCGTGGTTGTCATTCCAAGGGAGATAGACATGAGAGGGCCGTATTTGGTAGCAAGGTGAAAGAGAGATTCGTGGGGTTTCTTACCCAACTGGAACATATTTCCCACTATTGGCCATCCCGGAGGCCCGGGAGGAAGCCTGCAGTAGGTCTTCCTCCTCCACACATCCAAGACAAAGTATATGATGGCAGAAGTGATCCCCAGCAGAGAATAGAGTAATAAGCTTCCAATATCCATCTAGATTGGTTAGATGCAAACGAGGCAGGCCACAGTGCAGAACAGAGAAGAGAATTAAAATTGCATACATACACCTCTTCTTTCCCGAAGAGCCTGGAGGAAGGGCAACGCAGTCTATTTATAGGAATTTTCACAACTTTAATGCTTGAGGACTCCCACTAATATATGTGGCCTAGGGGTATATAGATAGCCCACGCACGAAGTCTAGGTTAAATTTTTAGCGTGGAGCTGCACGGTAAAGAACTCTATGTCTATCTCGTCCATGGGTAGTAATGTAACATATATTTATAGTCAACTAATTAGACAGGCTTCTTCACTCCACAGAAATTTTGCCGTGTCCTGAGATAGTTGAAGACTTTAGGTAAGAATCCTTAAATGTTGCCGTGTCCTGAGATAGTTGAAGAGTTTATGAAAGAATCCTTATTGATTCCACAAAAATTCTGCCATGCCTGAGACAATTGAAGACTTCACTAAAGAAAAATCAAAAGGAAAAATACTAATTGAAAGTTCATTGAAGGCCACACACTACCCATCTAAAAGCAAAACGATAATGGTCTTTCACTTTTCCAGTATCTTACGGCATAAAGATCGTGACTTTGAATAGCCTTTTTTTAATATTTACGCGAGTCAATGACCGACATTGGCTACATGGTCACTTTCAATATAATACAATAATAATCTCTTAATATATATGGGACTCAATGACTGAATTCATTGCTACAATCCAGGTCCGTTGTGAGATAGTGACTTTCAATATAATATAATTAGTAACAAGTTACAACTATTTTATAAAAGTGGTGGATATATTTTATTTGTATTATTTTTTATTTTTTAAAATTAAATTAGACAGTTGATTATTAATTTATTAATTAATTATTACATTAATTTAATATATAATAATAATGTATTAATACAATATATTAGTATATAAATTAAAGTATTAATTTATATTATAATTTAATGTAATTGATTGATATATTAATAATGTAAAATATTAATTAATTAATACGTCATTAATTAATACATTATTAATTAATACATTGTTAAAATATTAACATATTAAAGTAATAATAAATATAATAATAAGTTAATAGATTAAATGTATTAATAAATACATTATTAAAATATTAATACATTACTAAAATATTAATACACAAAAAAATGTAATATACTAATAATATATTAATCAATAAAATAGTAATACATTGATTTTAATGTATTTAGTAATACATTATTACATTAGTGTAATGCATAAATTAAAGTACTAATACATTAATGTATTAAATTATTAATATATTAATAACATATTAATACATTAATAATGTAATGTAACATCATTGATACATTAATATTGTAATGATACATTAGTGTATTAATATAATTTATAAACTAAAGTATTAATTTACATTAATGTATAAAGTAATGTATTAATTGATTAATTGATACATTAATAATGTAATGTATTAATTAAATTATACATTAATATATTATTAATTAATACACTACTAAAATATTAATACACTAATAAAGTAATATATTAATAATATATTAAATACATTAATAAATACATTAGATCCATTAATAAATACTTTACTAAAGTAAAACATTAATAAAGTAATACATTGACCTTCATTTATTTAGTAAAACATTATTAAATTATTAATAAATTAACAAAAAAAATTACATTATTGTAATGTATAAATTAAAGTATTAATGTATAATGTAACATATTAAAGTATTAATACATTAACAATGTAATGTATTAATTAATTAATACATTAATGCATTATTTATTTATTTTGACAGAAACGGTTATGTATTATATTAGAGAAGTAGTGGAAGAACCACTAGTACAGGGCCAACAAACATTTGTTTCAAAGAACTAGATTCCAAATAAGATTAGTAGATCCCCGAGATGCCTTAGACACAGGGGCATTATGTAGAACTAGTATTAAACAACAAATTAAAGCCATAAACTCTAAACAGACTACATAGAGACTAAGACACATAGACAATGAACATTCTTTGAACCTGGGAGCCACAATTTCTAGTAAAAGAAAAGACTCGAATGGGCCATAGAATAGTGGGCCTTAGGGAAGGAAGGCTCTTCAGACCTCATTTTTTACATGTAGATCCCCCTTGGTGAGAGGGGTTGCCTTATTGGCTTCTCTATCGGCTTTCGAGTTGAGAGATATGACAATGTGGAAAAACTCGATCTTTTGAAAGGAATTGGAGAGAAGATGATTTCTCTTTACCAGATTGGGCATCTTCAAGTTACTACTTTTGGGGGTAGTGATCATAGCTTGGATGAGTAGGCGTGAATCTCCACAGACCATTGCTTCCGAGATTCCTAGAGATTTCAATTGAACCAAACCTTTCCAAAGCGCATGGGATTCTGCCATGTTATTTGTATCATTACCAATGCTCCAAGAGTAATGAATTTCAACATTTCCCCCAGGATTATAGATTATCCCCTCCCCCCCCCCTCCTATTGCCCCTGGGTTACCTTTCGAAGCTCTGTCAAAACATAGACTATACATTTTCTGATCTCTTCTCCACTTCTCAAACTGGGACGGATCCAATCTAATCTCTCAGTATTCAAGAAGGGGAACTTGAGATGGAACCAGAGCCTTCGCGTACTCGAATGGTTTTAGCCATTTTGCCTCCTCTGGAAGGAGTAGAAGCTTATTTTTGGGAAAGGATAGAGTTTGAAGACATTCACCCATGAGGACTTGGGATTTAACTAATACTTGTGTAATGGATGAGGAGAGATCTTTGAAAATGCGAGCATTACGTTCCATCCAAAGTTTCCACACAATCATTTTGGGAAGAGTCAACCAAAAGTATTTGAGATTAGGATTTTGTGATAAGGAGTGGGGAAATAAGAGATCCCAAGAGATGAAAAGGGAAGCCAAAGTTATCGGTAGGATTATCTTGCTTGACCAAGGTCCGAGCGCCAAAGCATAGATTTCCTTAGCTAATGGACAATCCAGGAAGAGATGCTCTGAGGTGTCTTTATGAGAATGACAAATACGACACCGAAAGGGGTCAACGAAACCTTTTTTTCAATATTCTAACATGTTAGGATGCTACCATGAACAAGAGTCTACACGAAAAGGTCAACATTAGGGATACTTTTAAAATTCCAAATTTGTTTCCAGACAACAGAATTAGGGGGGAACATTTGGAACTTTGAAGAAGAGGTGATAACCCTGAGTGGAGGAGTATAAGCCTGACCTTGAACCCTGAGCAGAGGAGTATAAGCCTGACCTTGAACCCCAACCTCTCTTATCTTTGAGGGAAGAAACAATGGGTGTAAAGCCTTGAAGCAAGGAGAGGATCCGAGACTTTTCATCCTCCAAAGGCCTCAGACAATCTGGGAAATGCTAGTTGAGCCAAGATTCGTCAGAGCTCCAAGTGGAGATATCCTAGAGAGTATCAAGCCCTTGTTCCTGCATCCAGGCTCTGATATTAAGTAGGTTGGGTTCGCTTGCAAGAGGAGGGTTCCCTAACACAAAATCATTCCATTTACTAATTTTCTTTCCATTGCCTGGTATCCATGTTAATTCTTCTTTGAATTGAGGGAGTGCTCACTGGAAGATAACTAGAATTGGAGATCCTCTTTTAACTGTCATTTCCATGTCCAAACATTTCTTCCAGGGCCTCGAAAAATATTTCTTCCACGGGACCTTACTGCTCCAGGAGAGTTTCCCTGCTATCAAATTCCAAAGGAATTTGGCCCCTAGTGCAAAATTCTGAATTTTAAGATCATGCAAGTGAAGGCCTCCCTCNCATTATTCTTACCACCTTGCTAAAGGAAGTTTTTGAGAAGTTTGTCGAAGGCTAGCAAGAAGCTTACCAGTGCTAACAAGATAGAACATTGATAGATCATGAAACTATTTAGAAAATATTTGAGGAGGACTACTTTTATTGCTAGATTGAACCAGGAAGACCCCTAAGAGAGGATTTTGGCCTTTACATTTTCCAACTGGTGTGCCCAGTTTCCAACTTTTAGAGAAGATATGAGGATAGGGACTTCTAAATACTTGAAGAAATCCAATTGAGATGTTCTCTCTTTCTAAAATTCTGGAAATGTCTGCAAGTTCTCTTAGACTTATATGCCAGTTGAAAATATGACTTTTCCTGTGATTTAATTTACTCCCTGAGAGCCTATAGTAATAGTCTAGTTCCATTTTAAATTTATGGTCTATAGTTGGGCTGGCCCCGCCTAAGAGGAGAGTGTCATCCACAAACTGATCATGATTGATGTCCTTTGTCCCACGATCCATCTGGATACCCATTAGATCTTTCTCAAGGCGATAGTTTTCCAATTGAAAAATAAGAACCGTAGCTTGGATGGCATAAAGTAAAGGAGATAGTGGGCACCCTGTCGTAGGCCCCTAGAGGCTTTGAATAAGGAAGTTTCTCAAACATTGACAAGAGGATCAATTCAAGGTCCTCTTATACAGGATTTCACCTAGAAAATGAATGAGGAATCGAAGCCAAAGTGCTGCATAACATGGAAAAGAAAGGCATGCCTAACTCTGTCAAAATCATTAGTTAAATCAATTTTTATCACCATACCTTTTTCTTGGTTGTCGACATTGGAGTGGATGGCTTCCTGGACTAGAATAGTGTTGTCCCAAATTTTCCTTCCCTTGATGAAGCCTCCTTGGTTTTCTGGGATGAGCTTGGGAAGGAGCCCTTTTAGCCTATTTTCCATGATTTTAGTGATGACTATATAACTTATATTGCATAACGATATTAGTATGAAATGTTCAAACATGGAAGCAACCTTTTCTTTCCGTAAAAGAGATATAAAAGGTGAATTGGTGCTCCCCCCTATCTTGTTGCAACATTGAGATTTCAACACCATTTTATGAAGATATTTTTTGATAATATCCCAGTAGACTTTAAGGAACCGGGTTGTGAATCCATCTGGTGCTGGTGCTTTATCATCTTCCATATTATCAAGAGTGGTCTTAACCTCCTTTAAGGAAATAGGCTTAGTAAGCTATTGGTTATTGGGACTATGCACTTTTCTTGGAACTTGGGCCAAAAGGTCCCTTGGATCTAAAGAGTGATCTTGATTGTCTTCAGTATAAATTGAGTTGAAATGTTGAGCTGCCTCTTCCTTAATTTTTTCAAAATCTGAGGTGGGCTGGCCTTATGCTTGAATTTGAGTGACTATTTTAAATTGCTTCCTAGATTCAGCTTGTTTATGGAAGAAGGAGGTGTTCCAATCCCTAGCTTGAATCAAAAGACTTCTAGACTTTTGCCTCCAGTATTCGTCTTCCTACTTGCAAGTTGAGTGAAGGAATTGATGCAAGGATGCTTCCTTTTCTATGAGTTCTCTGGTTATTGTCATTTCCTCCATATTGAATTGAAGGATTTTGATATTTTGTTGAGCTTCCAGACAGGTTTGCAAGGGATATTTCTTCTCTTTTTCCCATATTTTAAGGTATTTTTTAACCCTTTGGAAATTTTCTTCCGACATGAAAAAAGGGGAACTTGTGACAGGGGAGTTTCATTGTTCGCCTATTACTTCAATGAAACCATCTTGCTGGATCCAGAGAGGGCTCAAGAAGAAAGGGATTGAGCTTGAGTTACCATCTTTCTTGATTTCGAGCAAGATGGCCTTGTGATCCGACCCACCAAAAGGAATTATTTTTTAGAGAGGCCTCAATCCCAAAAGCAGGAAGGAGATTTGAACCAGAAATTTGTCTAATATAGCAGCGATGTGGCCAGGGCCAATATGCTTGTTGGTCCAAGTGAATTTACCTTTGCAAGTTATGATGTCCGTCGGGTCCTAGTCTAGAATTAGCTCATCAACCCATTCTCTGATTAGATCTATGATCACAGAACCTCCCCTCTTCTATGATGGATTTAGAACTACATTAAGATCTCATGCAATGATGATGTTTTCTAGTTGCATTCCATTGGTAGCTTCTTGTTGTTCTTTTTGAAAAGAAGTTTGATAAGTTCGCCAAGTTTTTAAAATTAAAAATATTTCTTTGGTTTTGTTGAGAAATATTTTATTTTAATTTTAAATGAGGCAGTTTAAAAAGAAATGTTTTATTTTTAAAGGAAGTAGGTGTTATTGTGGCATTTACAAAGAAGTGAAAAAGACTTTGTGAGATAGTTTGAAGTAAAACTTGCCAAGAACAAGTCATAACGAGAAAGAGAGATTGCCATGAGATCTGGAAAATAAAGTGTTGGATGAAATTGGTTCACAAACCTTGGCAATGGTGAGATGGTGAGATTTTGTTTTCTTTGTAATCATAAAAAATTGTTTAGAATGTATTGAAACTTATTAAGTCCATCTAAATCAATATTGGTATAGTTATTTTGTTATAATTAGTTACTCTAACAAATGATAGGTAGGGTGAAACAAGACAATTGGATGAAGATATGCATACAGTTAGAGAAAATTATTTCTTGGATGAGAGATGAGTTTAGGCATGAAGATATGCATACAATTAGAGAAAAGTATTTCTTGGATGAGAGATGAGTATAGGCCATGTAAAGAGGAAGCAAAGAAAAACATTGAAAAGGGTGAAGGAGGAGCATATTCTTTCCAAAGACGAAATATCGAGGCTTCCAAGGAAAAGAAGCTACAGGTAATCAAGGCTTCTAAGGAAAATAAGTCGTAGTTAAAACCTCCTCAGAATTGAAGAGCCTTCCAAGGAAAATAAATCACAAGTAAAATCCTCTTCAGAGTTGAATATCCTCTTCTATTGTTGAAGAGAAAGTATCATTGATGCTAAGCCATTTTCTAGACAAGGTTTCAACATTATTGAGCTGTAAGTATTTTGGCATGGAAAAAACTGCATGGAGAAAACCTCACCCCGAGAAAGAGAGAATCAAATGAGAACCTGCAAATATTAGAGGAGAAGCCAATAATTTGGAAAGAAGGAAGATACAGATACAGGTGCAAAGACATAAAGAAAAAGTGGAGCGAAGAAGATGTAGATACAGGTGTAGAGATTGAATGAAACATAAATTTTGGTTAAATTTTGTTTTTTTAGTTGGTTAAATTTTAGTCACCAACAAATATAAGAAGAAATGAAATGTTTTAATTTGAGGGGTGCATGTTCAATTATACCCGACACCCCAGTAGAAACCCTAGTAATTTTTTTGGTCTAAGTTTTTCTAGTCCTATTTTTAAGTTGTAAACCTTTCCATAGGAAAGTTGTATTCCCTGAATGTTTAGTAATCCTTGATTGAGTCAGGCCTACATAGGTCGTAGCATGTATCCCTGGTTTCAAGTAGCATGAAGTGTTGGCCATGGGAGGGATGATACATCAAGTTGTGGAATGAACCACTGAGTAGGTATGAGGGTGTTAGGTGTACTCGTATCTAAGCTTGATGGTGAATTGAATAAGTTGAATATTCAATTAACAAGGGGTGAATGTGAGATAGATTAATATTAGAATTGGTTAGGACCAAGTTTTGTTTAAGGAGGAGTGTGAAGTTATGTTTGGAAGCTGGTGATAGTGATAGTTATAATTACTTTTATTATCGGATGTAATTAAGGGGGTGTGTTAAGGAAAATGAATAATTACATCCTTAGTTAGTAAACTAATCTGTTTATGGTTATAGGAGTTTGTAAACTCTGTAACGTATTTGTAACCATATTTGTAACTATATGTTTCATATTGATATAAAAAACACATCAATGTGTTGGGTGTGTGTTGCATCAATCTATGCGTAATCTTTGACACCAAACACAACTGAGTATTGGTCACCATTTTGGGCATGGGAAGGAACCCTAAGATACGTAATGAGCCCTTAAAATTCATCCCAGAGAAATTTATTGATGATGAGATGTGTAGTCATGTGGAGTGTAGAGGAAAACACTTTGATTTGATCCCATTCAGAGAAGGAATGAGAATGTGCATCGAGCCTCCATTGGTAAGTCAAATGGTTCATCTGATGTTGGAGTCTCTCATCCACTCATTCGAGTGGGAAAATCCCAAGGGAATGAGTGTTGAGCAGGTGGACATGATTGAGAAGTTTGGACTGGCACTACAAAATGTCGTACCCTTGGAGGCAATTACCACGCCATGCATGTTATCTCATGTCCATTAGAATTTCAAATTGGTGTTATCCAACACTCTAGTTATGTCATTGTTTTCATCATAACATTGTTTAGATTTCAAAGGGAATATGCTGCAAAATTATCGATTAGTGGTCTATGTAAGTTGTTGAGATTGGGAAATTTTATGAAATAATTTTTTTTTATATTAATAAATTCATTAATTAGTCGTGGCACTCGCATTTGAAATTCTCAATTGAAATACTACAACATGTTATACAATGGATATTTTTTTACAATAGCAATTTAATTTAACATTTATATTATGAGGCAATTTAGTTCAACTTTCGAACATTCGTTACTATTATAGAATTTTAAAAGTTTTAATTTTAAACATTTGCATCCAAATTTTTCTTTTCTCTTTGGAAATAAGTTAAATGTGTAGTAAATAAGTGTTTATTCCTTTGATAAATTTATGGTGAATTGCCCAGAAAATTAAAACATGATTATAGTTTCAACATAGATGATCATGATCAAATCTCTCGATCAATTAGAATTAGAATCAAAATGTGTTAAGAGGAAAATCACTCTATGGCATGGGGTAAACCACAATAGATGGAATGACTGCATAAATCAAATCAAATCTCAATTATGCTATATAAACAAAAATGCCAACAAGACAAGATAAAGAGCCTACCTCGTTCGGACGTTCAATGAAGACCATCGTTGAGCACTCGACTCAAAGATTTATACATGCAACTTGTCCTCAACAACCAATATACACAAGCATATGGTGATAATATATATTTTTAGCACATATAATAGCATAATCCATCAACATTCATAACAAATATGCCCATGGAATAGCAATTCAAATATTTGTAAGATATTAATTGAAGGAGAAAAGAGTATTTCTATTAAAATATGATCAATAGAAGTATACAAGTGACAAACTTCTATGTCAACATCTCTCAAAAATGAGAAATTGAGTCTCGTCCAGCTGGGCCTCCACCACTTCAATCCTCCACCAAAGGCAAGCTCATATAAGAGAGACAATGAGGTTCTCCATCAAAGACGGAAGAGCTTGGGGGGATGAACAATGTGTTCAGGATTTAAAGGACAAAGGGATGCAGACTCAATATGAAGTGAATAATTTCTCTATAGTAAACTTGCTCTCAAAAGTTCAATTTTTCTCCTCTTCCATGGTTTGGATATGTCCCATTTGTATCCTTCAAATGGAACTGAAGGGTCTAGTCGGGACATTTTCAGTATATGGAAGGTCAAGGATCATGGAAACCCAACACAAATTTTAATTTTATCACCAAACTCGATGTACATGGGTTGTAGTGGTGCAACCTGCGTATACACATGATTTCTAACTAGTAGGGCATGTATATGTGGAAAAATATGATTTTTAGTTGTGGGATGTGCAAAATGGGACTTCAAGTCTTCATAGGTAAATGGAAAAGGCCTTCTGAGAAAGTTGCAGGGGGTGAGGAAAATCTTGCTATAATAGATGCCCCCTAATGTGTGAGGTCAAAGGAGTATCTTTGATGGCCGAAATACATCATAATTCCCAGAAGTGGAGTAATGGAGACCCAACTGGACAAACTAGTTTGTCATGAGAATATTACAATCCATAATGACTTTGTACAGATGGATGCCAATCTGAATTACATTGCATATCCATGTGTAAATATACCAAACATTTGTTCATGGCCATGAATAGGAAATACAAAGTAGATACATGCAATAGGCTGTCATAGTCACGAACAAGGCCCAGAGAAAACCAGTCTCGAAATAAATATGAAGATTTTTGTATACAATGGAGTACAATCTGATCTCTCATGATCATTGAAGTCATATAGGTACTGGTCCAATGAATGATAGCAACAACTTAGGAAAGTTACGACTATAAACTGATGTCTTCAAGTCTTCTACATGATACGATAAAGGTGGAAGTCAACATCATGTGAATAAAGGAGATGAGTTCGAACATAATGAAACTTCATTTATTACCAACCATTAAAGTATATCGTTAACAAACGCGATACAACCTATTGATAATGTAAGTAGGTATCAAGGCACCAAGTACATTCTTACAAGTGTGAATAAAGGTGTTGAGGTAAAACACTTGAAGAATCCATCGATCAGGAGAAATTGATGTATTCCCAACTGTCGATGGTGAGAGAACCTACCACGGATGACTTCAAGCCTCTAGGTACTCATAGGAATCTTGGCTTCGTTTCCAGAATAGATGAGCTGAAGTCGATGGAAGGAGACCTGTTTAAAGGAGAGAATTAAGGCATCTCTCATCAGTCAACATGTGGTACAAAGAAATAGCTTCATGATTTGGAGGAACTCGGATGAAGAACATGTTCACGAACCAACAACCCTGTGTGTCTTTCGCATGCACTAGATGCAAGCAATGCATGAAAAATACCCTCTTAATATTAGCCAATAATGAAAACTATCGACAAAGGAGAGGAAACCACCAATAAGGATAATGTCATCAAAGACATTGCATGAATCCCATTGTATTAATATATTTCTTTTCGTCGAACACAAGGGAAACCCCTCAGTCAGCAATGAATGAGGAGATGTCGACTGTTGGGTTCAAGGTTACCTACCCATAATGAAAGTAGGACCAAGGTGCACGATATGACTATAGATTCATGTAACTCTGAGACACACTAAGGGTATGGACGACATTTAAAGTCAATACTTATGAGAAATGGCCGACACAGGCTTATAGACATACTTTGAACAAGAGCATGAAACATATGGAGGACTCTGACAACATAGACTTGATAATGAAACTTTGTGATGCAGGAGGCACCAATCAAACTCTCCATAGGGACTAGAAGAGTAAAAAGTCGGAGGAGTAAACTCTAAGTAATGAGATCATCTTCCTGAGGTCATGATAAACCAAAAATTTGGATGACAAGTGGACTCAAAAGTTTTTGCTCTGTTCAAAGGCGACACGATTGCTGCCAATATGAGATAATATTCCTTTCCGTCCCGTATTTTTTTGTTTTTTCATAGACAAATGAATTTTATGATACAAAGAAGGAAACGAGTGTCGCGAGTAAGCAACTAGTTCCAACAGTGGAACGTACCTATTATCAATGCAAGGAGTTGCATGCGAGACATGGTAACTCAAAGGAATGTTTCCTCCTAGGGTACAGGGTGTTAAGATGCAAATGATATAAACAAGGCTCTGCTTGGCTGGTGATGCAAATTGTTAAGGTAATAGGCTTATAACGCGAAAGAGGGAACCGGCGATAGGATCAATACTGCAAGCAAGAGAATGAAATGCAATTACAACTTAACTCCAAAGAATGTCCTTTTTCGTGAATTTAGTCCCCTAGTCCCAAAAAAAGTATAAAACAATACAAGGAGAACTCTTCTAGCCACTAGTGACTAGAGTATTCCTTTTTCAAAATTAGTCTACTTGGTCCGAAAAAGGGTTAAACTTACACCAAATAGACATCCTTTGCAAATCCAATTAACGATAGTGAAATAGGTAAGTTCACTCGAAAATATTTTCTCTTTTTTAGAGAATCAGAAAAGAGTTAAGCAAGACTCGATGATGTTGATCTAAGCAACATAACATGGGGGAGGACAAGGCTCCCGTGCAGGACTTCTGTCGAAAGTCAACAACTCACATATAACTGACACAATCTTGGGGAAACCCAAAGCTTTCCAAGTTAAGGAGGATAAAATACTTGCAGAGGTTACCTTATCTACAATATATCAAAGAATTCCCCTTATCGGGAAGGGTGTAGAAGAAGGAAGGTGCGGCTCTATAAGGTCATCCCAATCAAAGGAAACCATCCTAGGAATTGGAGGGAGCATACTTGGAGAGAGTGGATTTCTTCCTTGTTTAGAAGGTACAGGACTAGAAATTCTAAGGACATGGTTGAAAGACGCATCACCCATCAAAATAAGAGTGGGATTGACTGAAGATTGCATCAGAAATGTCACTTTCTTAGACTTGTCACTCTCCAAGAGAAGAGTGGGATCGACCAAAGATAGAATTGTCATGACCTCTTCTTCAACCGTTGGTTGAATAGGATGCGAGACAACAAGGTCAAGAGACGTATCACCCCCAAAAGAAGGAGTGGTTTTCGTCGAATATTGCATCGATACGACCACTGGTTGAATAGGATGTGAGACAACAAGGTCAAGAGACACATGACCCCCTAAAAGAAGAGGGGTGTTAGATGAATATTGCATCGGCATGACCCCTGTATCAACCAAAAATTAAATAGAATGTTGGGAAACCAAAGACGACTCAGAACCTGAAGGGCCCCCAGGCCTGAACCACACTTCTTGTACCATAGTAGTAGTAGTGCACAAACGCGCAAGGTGATCTTCTTGGCAAAACCTACAAAGGAACTTGGGCTTACATACTATACGTCTAGGATTCCCAATCGTATGAATTCCCCCAACATGACTTGCAGTGGCTAGTGACATGCTCCCAACATGACTTGTAGAGGCTAGTAGCTCATCTCCAACATGACTTGCAGGGGTTGGTGATGAATCCCCAACATGACTAGCAAAGGTTGGTGATGTATGTGTAGTGTGACTAGCAATGACTAGAGTTGTGCCCCCAACATGACTTGCAGTGGTTGGTTGTTGGTATTCAACATGAATTGCAGAGGTTGTTGACCAATCTCCAACATTACTAACATAGGTTGGTGATATAGTTCCAGTATGACTTGTAGTGACTAGACTTGTGTTTCCATTATGACTGACGACGACTGGTTGCGACATTTGAGACCAAGTTTATGGGAAATATTGGTTTTGAGAAATTGTGGTCCAGAAAGGGTTCTGGTATACACCATGGACCTGTTCAGTAGGATAGTATCCTCCTCCAAACTGATTCATAAAGGGTTGTAAGGGCATCGTCACCGAGGAATCCTCTTGTGAAGAGAAAGCGACATGAAAAGGGTTACTCAGTTGAGGATATATGTTGCCCCCAAACGAAGGAACTTAGTGAAGGGGGTTTTCCCATACTATAAAACTGACCCCCCCCATATGAAACACCAGAGGGCAGATGAAGTTTCTTCGTGGGAAAAGTGTTCATAGGAATCGACATAGTGGAATAATGATAGATGGATGGAATGTAAAAAGGAGAATGACCGCCCATTTGGGCACTTGCTCCTGGAAAATTGAAGCTAGGATTGGATCCATAGGAAGGAATATTCCAACCTCCTACTGTAAGAGTTGGTTGAGGGATATGAATCCCACCAAACGAAAAGGGAGAATAAGGAGGCATCTTGCCTCCAGACCAAAAACTAGGATTCACATAAGGCGACGAGACAGAGGATGGAAAGTGAGAAGACATGTCTATAATACAAAGATAAAAATGATTAGAGGCCCAAGGTATTGTTTGAGTATCATGATTCGGTGTACCACTCAGAAATACAAAAGGATTCATCCCCATGGAATGAGAAAATACCATGGATTGGGTAGCGCTAACTGAGGGATTCACGGAGGATCCACTAACCATTGCAATGAAAAATCACGACGCAATACAAATTACTAAGGCCAACTAATAATCAAAGAGCACACCAAAGTAGAGAAAAAAGGCCAATGCACACAAACATGATATAATGGTTGAAAAGGGTTCTTCCTCACTAGAGTAGGTATGCCTCTCCTAAGAGGGGCCTGAGACTCCCTTCAAACGATCGAAGGTATCATAATCAGTTATAAGGGCCCTCGTGGGCTTAACAACGCAGTTAGTTATATCCCCCTGGAGAGGTAATACTCCATAAAGGTTGTGTGTTGTCCAACCCTTATCTGACTCAGGGTACCTGTAGAATAGCCTCTGCAGGTAACCCATGTGGCTACCTATATCAAGCAACTAAAGCCACCAAAATCTAACCAATGTGCAGGCGAACAGTCGCAAGTCAGGTCCACCGTATGGGAAGGCTAACAAAGCCTGAAATATTTAAGGCACCAACTCTCACACAGGTAAAGGTACTAGCAAGACCCCCAAATACGAATCGATCCCCAAAAATATCTCTGATTCTAAGAAGGTATTAGAGGGATACCTCTGCAACTAAATTCGCGCGACCTTGTTATTAAATCTGGTGTGAGTAGATCCTCCTAATGTCACTAATTATACAATGGATTTCACCGCTCCCTTAGTGAGAGACATATGTTGAGTTTAATAGCCTTGGAGAATTTTACTCACAAAAATCCTATTCCAAGGCCCTATATCCTATGCTTGTTTGTGTACTTCTGAAAAATAAAATCGTTTCTAATCATTTTTAAATTAATCAGCATTACATTTAATGGCTTTGTTTACTCAAAAGATGTGGTCGTGAAACTGATTATGTTATGAATCAACAAATAAAAGAAACGAATATGAACATAAAGCTAAGTCCTAAAATTCAATTCTAAAAAATGATGTGTTTTCACAAATGCAACTTTCAATTCAATTATGCAATTTCAATAAGATGCAATATTTCAATACATGTATCAAGATCAACAATAAACAACCCAAAAGAGCAAATTCCAAAATGCAAAATGTATTTTTTTGTATTTTCAATATAAAGAAATGAAAATTCAAGGATTGAACAAAATCTTCATATATAGACCCTATTGTAAGAAAAGATAGACAAACTAAGAAGGATACCAAGAAGCCAACACTCATCCCAAGATGCAAGGACAACCAATGAAAAAGATGATGAGAAAGAAAAATTGCCCGAAAATTCAACCAAAGAAAGGTTTCCTATCACTCTGCAGGCACTCAACAGTTATGACATAGACCCAATAAGACTCAACAACTATCAAAACTTACCCAACAAACATCAAACTCAACAATCAAGCAAAAGAGATTGATGTATGTGAATGTTTAGGAAAAAACTGCGTATGTACTCGTCCTATAGAATGACAGCTCGCGTATGTACGTGTTTGTCAAAGGAAAAACTGCATATATGTATAAAAGCATTGTCGGATTAAGGATAAGGCCAAGAAACTTAGATTCAAAATGAAAATAGTCTGTCAAGCAATTATATGACAAGGAAACTCAAGCTAACAGAGAGCAATCAAAGGATAAAAACATTCCAAACCCCAAAATGAAGATTTAATCCCCACTATGGTCGCCAATTATGTTACGAGGAAAATCACTCTATGGCATTGGGTAAACCACAACAGACAGAATGACTACAGAAATCAACTCTAATATCAAGTATGCTATATAAACGAAAATGCTAACAAGGCAAGATAAAGATCATACCTCGTCTGGACGTTCGATGAAGACCACCGTTGAGCACTCGAATCAAAGCTTTATACCTGCAACTTGTCCTCAACAACCAAGATATGCAAGCATATGGGGATAATATATATTGTTAGCACATATAATAGCATAATCCATCAACATTCATAACAAATATTCCCATGTAATAACAATTCAAATATTTGCAAGATATTAATTGGATGAGAAAATAGTACTTTTATTAAAATATGATCAACATAAGTATACAAGTGACCAAATTCTATGTCGACACGTCTCGAAATTGAGAAACTAAGTCCCTTCCAGTTGGGCCTCCACCACTTGAATCCTCCACCAAAGGAAAGCTCATATAAGAGAGACAATGAGGTTCTCCATCAATGAGGGAAGAGCTTGGGGGTTGAACAATGTGTTCATACTTTAAAGGACAAAGGGATGCAGACTCAATATGAAGTGAATAATTTCTTCAGAGTAACTTTGATCTCAAAAGTTGAATTCTTATCCTCTTCCATGGTTTGGATATAGCCCATTTATAGCCTTCAAATGGAACTAAAGGATAGAATCAGGACGTTTCCAGTATATGGAAGGTCAAGGATGATGGATCTCGTGACGTGACATGGAAACCCGACACAATTTTTATTTTTTATCACCAAACTCGATGTACGTGGGATGTAGTGGTACAACCTGCATATACGCATGTTGTCTAACTGGAAGGGAACGTATATGTGGAAAATATGATTTTTAGATATGGGAAGTGCAAAAGGGGACTTCAAGTCTGCATAGGGAAATGGAAAAAGCCTTTTGAGAAAGTTGCATGTGGTGAGGCAAATCTTGCTATAACATTTTTTTTTCTATTTAGGTTGTTGGATTCCAAAAAGTGGAGGAACGTTTGTTACCTATTCAATCAATTCATTAATATTTCATAATTTTTAATTTTGTTTATGGCCATTAAATTGTAGTTCATGCTATGGAATTATCATTGTCTTGTTTCGTGTTATAAGTCCCTGCTAGAGGGAATATAGAATTTAATACAGTGTTGAATGACTATTAGTTTTTGCATTGAATTTAAATTTTATTTTCATTACCCATGTATAACATAGGAAAGTGCCAATAATACTTTTATGTAATTAAAATAAATTTAAAAAACCCTTTTTCCCTCAATTTCATTGGCCTTCAAATTTCACTTCTTATTGCAAATGTGATAGAGGAGTGCATTAACATCGCTTCTCAATATTTATTGTTGATCAGATCTATGTAGTCACTTCCCTAGCGATCTAATCAATGTCTAATCACTGCTTTGGATATTTAATCACAGTTTGGCATGCCAAAACATTATAGTTTTCTTAAAGATATCACATAATCAATATAGAGTTAGTTGATTGAACTAAATTCAAACTTAAACTTTAACCAAGTGGAAAAATAAAATTCAATTTTTGAAATTGGTGTAACAATGCAGAGGTGCATTCACAATTACCATAAGTCAACACATGTCCCTCTCCGGTGAGATCCCATATGGCTGAATTCTGCGACGGAACGGTGTGAACGCATATCGCTTTTTGGGATGTCAAGTTCTATTGGAATTACATTAAAAAATGCAGCGGGGAGTCGATAGACTGGTACACTAGGATCGAGAGATTGGGTGTCGATAGGTCGAGATACCATTCCCACCCAATTTCACAATATGCCAGTAACATGTAAACAATAATATTTTATAAAATTAATATAAATTAAAAACTTTGATTTTCTGAAATTCAACTTTATTGTTTTTAACACTTCTTACTTCTTACAAACATATATTTATTACTCCCACAATGATATCTTTATTGTTGCGCCAAATGAATAAGGCCATATTTATTGTAGTACCGAGTAGTGCTCAGTACAATGTACAAGGATGGATGATCGACGACGCTGGATTTAAATAGTTAAATGTGAATATGAGCATGTTTCATGTATTACATAGTTAAGAGCTTCACACATTCAAAAAACTATAAAATTTGTATGGTGATTCAACCATATTCTACTCGTTCTTCAATTCCATAATAAACATTATGTACATATAAACAATAATTAACACTAGCAATTATAAAATTGTCCTTGATGGTTGAAGGTGGCTGATTTAGAATATAATATAGCTTTTAAAATAAAATAAAATAAAACAAATTCAAATTGCTTTTACTACAAATTTTCTAGATCTGTGTGAGATGGATTTGTGCAAAGTTTAAGTAGTTAAAACAAAGAACATTTTATTGTTATTGTGTGGGCTCCAGGTCTTGCGGATCACGAGAACAATAATAGATCCTGGTTCAATCTATGATTCACAATCCATGCTGCTAGTTAATGAGCGAGGAATCCTAATGTATGTTTATATTTATCTTGAAAACTATAGACTCAATATCACTCACATATATGTTCCGCTATTCTTACAATTAAACTAAATTTGTTGTTATCCACTTCTAGAATTTTGATATCAGAGTTGTGATCAAATAACTGGGTTTCAAAAGGACAATTGTAGCTGATGCAAAAGGAAGAAGTTGTGAATAAGTCAGGAAGAGGTGAGATGCAAGTTTACATTATTTTTCCTATCTACAAACCAGTTCCTGGTAGATCTGAGTTGGATAACCATTTGTTAAATCATAAAACCAGAACCACAAAGTGTATATTCTGCAAAGCTTGCATACCTACTTAGCTCCTTGAAAAACACACCATTTGAGATTTATGCATTGTACAATCTCCACTTTCATTTCAAACATTTTCATCTAATGTTGATCTTCTCGGAGAACATTCTGACTGTCATGAATTCTTACAAATCTCAGCTCCAAGACAAATTAATATGATGCAGTATCCACTACCAAGAGCCGACAAATAAAAGTCTTCTCCTCTTCCTCAAAGGAATCTTGGACCAGGAAACTTCACTCCTGCATTCAAGAATAATTCCTTAGCAACAGATCTTGATTGTGTTCAATATAGAAAAAATGATGCAGAAAAGTCACCTGACTTAATTAGGTTGAAAAATTATGCCAACTACCAATTGGTATGTATAGCACAGAATCTTGATGACCTTTCTCAAGATGTATTGCAAACTAAAGGTCATGTGAATGGTATTCATTCATACTTAGAATCTAAAGAAAGTCATCAACAGACTTTTGTAGAACAATTAAGACAACTTTTAGACAAACTGGATAGCATCCAATCTTCCATTCAAGATCTGAAAGAAGCTTTTGACAAAGATAAGAGTTTTCCTTCTCCTATTATTTATTCTGAACTAGAAGAACAGACCTCATTCAGGTTCTTTGGCCCAACTGATAAACACAAACAACTTACATTAAAACAGTTGAGTAGTAGTTCAACAAATCCTTATTCTAGAATAGTCGAAATAGCCCTACTAGCATCTGAAAAGGTAGACCTAGTAAAGTCCCAAATCTCTCAGTTTGAACAAACATTTCTTAAATCCTCTCCTACACCATGCATAAAAGGATTAGAAGAAGGAAAATATTCTACTGGCCCAATATCATCAGAAGATGAAGCAGCAGGAAATCCCTTCTAGACTGCCTGGGAAAAATGGTGTAATGCAAAGTATGGATCAAGCAAGAAAGTGCCATTTTCATCCGTTAGTGAGTCAACCTGATCAGTAAGGGTTTTGATTTGTGATTGTAAAATGGGTATGTCTGTATAATATTTATCAATCTAGAACAAACAAATTTCACATTGTGAATCTGTGACAACCGTTTGAGAATACCCATGGTCGTGTGTCGGAACGTCTCCATTGTTGCCTATGGGTTTCTTATCAAACTTGATACCTCGAAATCCTTGACTGTGCTTCAAGTAGGGTGGAAAATTATCTATGAAATTGTAAGCCTAGTCGAGACCTGGTTTGAGGGAAGGAGGATCTTCTTCGACAAAGAATCTCTCGATCTCTGAATCAGAGCTCTCATGGATCTCGATCATTTTGATCGAGCTCACATGAGAGTTTGGTTTATTTCGTAGTTTCCTTGAGATTAACCTACCTGCCCTTTTATTTTTAAACCCTAAATCGATGTCACCTTTAGATGGTTTGCACATAGGCCTGTTTGCGTTCTTAGTAGAGGCATTAGGACGGGCGTGTTGCTCATGACTCTACTCAACATCTTCTTGGTCAGGTATAGGCTCACTGAGGGTGGCCATAACAGAGGCCTCTGTAGATGAAAGAACTGCTCTGGCAGAGACTATGGTTTCCTTTATCATGGGTTTGTCAACCTCTACAGTGTTGGAGTTAACGAAACCATTTTGGGTTAGGAAGGCGTTCCAATCATCATTTTGTAACTTCAATTGATGTACCAACAATATCTTTATCAAACTGTGGTGAAACATGATGGGATTCAAATGTTGTCTCTCATACCTTTTCGCCATTTTATACAAGCTTCTCCACAAGTAATAGGGCATATTTAACTGAAACTCGATGAAATTCATCAACAAACGTATGTGATATAGGAAAACAAAACCAAAGCAACCCTCGTATGTCACGAATTGTCTTAGGATTTCTATCAAACCATGCCACCGGGTTTTCAACAAGGACACAGGCATACCTTTATCACAACAGTTGATTTTCCTAGATGTGAAGAACAGGCTCCACGGAATGATCAGGGATCAAATTTTGCTCAATTTTCAAAGTGCTTGGAATGCGACGAAAACAATGCCATTGTGTCTGTCTCGTCTTCCTGATTCCGACGGTATATTTACTTTCTCAAACGGAGTCCGTATGGAGAAGATATCGCGATCTGTCCGCCAAGCCAAATAGGCAAAATTTTTGGATGTTGACTGTACCTGTCCGTATAGTCCGTACGGTGACGTGGCAGGGCCGTACCATCCGTACAGTGACGTGGCAAGTGGGTGACGTGGTGCGTGTTCATTGGTTGATGTTGGCGAGTAGCATGTTGACACCTGTCCGTTATGGGCGAATAGTATGAGGACACGTGGCCCAACCCGAGGGCGCCATGTGTCGCTCATTCTTTGGTCATTATTTCATATGTAAAAATTGTATTGGGAGTCCACGAGGTTCGACCCCTGGACCTCCCATAGCACAAATCTTACAAAGCTTCCGCTAACCAACTTTCCCGCCATTGTTCCTTGTTAGCTATGCCATAAAACATATATTTAAGTTTGAATGTTATGCCAAACGGAAAGGGGGGCGGGCCGG